>OY804593.1:5123325-5705398 GCA_963680895.1 Fragum sueziense | reverse complement strand
CGCGCGCGCGCGAGCACATACAAGTGCCACCTGCGAGCTGGGAAGACGAAGATAGGGTGGTCACACTTTTTTCTAAAAGAAATCATTTTGGCTAGTTTGATTAAATTCTGGTTGAAAATGTAGGAGTTGCACACAGGAGAAAATAGGCATTTTTCCTTAAATTCAAGGGCAAATAATTCAAGAACGAAAACAGTTATCTGAATTCCGTAAGAACAACTAGACACCATGAAGATTCATTGTGGCAAGTTTGATCAAATTACTATCAAAACTGTAGGAGAAGCCATTAGAGAAGACGAATGTGGTTAGTGTTATATTTAGACTTACTTTTGGTGTTCATGTAGTTTAAAGGGCGCTCTGTTCGATCTCAAGCGTGCTCATATCTTGAAATCGACTGAACTTGAGAGTGTCAATGAAACAAAACCTCCATGAAAATTTCAACTTTGAGCCATTGTAGCAGTCAGACTTCGTTACCCACCCCGAAACAATTGCATTTTCTTTGAAGAACAATATGTTGGCTCTTAGTTAACGAAAGATTGGACAGATTATCTGTTAATTTGAAAAAGTTCCACCGTATTTTATGATAGAGGGGTGACGATCAGATTGAACGTAGAAAAATGCCTTTTGATAAAGAATAGTCTAGATGGTGCCAAGGCTCAAATTACGGACGCCTGTGTGTGTGTGGGGGGGGGGGGACACAATTTTCTTTCCCATTGCAGGGAATTAGACAGCCAGAATGTAACAGCATTTAGCAATTAGCAATTAGCAATTAGCAATTAGCAATTAGCATTTAGCAATTAGCATTTAACAATTAGCATTTAGCAATTAGCATATGGCGCACCGGCCTTCCATACTCTTTGTATAGCCTGTAGGCTCCCGTATTCGAGCACCTTAAGCATTACTTTTGCGCATGCGCACTAAAGTAATCAACATCCGGTATCACTAACCAAAGTGAAAGTAACACAAATTTAATTGTAAAATTCCAGTAGTGCAAAATAACCCCTTTTCAACGTAATAAGAAAGAAATTAGTCACCTGCTCTTTGAACACAAGGTGATCAGTTTCACAAGAAAAAGTTTCCTCTAATCGAGCTCCGGTATTATTTCCTTTCCGGGGGTCAAAGTCACACATGTTTTTAATAATAATAATAATAATAAAGACTTTATTTAAAGAGGCAACACAGTTGGGATAAACCCAGTCTTCCCTGTGAGCCTCTAACCAGCGATTACGTCAGAGGTAAGTAATTCCTGCCACAACGAAAATCACGTGATGATAGTATGTGCACGTGACACGTGTCAATATGGTGGATTGTTTGGCATACTCGGTACTTGTCGGGCTCACGGAAATTAGCCGAGTTCTGACGAATGGGTGACGCGTTTTCCCAATATTTATTTCCGATATTATTTTTCATTGAACATTGAACGATCTCAAAACATTACAAACCTTCGGCCATTGCAAGAAAACAACAACAACGTGTGGAAATAAGAATTATCGAATAAGGGAGCCTGCTCGAATACGGGAAACTAGAGGCCGTCGCGGGTAACTTTGAGCAGCTGCGCGTCTATGCCAAATTAAAAGAAATAAGAAAAGTTAAGAAATAAAAGGTGATCATAATGATGAATGACAGGTGATTTGGTTAGATTAGAAGGGTGATAAGCTAAAATGATAAAAACACAGACTTTTTAACCTGTCAGTACTATTGTTTCGCAAGTAATGAGATTTAGTTTTAGGGTTTGACAGGTTGGTAAGATTTTGGATTTTCCCGATTGGGAAATTAAAATCTTTACATGAATCATGACTCAATGTTCCCTGTTTTCTTAGCAGTGGCCATGGCGCAGTTGATAGAATCAGTCGGGATGACGTCATAGCCTCACTTTCATATATTCATCGAGGGTACAACCTCGGTCTTTATCGTTACGGGATACCAATTTTGAGGCAGAATATTTCCAAAATCTATCGCTAAAATTCACAAACAAAACTCTTTCTCTAAAGAATGTGATTTAAACTTTCTAACTACCAACGCATATTTAATAATTGTGCGTAGTCGTCGAGATATTAATGCTGAAAGTTGGTAATGCTTTAAGGAAAAAGACCGAAGCTTTCACCTCCACCGAATGAATGCAGGTCGACTGACGACGTTTTCGATTGGCTGAAGGGATTGTGCCGATCGTATCAATAGTGCATCTGCCTCTCACTCGAGTGGTCCCGGGTTCAATCTCGGGCTGCTGCTAATATCCTTTCTGACAAAAATGTCATCTACCAATGTAATCCGAATTTTCTCTAATGAAATTCACTCTTTGATATGTTGATGTAGCGCATTTACATCAGAGCACACTACCATTCAAAGAAAAAAAAGAAAGTTTTACATAAGTTATGACGCTTTGTTCACCGTCTGATCTTAAACACTATTCTTAAAACGCCTCATGATACCAATCAATGAACCATTTATTGTCATGCCAGGTGAAAAATTTAAGACCAAAAAGTATTTCTAAAAGGTTAATAGGCAATATTTTGCAACAACCATCACCGGAACAGCCATTGTTTACAATGACCTACTTTCCATTGTTTTTGAAAAGTAGTGTGCTCTGATGTAAATGAGCGACATCAACATAGCAAACCAGGGTTCTCCGCAGAATAATTTGAAGCTGTAGTGGCATATTATGAAAGCGTTGGTAGACCTTGAAAAACATGATAAGAAAGAAGAAATTGCTCAAAATGAGTAATTTCTTCATTTATGAGCAATTTCTTCATTTCTCATCATGTTTTATACACAATTTCTACATTTGCAATTATAAGAATGCATTATTTATCAGTTTTTGACAGAAAATACCCCAAAATGCCCCTATTTGATGATCAATTTGAAGAAATTAAACTGTGGCGCAATTTTGAAGCTGTAGTGGCATTACTCTGATTTACATGAAGCTGTAGTGGGGCCGAAACAGCTTATTGGGCTGGGGAGAACACTGCAAACAGTGAATTTCATCAGAGAAAACTCAGAGCATGCAGCTGGAGGCTCAGTTAGGATGTTGTGGTGGTACTGGTATGAGAAACTACAGGGATCCATGGTTATGTGCTCCAACCGACGCGATGTTACAATAGCTGTTGAAAACGGCCTAAAACCCAATAAACCAAAACCCTGTTTTCTTTTTGTTTGATGCAACTAAAATGTAAATAATCTAATCTAATGTGACTAAAATGATACAAGTGACTAAAATGATACTGTCGTAGTTTAGAGTAATACAGCTTGATTTTTAGCTCGCCTGGGACTATAGTCTCGGAAGAGCTATTGTCATACCCCCCGGATGTCTGGGCAGTGTCGGCGTCAGCTTCCGCAAAAACTTTAACCTGGCCCATATCTCATGCCCTATTAGAGAAACAGCCTTCATAGTTCACCTGTAGGTACCTCTAACCAAGACCTTTAATTTGAGACCATGACCTTTGACCTTGTGACCTTGACCTTGGAGTTTGACCCACTTTTTGACCGTCTTAAAAAACTTTAACCTGGCCTATATCTCATGCCCTATTACACCTACAGACTTCATATTTCACATGTGGTTACCTCTCACCAAGACCTTTCATTTGAGACCTTGACCTTGTGACCTTGACCTTGGAGTTTGACCTACTTTTGAAAAACTTTAACCTGACCTAAAAAAAAACTTTAACCTGGCCTATATCTTATGCCCTATTACACATACAGACTTAATATTTCACATATGGACACCTCCTACCAATACCATTCACATTTGACCATGACCTTGGACCTCGTGACCTTGGACCTCGTGACCTTGACCTTGGAGTTTGACTTACTTTTAAAAATCTTTAACCTTGCCTATTTCTCATGTCCTCTTACACCTACAGCCTTGATATTTCACACACACATATATATATATATATGGACACCTCCTACCAACACTGTTCACATTTGACCATGACCTTGGACCTCCTGACCTTGACCTTGAAGTTTGACCTGCTTTTAAAAAACTTTCACCTTACCTATATCTCTTGTCCTTTTACCTCTACAGCCTTTATACTCCACACATGGACACCTCCTACCAACACAGTTCACATTTGTCCATGACCTTTGACCTTGTGACCTTGACCTTGGAGCTTGACTTACTTTTAAAAAAATTCATTTTGGACTATGACCTTTTTACCTTGACCTAGGAAATGACTTTTCTTTGTGACAAGCTCTTGTTAGGGCGACCTTTATTTCCACTGACAATTCTTGTTTATGTAAGCAGTTGTTGTGGTGCTTCACTCAAGGGAGAGTATAGTTGGATTGCTGAGGTATCATGCACAATGCGGTACCAAAACTATTTACAATTCTTTACAGTAACTCATTTAAAAATCTTGTCTTACAAACATTATTTATGCATTTTTATGTCATAGCATCAGATAAGAGGGGTAAAAGCCTTCTTAAATGGTTACTTAAATCCAAACTCTTTGTTGTTGTTACTCTTTTGAATCGTCTCCATGATGCGATTCTAATGAGGACCTACAATATGAAGTTTGATGAACAATTGATGATTTTTTTTGGAAAGCCACTACCACCTCTTATCTGTAACTTTGCTATGTTTCAGATTGTGCTACAATGGAAGAACAAAAAGAACCTGAAATTGATGACAGTCTTGATGTGAAAGATAAGGATGCTGTAACAGAGGCTAAACCATCAGGAGAAGTGGCAGAAAGTATAGAAAATTCAAGTGGCGACAATGACACCACTGATCAACCCAAAATTGGGATTGATGTTGAAACTGGATCTGAAACCACTGGTAACAACATTGAACAAGGAGAAAATACTGAAACAGTAGATGAGAGCATTACAAAACCTGAACAACAAGAAGAGCAGAGTGCTTCTACTGGATCCAAAGAAGAGAAGGACAGATCAAATGCTGAAAAGAATCCTGCTGAAAATGAAGAAGTTAAAAGTCAGAAACCAACTGAAAACCAAGAAGTTAAAAATCAGGAACCAACTGAAAATGAAGAAGTAAAAAATCAGGAACCAACTCAAATTGAGGAAGTTAAATATCAGGAACCAACTCAAAATGATGAAGAAAAAAGTCAGGATCCAACTCAAAATGGAGAAGCTAAAAATCAGAAACCAACTCAAAATGAAGAAGTTAAAAATCAGGAACCAACTCAAAATGAAGAAGTTAAAAGTCAGGAACCAACTCAAAATGAAGAAGTTAAAAATCAGGAACCAACTGAAAATGAAGAAGTTGAAAATCAGGAACCAACCGAAAATGAAGAAGTTAAAAGTCAGGAACCAACCGCAAATGAAGAAGTTAAAAGTCAGGAACCAACTCAAAATGAAGAAGCTAAAAGTCAGGAACCAACAAATAAACCAATGCAGGTAGATGAGGAAAATCCTGTGGCAGATAAAAGTAAGGATAAAGATGTTGAAAATGAAGATAAAGTAACAAAGCTAGCAGTAGAGAGCACAAAAACAGAAAAGATTTCAGATGTAATAACAGACAATAAGGCTGGAAATGATGCAAAACCCTCAGATGAAGAGACTCCAAGCACAATTACAGTTGAAATGAAGGATGGCAATGTTGAAGATGATGAAAAACTCTCAGCTGAGGAGAATCCAAATACGAAAACAGATGAAATGGAGGCTGATAATGTTGAAGATAATGCAAAACTAGAAGCAGAGAAATCAGAAAATGAGAAAGTTATTGATGCAGACACAACAAATGAGTCAGAAAATAAGAAAATTGATGAGGAAAAAACCTATGGAGATGAAGAGAAAATGGAAGTTGACAGTAGCTCTGTGACAAAGGATAAAGAGGAAGAAGTTTCTGCTGTGGAAGAATCTAATAAAGCAGAACCTGTCTCTGAAGCAAACACCACAAAGGAAGATTCACCCCCTGCTGAAGACTCTGCTAAACCTCCCGAGACAAGATCTTTTGCAAATGAGTTTGAAAGATTTCTTCATCAACCCTCGACGATGAGCGCTGTAAGTGATAATGAGAGCAAGTCCGTTGATGAGTCTAAAACTCAAGGTCAAACTGAGGTTAAATCGGCACAGAATTTCAACACAATTATGTCTGAGGAAACATCTAATTCGAGCTGGTATAAGATGCCCGAAAACAAGGAGGATACCATGGATGTTGCTAAAATGGGACTTTTAGGAGATGATAATTCAAACATGAGTATGCCAGAAAATGGATCTGTTGTTAGCAGTAACATTGGAGAGAACTCTCGGCTCAGTTTTCCTGCTGACGAAGGATCAAACCTGAGTGTACCGGATGATGCGGCATCGATTCAGCAGTTTTCCGGACATCAGCCCGTGTTTGATGAATCAGCCAATATGAATCCTCCAAGTAACATAACATTTGCCCAGCCTGGTACTCCTAGCAGTGTGAACGCAGACACTGCCCAGCCTGGTACGCCCAGTAGTGTGAACGCAGACACCACCATGTCGGAATCTACTACACCAACAGCTAAAAGGTTCAGAAGAGGTACCCTACAACAAGCTGTAGTGGAGGCAAATGAACAAGGACAGTAAGTCAAAGTTGTTACTTTTTAGCTCACCTGAGCACGTAGTGCTCAAGGTGAGGTATTGTGATCTATCAATGTCCGGCGTCCATCTGTCCGTCTGTCCATCTGTCCGTCTGTCCGTCACTGCGTCAACAATTTCTTTAAACGACATCTCCTAAACTACTCGGTCAAAATCAACCAAACTTGGCAGAAATGTTCCTTGGGTGGTCCCTTATAAAAATTGCTAAAAGAATTGAAATCTATGAAAAACTCTGGTTGCTGTGGCATCGGAAAATGGGAAATTTCACAAAAGCTCAACAATTTCTTTAAACGACATCTCCTTTTAAACTACTGGGTCAAAATCAACCAAACTTGGCAGAAATGTTCCTTGGGTGGTCCCTTATAAAAATTGCTAAAAGAATTGAAATCCATGAAAAACTCTGGTTGCTGTGGCATCGGAAAATGCGAAATTTCTCAAAAGTTAAAAAATTTCTTTAAACAACATCTCCTCCTTAACTTCTGGGTCAAAATCAACCAAACTTTGCAGAAATGTTCCTTGGGTGGTCCCTTATGAAAGTTGCTAAAAGAATTGAAATCCATGAAAAACTCTGGTTGCCGTGGCATCGGAAAATGGGATATTTCACAAAAGCTCAACAATTTCTTTAAACGACATCTCCTCCTTAACTTCTGGGTCAAAATCAACCAAACTTGGCAGAAATGTTCCTTGGGCAGTCCCTTATTAAAATTGATAAAAGGATTTAAATCCATGAAAAACTCTGGTTGCCGTGGCATCGGAAAATGGGGAATTTCACAAAAATTCAACTATTTCTTTAAACAACATCTCCTCCTTAACTTCTGGGTTAAAATCAACCAAACTTGGCAGAAATGTTCCTTGGGTGGTCCCTTATTAAAATTGCTAAAAGAATTGAAATCCATGAAAAACTATGGTTGCCGTGGCAATGGAAAATGCTAAATTTCACAAAAGCTCAACAATTTCTTTAAAAATCATCTCCTTAACCTCTGGGTTAAAATCAACCAAACTTGGCAGAAATGTTCCTAGGGTGGTCCTTTATAAAAATTGCTAAAAGAATTGAAATCCATGAAAAACTCTGGTTGCCGTGGCATCAGAAAATGGTAAATTTCACAAAAACTTAACAACTTCTTTAAACAACAACTCCTCCTTAACCTCTGGGTTAAAATCAATCAAACTTGGCAGAAATGTTCCTTGGGTGGTCCCTTAAAAGAATTGCTAAAGGAACTGAAATCCATGATAAACTCTGGTTGCCTTGGCATCGGAAAATGGAAAATTTCACAAAAACTTAACAACTTCTTTAAACGACATCTCCTTAACTTCTGGGTTAAAATCAACCAAATTTGGCAGAAATGTTCCTTGGATGGTCCCTTATGAAAATTGCTAAAAGAATTGAAATCCATTAAAAACTCTGGTTGCTGTGGCATCAGAAAATGGGAAATGTCATAAAACTCATCAATTTCTGTAAACAACATCTCCTCCTAAACTGCATAGCCAAATTCTTCTCTGGGACCACAATGCGTAACATATGCAAAGTTATTTGGCATTATTAAAACATTACTCAGGTGAGCGATTTAGGGCCCTCAGGGTCCTCTTGTTTTGCTTAACCCTTTCCCCAAAAGACCTGGTTTTCATGTCTCATAAAGAAAATGCTTCACCTTGGGAAACATTGAGACAAAGGAAGAAAATGCTGAAAATCAGCATTTTCTCCTTTTACCTCAATGTTTTCTGTACTATATTTTATACAATTCATGTATCTATCTATGCCAAATTTGTTGTCTGTAGAAGCTGTCAAATGAGACAAGCCTAAAATTTTGCCTTATGGGAATGGGTTAACTTAATTTGTTATTGTTAAGGCATCATTACAACTTAACTTTGTTATGGTTCCTCATGAAATCATGGAGAGAAAAGGAGAGAATGTTGATAATTAGTAATATTGCTATTCAAATGTTCTGTAGCTTTAGAACTGTTCTTGTTGTACATGTATAATTTTAACATTACTTTTGGTTTAAACTACACTTTATCAATAGCATTTTAAATTCTCTTTAATTCCCATTTCAAACTTGTCTAAAAAGAATTTACATACATGTGTTATACAAGGGTATATTTACCAATTTGATATCTATTTATAGTAACATCACAGCAGCGGATATATTTGAGTACCAGTGGCCGCAGGAGACAGATGCAGACTGGTATATTCTACAAGAGCAGTTGTCTGTCTATCTCGATGTCAAGTCATTTAAACGCAAATATCCAGGTCAGTTATGATATTTAATTCTGAAGACAAAATTTTAGGATATCCAATTTAATTGACTGAATGAGGTATAACATCTTTCAACTGCTGTGGCCATATCACGGCAGCTTGGAGCTTTTAACCATTCATTCCTGTGGTTTCTCTCAAATTCACCAATACTACCACAGAATCCTTACAGAGCCTCTAGCTGCTTGCCCACATAGGTTTATGAATATTCTACCTTTGGTGGCAGACAAATGTCAGAAAGGATATTTGCCATGTCTAGGGGATGTAACTAAGACATCATGAGTAAAAGTTCCATGTGCTACCAGCTACACTAATCTATGGAGGGAGCCAATTTGAAATCTTTTGCACAACACAAAAAGGATATTTCTTAACCCTTTCCCAAACGACAAAATTTTAGGGTAGTCCAATTTGAAAAGAGCTGCAGACGACAAAATGGGCGTTGATAAAGAAAGGATTTGTGCATAATATAGCACAGAAAATATTGAGACAAAAGGAGAAAAAAATGCTGATCATCAGCATTTTCTTCTTTTGCCTCAATGTTTTCCCAAACCTTTTCTGTTGTGGACGTCAAAACCAGTTCTTGTTTGGGAAAGAGTTAAGATATGATTGTGTGCTATGCAACACAAAATAGTTAGGCAAAAGGAGAAAATACTCTTTCTTTTTATGTTCCAATGTTTTCCCAAGCCTTTCCTAGTAGGGATGTCCAAAGCAGGTCTTAACCCATTACCACACAGGGACGCTTTTTGACGCCCCTAAAGTTAAAGGCTTTGGAAAAACATTGTGGAAAATGAAGAAATTGCTTGTCACAAGCAATTTCTTCATTTCCCACAATATTTTCCACACAGAGAGACCAATAAATGTGAATTACATAAACTAACAATTGTCTTCTGAAATTTCTTTGAATATGGACAACCCTAAAATTTTGTTGTCTGGTAATGGGTTAAAGGGTCAAAATGTACCAGAATGAATCATTGCCATTTATGCTCTTGCAGATATATTCAGACGAGTTTGTGACAAACTAGAGAAGGACTTTCTACGAGATAAAGGTGTTGTAACGGAGACACAGAGTGATATTTATCTGCATTTTCTTCTTTTTTGTCAATGTTTTTCGAAGCATTTCCTATTAAGGACGTCCAAAGCAGGTCTTGTTTGAAAAAGACTCGGAAGTGTACCAGAATTAATCATTGCCATTCATGCTCTTGCAGATATATTCAGACGAGTATGTGACAAACTAGAGAAGGACTTATTGGGAGAGAAAGGTGTTGTTACAGAGACACAGAGTGATATTTATCTGCATTTTCTTCTTTTTTCTCAATGTTTTTCGAAGCATTTCCTATTAACCCATTACCACACAGTGACGCCTTTTGACTCCCCACGAGATAAAGGCTTTAGAAAACATTGTGGAAAATGAAGAAATTGCTTGTGACAAGCAATTTCTTCATTTCCCACAATGTTTTCTATACAAAATGACCAAAAATGTAAAATTTTATTCACTTAAATTTGTCATCTGCAACATCTTTGAATTTGGACTAGTTTAAAATTTTGTCGTCTGGTAATGGGTTAACAACGTCCAAAGCAGGTCTTGTTTGAAAAAGAGTCAGAAGTGTACCAGAATGAATCATTGCCATTCATGCTCTTGCAGATATATTCAGACGAGTATGTGACAAACTAGAGAAGGACTTTCTACGAGATAAAGGTGTGGTAACAGAGACACAGAGTGATTTAGGTCTGACAGCCCTAAAGAGTGATGATGTTCATGAATTAATGGGAAGAGACTACCCAGCTAAATATAAGGTAAGGTCTTTTATGACTCCCATATGGGAATATAAAGATGTGACAGACACAGAGTGATTTAGGTCTGACGGCCTTGAAGAGTGATGATGTACATGAACTAATGGGTAGAGACTACCCTGCTAAATATAAGGTAAGGTCTTTTATGACTCCCATATAGGACTAGAAAGATGGGACTGAGACACAGAGTGATTTAGGTCTGACGGCCTTGAAGAGTGATGATGTACATGAATTAATGGGTAGAGACTACCCTGCTAAATATAAGGTAAGGTCTTTTATGACTCACATATATGAATATAAAGATGTGACAGAGACACAGAGTGATTTAGGTCTGACGGCCTTGAAGAGTGATGATGTACATGAATTAATTGGTAGAGACTACCCAGCTAAATATAAGGTAAGGTCTTTTATGACTCGCATATAGGAATATAAAGATGTGACTGAGACACAGAGTGATTTAGGTCTGACGGCCTTGAAGAGTGATGATGTACATGAACTAATGGGTAGAGACTACCCTGCTAAATATAAGGTAAGGTCTTTTATGACTCCCATATAGGACTAGAAAGATGGGACTGAGACACAGAGTGATTTAGGTCTGACGGCCTTGAAGAGTGATGATGTACATGAATTAATGGGTAGAGACTACCCTGCTAAATATAAGGTAAGGTCTTTTATGACTCCCATATAGGACTAGAAAGATGGGACTGAGACACAGAGTGATTTAGGTCTGACGGCCTTGAAGAGTGATGATGTACATGAATTAATGGGTAGAGACTACCCTGCTAAATATAAGGTAAGGTCTTTTATGACTCCCATATAGGAATATAAAGATGTGACAGACACAGAGTGATTTAGGTCTCACAGCCCTAAAGAGTGATGATGTTCATGAACTAATGGGTAGAGACTACCCAGCTAAATATAAGGTAAGGTCTTTTATGACTCCCATATAGGAATATAAAGATGTGACAGACACAGAGTGATTTAGGTCTCACAGCCCTAAAGAGTGATGATGTTCATGAATTAATGGGTAGAGACTACCCTGCTAAATATAAGGTAAGGTCTTTTATGACTCCCATATGGTAATATAAAGATTTGACAGAGACACAGAGTGATTTAGGTCTGACGGCCTTGAAGAGTGATGATGTTCATGAACTAATGGATAGAGACTACCCCGCTAAATACAAGGTAAGGTCTTTTATGACTCCCATATGGTAATATAAAGATGTGACAGATACACAGAGTGATTTAGGTCTGACGGCCTTGAAGAGTGATGATGTACATGAATTAATGGGTAGAGACTACCCTGCTAAATACAAGGTAAGGTCTTTTATGACTCCCATATAGGAATATAAAGATGTGACAGACACAGAGTGATTTAGGTCTGACGGCCTTGAAGAGTGATGATGTACATGAACTAATGGGTAGAGACTACCCTGCTAAATATAAGGTAAGGTCTTTTATGACTCCCATATAGGAATATAAAGATGTGACAGATACACAGAGTGATTTAGGTCTGACGGCCTTGAAGAGTGATGATGTACATGAATTAATGGGTAGAGACTACCCTGCTAAATACAAGGTAAGGTCTTTTATGACTCCCATATAGGAATATAAAGATGTGACAGATACACAGAGTGATTTAGGTCTGACGGCCTTGAAGAGTGATGATGTACATGAATTAATGGGTAGAGACTACCCAGCAAAATACAAGGTAAGGTCTTTTATGACTCCCATATAGGAATATAAAGATGTGACAGATACACAGAGTGATTTAGGTCTGACGGCCTTGAAGAGTGATGATGTACATGAATTAATGGGTAGAGACTACCCTGCTAAATATAAGGTAAGGTCTTTTATGACTCCCATATAGGAATATAAAGATGTGACAGACACAGAGTGATTTAGGTCTGACGGCCTTGAAGAGTGATGATGTACATGAATTAATGGGTAGAGACTACCCTGCTAAATATAAGGTAAGGTCTTTTATGACTCCCATATAGGAATATAAAGATGTGACAAAGACACAGAGTGATTTAGGTCTGACGGCTTTGAAGAGTGATGATGTTCATGAACTAATGGATAGAGACTACCCAGCTAAATACAGGGTGTCCCAAAATATGTGTCCCCATTTTAACATCTATTAAATTGACAAATGTTGTCACTGAGTATAATCAATTACATAGGTATGAAGGGGACTTGATAAAGTTTTGTTTGATATATGGAACATCCATATTTACATCCTTAATATTCTTAACAACCCGTTTTATGGAATTCATCATTTTTTAACTTATTTGTCAAATGACGTCAAACGAGGTCATCTTTAAAAAATACTTTGTCTCTTTCTCCCATTGTGTTCTGATGAAGTACAATTTAATTTGTAATTATTCGTATTCTAAGACTGTATAAGACATAATGAAGGTCTTACTACTTATAAAAAAAGTAATTTTAAGATAAATGATTTTTTCTTCTTTAAAATGAAAAGAAAAGTTATCGCTAACCCTTCCTCTTGTCTTTTCTAATTCAGTTTTACCGGTAAATCACTTCCACTGCATCATTGATGTTGTGACATTGTTGGGTTTTAAAATGAAAAAAATAAATTATACCCTTTTACGACACCCCTTGCAATGGTCTCTTGTGCACGAATAGGAATGATACTTTAAATACCTTTCACGAAATGTAAATGCACTGCTCAAATGCAAAAAAGCCCCCTTTCAAAAGGTCCTTTGCCATCATCAAATTTTAGGCGAAACAACAACTTTCCTGACTTCGGACACTAGTTTTTGTGAATAATTTTACCCCTTCAAAGTTTAATGATGATAAGAATTTCACTGCATCTATTTATGGCATAATAGTTGTGGAAGACAAAATTAAAATGATCAATTTGATCATCGTAGCATAGAAAAAGAAACTTTGTCACATTAAAAATATGACGTCGTTGACGTCACTTGGCGAAAAAGTTGAAAAATGACATATTTCATAAAACGTGATGTGGAATATATTTTCTAAAAAATATAGGTGTTCTGTATACCAAACAAAATTTTATCATGTCCCTGTCAAACCTATGTAACTGATTTTACTCGGTGACAACATTCATCAATTTTATAGATGTTTGAAATGAGTACAGATATTTTGGGACACCCTGTATAAGGTAAGACATGGAATGGTATGGAAAAGTCCAGCTGCAAGGGTATGGTGCTGTAACAAAATATCACCTTTCTAGTCATATGCTGTGGATAATCTTACAATGTATCCTTGTGACTTTAAAAATGAAAGTTTTTAGATAGCCTTCATTCAGATATTCGTTATTTGACGAGCTTTTAATTTTTATGCTCCCCAAAAAATTTTCGGGGAGCATATAGTCGCCACGCTGTCCTTCCGTACGGCTGTACGGCTGTCCTTCCGTCCGTCCACAGCCAGATCTCAGCAGCCCTTGGACCAAATTCAATGAAACTTCTCATGTGAACTCCCTGGAACAATTTCTAGGGACGGTTCTCTCTGTTTCTTAATTATACCCCCCACCTACGAAGTAGAGGGGGTATATTGGTTTCACCATGTCTGTCTGTCTGTCAGTCCATCCGTCTAGTCGTCCGTCCGTAGACTTTTTCGTTTCCATGCTCTAACTCAAGAACGGTTTGACCTAGGATCATGAAACTTTACACAGTTGTTGCCCTTGACCCAAGGAGGTGCCCTATTGTTTTTGGGTCACGAAGGTCAAAGGTCAAGGTCACAATCAGACTTTGTTTAAAATCCGTTTCCGTGCTCTAATTCAAGAACCAGTTGACCTAGGATCATGAAACTGTACACAGTTGTTGCCCATGACCCAAGGAGGTGCCCTATTGTTTTTGGGTCACCAAGGTCAAAGGTCAAGGTCACAATCAAACTTTGGTTAAAATCCGTTTCCGTGCTCTAAGTCAAGAACTGGTTGACCTATAGCACTTTTTCAGTGACAAGGCCCTAGTGGGGGGTATTTGTCCGCTCTGCGACAGTTCTAGTTTGAGGCTGTGTCACGGAAAAAGGGACCTTAATTTGGAAATTAGTTATTCTCTAATTTCTCTTCATCTAGTTAGCAGAAATTAATGAAATTTTGTACTTGTGTGATAAATGAGATGTTCTAGACCATATTCTATAAATAATGTGTGTACCAAAAAGCGGTCATGGTAAATGGGGGCTTAATGTATGATAGCATTTTTTGTGTGACAAACACTTTTAAGGGGAGCATAACCCGTCTATGACGGTTCTTGTATTTATATGCTAGGCAAATATATGTCTTCTAAGTTGGACACATTTTGAAATACTTCATCGGTTTGGAAATTGATGTTTAACCACAAAATAAAACAGAGTTACCAAACACCTCCTAATGGAGGTTTTTACCCCCAAATTGAATCTTGTGCCCCAAGTGTTTGCAAGCAGCCTTCCAAGTTTTATATGGAAAGGGTACAAGCATGCTGTAATATAGCATTTTGTACTCACAGATTTAAGAATCAAGGACATCCTGATTAAATGTTGATAATTATTATAATTATTCTTCATGCAATATATTTCAAACCATTTATTATTTAGATAAATGTATAAATTTGTACTCTTTCTTAGAGGTATTACCTATTCAAGTTCTACTTTGACATTAAAGTCATGACCAGAAGGTAGAATTTTGGACTGGTCCAAATGCAAATATACTGCAGATGGCAATTTCAAGTTAATGAAATTTTACAATTGACCAAACTCCAATCGATAGATCGCTTTGCCCAATATAGAATCTCAGACAAACAGTGGGGGTATTGGCACACCGATTGTTTTGATTGTCAGTCGATAGATCGATACAATAGCACATGCAACAAAGAATTTAATACAAACAATGGGGGTGTGGCATTTTTCTGACCGTCCATTGGCTTATCGATGGTTTTGATTGACAGCCGGCGTTTGGTCAATTCTTTGATCTTCCTGGATAGAAAACATCGTGGAAAATGAAGAAATTGCTTGTGACAAGCAATTTCATCATTTTTCACTATGTTTTCCAAAGCCTTTATCTTGTGGGGCATAAAAAATCCTCATTGTATCATTATGGTAGTAGGTTAGTGCAGGTTTGGCAATCGACCGGTCAATATGAGTATTGACCGGGCCGGCGGTCAATACTGGTTTTAACCGGTCAATACTGGTCAATACCGGTCAATACTGGTCGATTGGTGGTCGATTGGTCAATTGAAATGGTTGGTTGGAAAATACTCATATATGATATCCCTACATAATAGACCCTACATAATATAAGAATATCACTGCAAATTAGATGTTGAGATTCTGACTTTCTGTTGTTCAAGACTCTAAAAAAACAAAGCTGCAAAACCAAAATGTAAATGGCTATTTCAAAGAGGTCCGTTTCATGAATCAGTAAACTTTTCAATTATTCTCATCAATTTTCAGTTCAGGTTGTTCTACTTCAATATATACATTGCCATGTAAAGAAGAAGAGAAAAAAGAGAAGAAAAGAGAAGTGTAATAAGAAAGGGTTTAAAGGTGCCCATCAAAATCATGAAAAGCAATCAAACAAACAAACATTGACTCGATCAAAATTTGACTGTACAAAAATGACACACTACTTCAAAGAGTACTGCTGGTTCAAATTAAGGATATTGTTAGCCAACACATCAAAGAGGATGACCTAATCTTAATAACAGTAATTGCCTTTTGACAAACAATTAAGAATGGCCAATCAAAACGGTCAAAATACTGGACCTGTCACTCAAACCTATGGAAGGTGTGTCCAGCTTGTAAGGTTGACCAATGAGAGGGGCTGAAATATATGGGTTGTGAAACTGACACCTTTGTTTATTCAGATGTTTGAAAGTGTGATCATTCTCCTATCTGTTATTGGTCAGTTAACTGGACATTACTGGACATTTAATCTAAGTGTCAACACAAGAGTAACTGTTGTGTTAAAATAAAGCCAAAGGACCCTATCTGGTCAAAAGCCACCTGATGAGTACCCTTGACAGGTTATAACTGTCAATTTTTCAATTTCAAGAATATAAATAATAAATCCGAAAACAAAAAGAATAAATTACCATTAAAGTTTTTTTAATTGACCATCAGATTTTTTTCAATTGACCATTAAAAATGTTCAATTGACCATTAATAATGTAAGATTTTCTCAATCGACCACCAATCGACCACCAATTGACCACTTGGAGTATTGACCGGGGCGGTTTTAACCGGTTAAAACCGCCCGGTTAAAACCGGGTGACCGGTCGATTGCCAACCCTGGGTTAGTGTGACAAAAAGTTATCATATGCTTTGTTTTTGCAGGAGTTTCTGAAAATTCTTCATGAAAGAGAGAAGAAAAGAATTGCTGAAAAGTTGAAGGAATATGATGCTGTATGTATAATGTTTGTCTTTTTCTTTGATCGGAAATGTAAAAAAAGCAAACTATAGGATTTAAGTAAACAGGGGCCCATGTTACCATCGGTCGTACAATTTATTTTTGCGTAATTACTTGCAGCAACAAACCTGACTGGCCAAATCTGATATCTCATACAATTGTATGTCTTCATATACAGTTTACACAAAAACGTGGCTGTAAGATTGTTGATGATGCAGGCCCCTGAATATTTTCCTACTATGAATGTACTTTGACAAAGGATATGTTTATCTCATTGTTCTTTTTATGCTCCTGTATTGAAAGATCGGAAACATGTTATTTTACTGTTATCTGTCTTTCGGTCTATCTGTCTGCCCACAGACTTAGCATAAACTTATACTTTTGACTTAATAGATCTTTTTATGATGCTTTTTGTTGTTCATACTCAATGGCAATAAAACAGCGCATAAAAATCATGTTAGTTTGTCTCTACTCATGCAAAGCTTATGGTCATTTTGACGATTTTGCTAAATCTAGGATAAAGTGTGCTAACCCCAATCAACCAATAAATCTAAGATAGAATAGATGCTGATATACTAAAATTACCTAAATTATTCTAATAAACACCCATATTCTAATAAACGCTCATGGCCAAATCTCAGCTGAAAATATACATATTTCAAGCACAATTTAAGCGGGAAAGGGTGATTCTAATAAATGCCCATCCCCCGATTCCAGATTAAATTAATTTAAGACATAAACAAAGATCATTTAAAAAAGCAATGAAAGAAATGATTTCCTGTCCACCAATCTGTTTACAATAAAGAACTTTCATCAAAAAAATTTATTTTACCGTCCTTGTAACAAAACTTTGCCAACTTTTACTTGGTTAACTTTGAATCCATGATTTGACATTTGGTTTGTATGTTTTGACGAATAAAATTAGAATACCTCTAATAAACGCCCATCCCCAACTTTTCTACCGAACACTTTTCTAATAAACACCCGGGCATTTATTAGAATAATTACGGTAATTGATATGTGCTTACCACTTGATTTCACTTTAAAAAAATGAAAATTACTAGAATTATTGATAAGATCTATTTCTTCATGTAAGTAACCCATTACCAGACGACAAAACTTACGACTAGTCCAAATTCAAAGATGATGCAGGTCTATAGCAGGTCTTTTTACATAGAAAACATTTTGGGAAATTAAGTAATTGCTTGTCACAAGCAATTTCTTCATTTTCCACAATGTTTTCCAAAGCCATTATTTTGTAGGGAGTCAAACGGAGTCATTGTGTGGTAATGGGTTCAAAAAAGAGATATTTCTTGTAGCCTCGGTAAGAGAAAGAAAAGATGATAGAATACACAAAGAAGGCCATGAAATCTGCATCAGACTGGAACAAGAAAATGTTCATTTCACTTGAAAATATGAAAATTACCTGAATTATGGTTTTAATCCATTCCCACATCATGTTGACTTATGACGCCTCACCTATATAAAGCGTTTGAAAAACATTTTGGAAAACTAAGAAATTGCTTGTGAGAAGCAATTTTTTTCATATCCTAAAATGTTTTCTACCAAAAATGTTTTAAATTTCATTTACTTGAAGCTGTCCTCTGCAACATCTTTCTATTTTGACAATCTTAAAAAAAATTTTGTTTGTAAACAGTTTTAATATTGATGTAGATTTTCATTTAATGTAACTTTTTTGTAGCCTCGGTTGGAGAAAGAGAAGATGGTAGAATACACAAAGAAGGCCATGAAATCTGCGTCAGACTGGAACAAGAAAATGTTGAAGGAGAGAAATAAACAGAGACGGGCTTATTTTGACATGCAGACATTTGTAAGTACAGACAGAAATTATTTTATTTTAGCGTACACTGTGACAAGCTTACCTTGCATTAGAGCCAGGATTTGGCGTTTCAGACCAATATGGATCCAGATCAGCCTGTGCATATGCACAGTCTGATCAAGATCCATATTGTTTTCATATAGGTTCTTCATTACTAAAAGCAATTGCAAGTTAGCAATAGGTATCATTAGACACTGACTATTTCACGGTCATCAAAAGCTTATATTGAAACATGGTCTAAAATGCATGAAGTCCCAAGGCTATGTCAATCTGTCTTTTCATTTACAATCTATATAAAATTAGACCGAGATTTTGTTAAGAAAGCATAATCCATTTGGGATCCAGATTTCATGAAACGCCGCTGGTCCCACTGATATGTCAGGTAAAAATTAAGCTGGTCAGATAATAAGCACAAGAATACAGGATCGACTGACCAGCAAAATTCAGCAACATACACAACTGGCTAGCGACCAATTCTCGCCGCGTACTAGTTCTCGCCAACTAACCAATTTCATCCTAAAGACTGAAAAGAGTCCTTTCCCACATTCAAGTTATGTTGACTTGAACTTATTTTCTTCCGAAAATAAATCATATCAAATAATATCATGTCTTTACTGTGATACAGTATGGTTGGCGAGAACTGGTACATGGCGAGAATTGGTCGCCAGGATGTGTTCTTCTTTTTAGTCTGATAGAATTAAGTTGGGTCTGGTAAATTTTGAAGTTTACCAATTCCACTTTTGAACACATGAATTTGGTATTTTGTGAGGTATGGGGATCCTTCCTGTCTTGGACTGTTCATAACTAAGACTAGTGAAATCTGTTTTTCCTTCATTAACCCTTTTCCAAACGACAAAATTTTAAGGTGGTCCAATTTGAAATATGCTGCTGAAGACAAAAGAGATGTTGTTAAAGATAGAATTATTGTATATGGAAAATATTGAGACAAAAGGAGAAACTGCTTGTTATCAGCAGTTTCTTCTCTTGCATAAATGTTTTCCCTATCCATTTTCATTGAGGACGTCAAAACCAGGTCTTGTTTGATAAAGGATTAAGTTTCATGTTTTCTTGTCTATTTTCCAGACTGTTCATTACCCAAAGAACAAGAAGTTTAAGATACAGCCCACAATACCCTCTGTGAAGACAGCCTACCCTATAACACTGATACCAGGACAGTTCCAGGAATACTATAAAACGTAGGCAATGTTACCTATCATTTCATAATTTAATCCTTACACAAGAGGCAAAATTTTAGTGTGGTCTATTTAAACACCTGCTACCGAGCCCGGATAGATCAGTTGTCCATCCAGCGATCTTGAGTTCAAACCCAGGCTTGGCTAGTATCCATTCTGACTTTTGACATAAAAAGTTATTTGTCTCTCACCAATGGGTGTACATCATCTATGTGTGAGAGCAGCTGGAGGCTGATTTTGAATATTGTGGTAGTACTGGTGAGAGAAGTACCAGGAATCCATGGTTAGGTGCTCCAGCCACCACGATACCGGTATGACCATAGCAGTTGAAAACTGCGTCAAACCCCAATAAATCAACTGAATCTTCCAGAATACTACAAAATGGATGTTGATCAAGATTGGATTTTTGTTAAATAGCATGGAAAATATTTAGGCAAAAGGAGGAAATGCTTCTTGGAAATGTTGTACAATTACAAAAAGAATTTTTGTGAAAAAATTCTTATTTTGGTTGCCAAACAGAATTTGATTTGCAGCTTTCAAAATGTTGAGATACAAATGGCAGTAAAGATAGACAAATATTAAATGCTTAGATGTGCAAATAATTCTGATTTATACAAATTCTGTCATATCTTATTCAGATACACACCGGAGCAGCTGAAGCATTTCCCACTCAACACTACAGTGTTTCAGGCAGCACCGAAGAAGGCAGACCCGATAACCAAGTTACAAGAACAGATACATAAACGACAAAAACAACAACTTGCTCTACAACAAAGAGTCGTTGTCCAGAAAAACATTGTAGAGGAGGTAGGATAAGTCATTTTCTCCTTTTGTCTCAATGTTTTATATTATGTAAGAACGGATACATCAAGGTCCCAAGTTTTTTCATACAGAAAAAAAACCCATTGTAGATGAAGTGTAATTCATTCTTCACACTTTTCTATACAAACATTATTTAGACAGATCAGATTTAAAGATTTGCAGAGGAAAATATACAGTGGAAACTCGTTGTGTCGACTTTTATGGGCCGCTGAAAATACCTTGACTTATCCTCAGTTAGACACAAACACCAGCCATCAAAAACAAAAGTTTTAACGGAAGTCTTAGGTTGAAGTCAGGATATGGCTAGTACGACAATCTGAATAACTCTTCTTGAAAGAGGGGTGGTATACACCTGTGTACATGTAGTTATTTTACAATGGTGAAGTATTTCGAATAAAATGAAAACTAAAGCTTATAACTGTTACTGTTGTTGACAAAATTTGAGTAACAAGCATCTTCTGCAAACAGTCCAGACAAAGTGGCTTTGCTAATCAATTAAGAGCTGTACAGGTAATTAAGGTGAAAATTAGCATACCGACCGGCAAAAAAAATTGACTCACCCGGAGTTGACAATTTTCCCAACTCGACACAAACATCGAAATTTATATGATACAAAGAAGGGACAAATTTCAGAATATCGGCTCATCCGATGTCAACACAACAAGTTTCGACTGTAGATGAGACCCACAGTGTAGAGTTTAATGAACAATAATTAAAAAAAATGCATTCTGAAAAGCTATTACACCCTCTTTTCTGTAGCTCTGAAAGTAATTATTTTCCCACTTTGTAGATGGAAACTTCCCAACAAGCTGCAGTAAATACCCCCGATAAAGAGATACCCAGTATGGGCAGTGATGAAGACACGAATATGGCCATAGATAAACCCGAGGACAAACCTCTAGACCGGATCAAGAAGAAGGAAAAATCGTCCAGTAGAGAGGCCAGTGCTGAAAAAGTTCTGCCATTTCATGTAAGTGTAGAAGACAAACATTTAACCCTTTCCCAAACAAGACCTGCTTTTGACGTCCCTAATAGAAAAGGTTTGGGAAAAGTCCAAAAACATTGAAACAAAAGAAGAAACTGCTGATAACCAGCAGTTTCTCCTTTTGTCTCAATATTTTCTGTGCCATATTTCACACAAATCCTATCTTTAAAAACATCAATTTTGTCATTTGTGGCAGTTTTTGAAGTGGATCACCCTGAAATTTTGTTGTTTGGGAAAGGGTTAATAGAACTACATAATGCTTGTCTTGATAAATTAGAATATGCAGGCAGTATTGAATAAAGCCAGACTGCACTTTTGTGCAGGCTGGTCTTGTTCTATTTTGCCTGCCGAAGCGATTTGAATTCTGGGTATTCAGGGATCAGCATCACCAGGGTTAAATTACTTTCAACAATCAATTACTTTAACTACAAACCTCTAGACAGGATCAAGATGGATAAATCTACCAGCAGGGACGCCAGTATGGAAAAAATTCAGCCATTTCATATAAGTCAAAAAGTGCTGAGGACAAACAATTCATAGAACTACCTGACGCTTGTCATGCTAGTTTAAAAGATGCAGGTTGTATAGAATAAGGCCAGACTGCACTTATGTGCTGACTGGTCTTGTTCTATTCTGCCTGCCAAAGTGACCGGAATATTCCTGGATTAGCATAACTAGGTTTAACCCTTTCCCAAACAAGACCTGGTTTTGACGTCCCTAATAGGAAAGGCTTAGGAAAGCATTGATAACCAGCAGTTTCTCCTTTTGTCTCAATATTTTCTATGCCATATTTTACACACATTCTATGTTTTTTAACTTCCCTTTTGTCTTTTTTGTCCGTTTTTGAAGTGGATCACCCTAAAATTTTTCCATTTGGGTAAGGGTTAAATTATTTAGGCAGGATCAAGACGGAGAAATCCTCCAGCAAAGCAGCCAATGTGGAAAAAATTCTGCAGGTGTGTGTAAATATTGAGATAGAAAAAAAGGAAAAAAATTGAACCAGGACTTGGAAAAGAAGCTCTTAACACTTTCCCAAACAAGACCTGGTTTTGACGTCCCTGATAAGAAAGGCTTGGAAAAACATTGAGGCAAAAGAAGAAACTGCTGATAACCAGCAGTTTCTCCTTTTGCCTCAATATTTTCTGTGCTATATCCTACACAAATAATAGCTTTATCATCATCTATTTTGTCATCTCCTGCAGTGTTGAAATTGAACTACTCTAAAATGTTGTTGTTTTGGAAAGGGTTAAAGCATTTAAGAGAAGTATTTTTCCAATCTGATTAAAATTTGATGTTTACCTTTCAGTAACATCTGAGGTCCACCTGTCAGGGGGTCATCTCCAATGTTTTTTCTCTCTTACCAATCAAATAATCACTTTCAAGATTCCGAAAGTTATTTAAACTGAAAACTACCGCTCAATGACCTGTCATTTTAGTGCAGAACTACGTGTTTGTAAATACTTGTCATAAAAAAACATACAAAACAAGAGTTTTGAATTAGTTATATTAAGATAAACGATACAAGCTTCTAACTTTGATATCAATTATATTTTTGAACTCAACTGTGACTCTTTTCAAACTTGACTAGTCTAAAAATTTCCATCTGGGAAAAATTTAATGTGACGAAAAGTTAGTTAACCCATTACTGAACAGTGATGCCTTTTGACTTCCTCACAAGGATAGGCCTGGGAAAACAGTGAGGAAAATGAAGAAATTGCTTGTTACAAGCAATTTCTTCATTTTCAACAATGCCTTCTTACTCAAAATGGAAAGATTTCAAAAAATTCATGGACTTTTCATATTGTTATACATGCAGTCCAAAATTATTGTAACAGAATAGGTACCCCACCCACTAGTTTTCCATGGCCAGGAATTGTGTCAATTCCTGGCCTTGGTCATTTTACCTTGCCATAGCTTTATTGAGTGATATTTCCTTACTATTGGGTTTATATGCATTTTCTGCAGATTCCTAATGCCAGTCTTACCTACCTAACTCTCACAGTCATCCTATTCAGTCATTTTATTATTGTTGTGTTTTCAGCCATTTTGAATTATCTCCCTTTATGCCAAACTTTAAACTACAACTTTTCCTACATTAAGTGTCTACAGAGTGCATTATATGGTTATAAAGATGCTATTTTGTCTAGAGTTTGTCTTTGCAGAAATGGATTTTCATGGAATTTGGTAGTAAATGTGTAATTCCATTCCTGGCTTCGACCTTGGAAGTTTGGAAGGAGGGAAAGTTTGAATCCTTTCCACCTTCCTACTTCAGAGGTCCTATTCTCCTTTATCATAGTAATTTGCCTATGTTGTAGGATATCAAAAGTTAGCTTTTTATATGTATTTTCTAATTATTAGTCCCCTACCGGTGTTCACACCGGAGGGGACTATAGGTTTGCCCTCCGTCTGTCTGTCCGTCCGTCCGTCCGTCTGTCCGTCCGTCCGTCTGTCCGCTCAAATCTGGATCCCGCGATAACTTAATAACTAAGCAAGCGTTTTTGATGAAAGTTGGTATATGACTAGATGGCAATGTGTAGATTATGCACATCATTTTATTTTTGTTTTTCGACTTAAATTGAGGTTGCTATGGTTACAGAAATAGTGAAAATATGGCCCAAAATGGGATCCTGCGATAAGATAATAACTAAGCAAGCTAGTTTGATGAGACTTGGTATATGACTATATGGCAATGTGTAGATTATGCACATCATTTTATTTTTGTTTTTAGACTAAAATTGTTGTTGCTATGGTTACAGAAATAGTGAAAATATGGCAAAAAATATTGGATCCTGCGATAAGTTAATAAGTAAGCAAGCTAATTTGATGAGACTTGGTATATGACTAGATGGCAATGTGTAGATTATGCACATCATTTTATCTTTGTTCTTTGACGAAAAGTGCGGTTGCTATGGTAACGGAAATAGTGAAAATATGGCAAAAAATGGATCCTGCAACTTAATCTATTATTGATTACCATATTGAGTCAATGTGAAGCCGGTAGGGGACTTTATGTGTTGCATACAACACCAGATACTTGTTTATATGGTTATTCCATATCTTTTTCATGTTTAGAGTAATTGCAGGTGACAGGATTTGCTCCTGGCAACATGGCCGAAATGGCCTGGAATATTCTTTTTGCAGCCAGGATTCCTGGATTGCCAGGAACATGTTGATTGGCTCAGTGACACCTTCCATTACCTGTGATTGGTTAATGAGGGTGTAACCTAGGTGATCAAAAATCTATATAAAGGGTTAAATCCTGGCACTAGTGGAGTTTTTACTATCAGAGTCAAAGATGTCACTTCGATGTAGAAATTCTCAACAACTGGATTAAATGATACATTTCTAAAACTAACCTGAGACTCTCATTATTTACTCATCCATCTGAACAACTAGCCAGGTTGAAGACAGGATTTGGAGAGAATATTGAGCAAAAGTTCCACTTTGTTTACATTATGCAATCTGGTAATGGGTAAAGAAAATGTATATTTTCAGCCATTAGTTGTGAGGAAGGATCCGGGTGAATGTCGTATTTGTAAAGAAGATAAAGATGAGAATAAAGTACCAATAGATGAAGAGCTGATCTGTTGTTCTGAATGCAATAGAGCAGGTAAGGAGATTTTTTTTCCATACAGAAAACTTTTACGATCTTGTTTTACTGTTTTATGTTGGTCTGTCCATCTATCCTAACTGTCTGTCTGAAATACAGCTATAAAGTACCAATAGATGAGGAGTTGATCTCGTGTTCTGAATGCAATAGAGCGGATGAGGATTTTTCAATACAGAAAACTTTGAAATAGTTTTTTAGATATTTTCCTTTACTGAAATTTTATCATTTTTTGATGAGCTCTCACTTTAATAGCTTTTTCTACCTTTAACACATCTTGTCATGATGAACAAATCAAGAATTTTTATGCTCCCCGAAAAAATTTCAGGGGAGCATATAGTCGCCGTGCTGTCCGTCCGTCCGTCCGGCTGTCTGTCTGTGTGTCCGTCTGTCCACAGCCAGATCTCAGCGTCCCTTGGACCAAATTCAATGAAACTTCACATGTGAATTCCCTGGGATAATACCTAGGCATCTTTTTCTCCGTTTCTTAATTTGAGGCTGCGTCATGTAAAAAGGGGCCTTAGTGTTAAAATTAGTTTTTCTCTAATTTCTCTTCATCTAATGGGCAGAATTTAATGAAATTTTGTACTTATGTAATAAAAAGGATGTTCTTGACCATATTTTATAAATAATTTGTGTACAAAAAGGCTGTTGTGGGAAAAGGGGGCTTAATGTATGATAGTTTTTGTTTTGTGACAAACACTTATTCGGGAAGCATAATCCGTCTGTGACGGCTCTTGTTCTTTCTTTGACAGATGTAACAGTTGAAGCTTATAACAGTTGTTGATAATTTCTACCTTTTACATGCGTAGATATAAGTATGACACTGGGGGCCTGCCCCCTAGAATTTGTAAGAAAAGGCTTATCAAAATGATTTTGATTTAAAGTGTCCGATGATTGGCAAAATTAAAGTCTTGTGCCAAAAGAACACCTTACTATTAACCAAATATCAAAGTTCCTACAATTTTCCAACATTAGAAGTGTTTTTATTTCGTCTTTTAAATTGGATATTTTGGTCTTTTCCGATCTTTGCCGAAGAAAATACGCTAAACTTCCGACTTGAAATTATGACGTCATACTGGCCACTGAATGACGTCATGGCGGGAAAAACGGGCAGTCATGGGTCATTTCCCGGAAAGTCTGAAATTTCTGAAAAAGTTAAATGTCCGACTTTTCTGTCATAAAACGACTTCCCCAATCGATACTCAAAAACACGGAATTCGTCCTCAGTAAATGTTAGAAAAAAATGTTAAAACAGTCAAAGAATAGGTCGTAAGTGAATTAAGGAATGTGCCAAAGAACGGTTTAAGTTTGTCTGTATTACTCTTACGATCAAGAAATGGATAAAAACTGAGACTTCGCTATATGACAGAAAAGTCGAACACATTATCTTTGTCAGACACCTCATGCTCTAAATTGGGGGCGGAGTCAAGCCATTGATGACGTCAATCCGTGGCAATTTTACGGAAATTGCCGATCTTTATTTTCTCGAAAATCAGATTTTCAACGATGTAAAGAAAAGCAAATAAAACTTTTAAAACAACCGAGTTTGGCGGATCTTTTATAAAACACGTTAATTTAATGATTTTTTTCCAATATACGGTGAAATAAACTGCCAAGCTTGGTAGCCTTTAAGAATTTTTTCATTTGCCAATGCAGTGAACCCCCTTTTCTCTCAATGTTGTCCCAAGCTATTTCTTCAGTGATTGCCAAAACCAGGTATTGTTTGGAAAAGATTACAAGAAGAGATACCATATAACTATGTAAATGATAGATAATGGATTGTTTCTACTCTAGGTCACCCTAGCTGTTTAGATCTGACAGATGAGATGGTGAAGGTGATTAAGACATATCCCTGGCAGTGTATGGAGTGTAAAACTTGTGTACTCTGTATGGATCCTTATGATGAGGTTTGTATGTTTGTGTGTTCTCTATGTGTATATATGTATATGTGAATTTGTTTTTATGTGTAGATATGTATGCATGTATTGTTTTAGGACATTTATATGTACAACATGCATATGTGAATTTGGACAAGCATGAAGTATAGAGTGAGGTTCGACTGCAGTAACATGACTGGACTAATTGGCTACCTATTTGCTGAAAATGACCTTAGATGAAATGGCCATACTCATCTTAACAAACACTTTGAAATTGATAAAGACTGGAAATTTATCTGACATAAAACACCAAGATATCTGTCTCATTTTATTTATGGCAACAGATAAGAGGGAGTTAAACATTCTTCATTTTTATCAAAATTTTCAAATTCTATTTGGTAACCACAACATAGGGTTTGAGTAATGATAAATCATACTTTGTTTTCTAAAAAGCCTCTACCTTCTGTTATCTGTAGCGGTTTTCCATTATTTCAGGACAAGATGTTATTTTGTGACAACTGTGACCGTGGTTATCACACATTCTGTGTGGGTCTCAAGTCCCTCCCTACAGGGAGATGGGAATGTAGAAGCTGTACTGGAGATACTACACCAATAATACCTCTACCTAGACCACCACCCAAGGCAAAGTAAGCGTGTTTATTTATTTATGTAGATACCACCACACCAATTATACCAGGTTGTGGAAGTGGCTCTGTCTTTATAGTTTATTAATATATTATAACACTTTTCCGTAAAATCCATATATAGCGAAAGAAGAACTACATTGGGTTTTATTTACAATAAAATCCCTATGTAATTATGCTTTGTGTATGCGCCAAAACGTCACATGACGTCAAGGTAACGTCAAATGACGTCACTTAAATGACAATGCGTTTCCTACGCCGAAAACTAGTTCATGGCAGAATTTTCACAAAATAAAACATTTCTAATGTGCGTTTTTTATTTAGAGTGTTATAATGGAGATAATAACAAGTTAAGCGGTCTTTATTGCGCAATAAAAACCTCTGTGCTCTGGACTACATGTTAAGGCAAATACCTCGGCGCTGTGCGCCTCGGTTTTTACCTACACATGTAGTCCGTCGCACATCGGGTTTTATTGGCAATAAAGACCGCTAAACTTGTTATTATTTCATAAGTAACAGCCCTATATATAGGGTTGTTACTAATTTTAGATAATGCTCGATTGGTTGAGAGGTTATCGCTGGTGTGTAATCAGTTCTCTAAATACACAAAATCATTCCATAGAAATAGTCATTCCGATCATTGCATTCATTAGATAATCATTCCCATTCCACTCAGGATGCCAATTTCATGATGTTCTCTACTGACTATATTTGATTATTGTTTTAAGCAGTTCATAGGACATTTTTAAGACAAAAATATCTGAAATTGTTTCGTATGTGGGCTGTTGCTGTTAGGTTTCATCAACAAAATTTTCTTCTTTTCAATTTTATTCGCCATTTGGCCTCATCAAATGCTAAGTTTCTAATAGCTGTAATACTTAATCGAATAAATTCTTCAGAACATAAATGCTTTGATGAAACTGACCCCTGGCTCATATGTACATTAGATGCTTTTAGAATGTTTGTAAAAGATTATTATTATTTACTTGTAGGCGAGGTAGAAAGCCTAAGGACCCAAATGCCCAGCCCACTCCTGCTAAAACATTGAAGGAAAAGGAGAAGGAGAGCAGTGTAAAAGCGACGCCAGTTAGATTGACAGCAAGACGAGTAGCAATGGAAGCAAAGAAGACTGAGAAAGAGAATGCAGAACAGGAAAACAAGGGATAAATGAGCAGCACACCAGAGATGTGTTCTTTAGAGTGAGATTTTGTAAGATTTCTTAAGGTTTACAGACCCTCAAAAAATCACCACTTTCTAGCCATACACAATGCATCAAATTACACATACTTGTAATTACACTTCAAATAAGTGGAATCACCGTGCCAGATTTCAAGATTTTGCTTCAAGAAGAAAATAATTTACAGATTTTATATTACTCTTTATTCATATGAAAGGGAGGTAATTTTCAGCATTTTTTTTTTCAAATATTTCCAAAAGTATCCATCAATTCAATATTCTAAACCGTTCAAAGTGCTTATGTTTTTATTTGGAATGGAAATGTAACACAGTTTAGAAATTACTGGCACTTTTCAAATTTCGCATCTTGGTCTTTGGTGCTTTTGAGGGGTTGGATACCTTAAGATGTTTTGAATTAAGTGTTAAGACCAAGATTCTGACTGAGGTGTTCCAAATGCTCCATACTTTATACAAATGATGTCATGACGTCATTTGTATTAAATATGGAGCATTCGGAACACCATGGCTTATGATATATGAAGCGTTCGGAACAATTTGGTCAATTCTCTCTCATATTGTTTCTGCGCAAATGACCGAGAGGTTCCGCAAGAAGTATAGGGTAATAGTACCTCATCTTGATTGGCTTAAAAATCTTGATTTTAAGAAATCTCGCTCTAAGAATGCGCCTATAGTTCACTGGTTGCAAAGAATGTTGTGGTAATTTTAAGCTTTTTTATGGGACTGTGTCCCCTTCAATCCCTGCTCTTGGTCAAAATTGATAGAATTTGGAAAGGAATATGAAGTATTTTCAGGAGAATTTTTCTGACATTTTCTTTATCTAACCAAATTCGTTTTTGTGTTTCAAGTTTTTTTAAGGGAACAAAATTTTTTTTCTGGAAAAGATAGAAAAAAGGTCTGTACCAATATTGTGTAATACCTTTTGTGTTCATCAAATAAATTTGTATGAGAAAAATATTGATGATTAAACTGTGTAATACTTATTATGCCTTTCTTATACTTATTAAAAGATTTATAACCCTTCTCATACTATCATGTCATATTCTTGTTGTGACTAAGTTTTATCTGGAAGTATAGACTAAGATCAACCAGCACAGACTTGCATTCTGATCTTAGCCTACAATGTCTGCTTTGTAGTGAGTCATTGTTGCAAAAACTGCCCAAAAATGGTAAAAGAACTCATTACTGTCTGGGCATTGTGAAAAATATCAACCATGTTCAGCCTACTCAGCTGGCATGTTCTGGCCATCTGATTGGATGAGAATATAGTCCCACTGAGAGCTAGTCTGTTTGGTGTATACCACTCTATCAATCCAGGGGTTGCAGGTTCAAACCCCGGCTCTGCCAATATTCTTTCTGAATTTTGACATTCGACAAAAGTTTTATGTCTCGCAAATGGATGTGAGAGAGGAGATGTAGGCTATGAACATTGAGATATTCCTGTAGAGATATTCCAAGAATCCTTTGTTAAATGCTCCAGCCATTTGATATGACCATAGCAGTTGAAAGAGGAGTTAAGTTAAAGGCAAATAATTGGTTTATACTGCCCATGGTTGATACTTAGTTCTTTCTGGGGGTGTAGACTGATGCAATTTGAAGCCGCTACTGACTGTACAATATAGCGCAGAAAATCAGCATTTTATTCTTTTGTCTCACTATTATCCTAAACCGTTCGTAATAACCCATTACCACACATTGACTATTTTTGACTCCTAAAAATATCAAGGCTTATGAAAAAATTGTGGTAAATGAAGAAATTGCTTGTGACAAGCAATTTCTTCATTTCCCACAATGTTTTCTACGTAAAAAGACCAAGAAATGCAAAATTTCATTCACTTGAAATTGTCATCTGAATCATCTTTGAATTTGGACTAGTCTAAACTTTTGCTGTTTGGTAATGGGTTAACTACCTGCACTGGGTTTGATTGCCGTTCCAATTTATCTTAGATCTGATCGTAACTGGAGATATACCCCGCATGATGGCTTCCTTGAATTCGTCTCATGGATTTGACGTCGAGTAAAGCTGGCTTGGGAAATATTATATTGAGGAAGAAAAGAATGCTGGTTAGCATTTTGTCATTTTTCCTGAACATTTGCTATACTTGTTCACAAATTTTTCTGTCAATATTGAATTGGTCTTCCCCACCTGCTTTCTAATAGAAGCAGTCCAATAGGCTGCCATTTGAGAGAGGTCTAACAGAGCGTTGGAAAGCATTGAGGGAGCAAAGCCTCGATGTTTTCCCAAGCCTATAAAGGACATCAAAACTAGAACTTGTTTGGGACAAGATTACCTCACAGTGACCCCTTTTGATGCCCAACAAGATAAAGGCTTTGGAAAACATCATGGAAAATGAAGCAATTGCTTGTGACAAGCAATTTCTTCATTTCCCACAATGTTTTCTACACCAAAAGTCGTAAAAAATTTGAAATTTGATCACATTGAAATTGTCGTCTGCAACTTTTTATACCCCCGCAAAACGAATGTTTTAGGGGGTATACTGGAATCAACCTGTCTGTCTGTCTGTATGTCTGTCTGTCTGTCCGTGGACAAAATAATTCTACAGAGCATATCTTCTAAACCATATGTGCTGGCAACTTAAAACTTGCAACACTTATAGATCTCATTGTGGGGAAGTGTCATGTACAATAACTGTTACTCTTCCACGCCCACTTTTAGAGTTATTGCCCTTTGTTGTTTGTACCCTTGCATTTTTGTCCGGACCATATCTTCTAAACCATAAGTGCTAGCAATTTCAAACTTGGTACACTTATAGATCTCATCCCCCGCAAAACGAATGTTTTAGGGGGTATACTGGAATCAACCTGTCTGTCTGTCTGTCTGTCTGTCTGTATGTCTGTCTGTCTGTCCGTGGACAAAATAATTCTACAGAGCATATCTTCTAAACCATATGTGCTGGCAACTTAAAACTTGCAACACTTATAGATCTCATTGTGGGGAAGTGTCATGTACAATAACTGTTACTCTTCCATGCCCACTTTTAGAGTTATTGCCCTTTGTTGTTTGTACCCTTGCATTTTTGTCCGGACCATATCTTCTAAACCATAAGTGCTAGCAATTTCAAACTTGGTACAGTTATAGATCTCATTATGGGGAAGTGTCATGTACAATAACTGTTACTCTGCCACGCCCACTTTTTGAGTTATTGCCCTTTGTTGTTTGTACCCTTACATTTTGTTTGGACCATAACTTCTGAACCACAAGTGCTAGCATCTTCAAACTCAGTACACTTATACATCTAATTGTGGGGAAGTGTCCTGTGTGATAACTGTTACTCAGCCACGCCCACTTTTTGAGTTATTGCCCTTTGTTGTTTGTACCCTTACATTTTGTTTGGACCATATCTTCTAAACCACAAGTGCTAGCAACTTCAAACTTGGTACACGTATACATCTCATTCTGGGGATGTGTTATGTATGATAACTATTACTCTGTCACGCCCATTTTTTGAGTTATTGCCCTTTGTTGTTTGTACCCTTACATTTTGTTTGGACCATATCTTCTAAACCACAAGTGCTAGCAACTTTAAACTTTATACATATATACTTCTTAATTTAGGGAAGTGTCATGTACAATAACTGTTTCTCAGCCACGCCAATTCTTTGAGTTATTGCCCTTTGTTGTTCGTACCCTTACATTTTGTTTGGACCATATCTTCTAAACCACAAGTGCTAGCAACTTCAAACTTTATACATTTATACATCTAAATTTAGGGAAATGTCATGTACAATAATTGTTACTCAGTCACGCCCAATTTTTCAGTATTGCCCTTTGTTGTTGTTACCCTTGCATTTTTGTCCGGACCATATCTTTTAAATCATAACTGCTAGCAATTTCAAACTTGGTACACTTATACATCTTATTGTACAGAAGTGTCATGTACAAGAATCATTACTCTGGTATGCCTACAATTTGAGTGATTGTCCTTTGTTGTTTTTACGCTCGGATGTGTGTCCAAAACATATCTTCTAAATCATTAGTGCTAGCAACTTCAAACTTGGTACACTTATAGATCTCATTGTGGGGAAGTGTCATGTAAAACAACTGTTACTCTTTCATGCCAACTTTAAGAATTATTGCCCTTTGTTGTTTGTACCCTTGCATTTTGCCTAGACCATATCTTCTTAACCATAAGTGCTAGCTAATGAAAGTCACATCCTGTGACAGTTCTAGTTTCACTTTGGAACAAGCTTAAAATTTTGTTGTTTGGTAATGGGTTAACATCAGTCTTGACCACTATAGTACAGGTTCCCACAAGGTCACAGAAGCAACACTATATCTTTGAATAAATTTGAATCTTTTATAATTTATTTCCTTATTCCTTTTTTTTTTTCAACAATAAGTTACAATATTCTATTTTTTATCAAACAAGTCATAACAATAATTATATTAATATCACAGTTTAAGTAGAACATTGTTGGAAAAATCATAGTTTTAAATTAGAGCAAATCTTAACCCTTAACCAAACATTGATGCTTTTTGAATCAGAAAAAAGATGGGGAAAATATTGAGACAAAAGAAAAGAGAATGCATATAATCAGCATTTTCTCCTTTTGTCTCAATATTTTCTGTACTATATTGTATATCAAATGGTACTAGTCTCAAATTTTGCTGTTTGGGAAATGGTAAAAGATAATCTAATTGCATGCTTTAGCTATAAATCTGATTAAATTGCATCCACTTAAGTCAGTGAATTGAAACATGAGACTTAGGAGAAAATTGTAATGGAATGCTGCATTTTGGAATGAACTACAGACAATCTAGATAACACATTTCAATTCTTGTCCTACAATCACTTTTGACAGACAATACACAGATGCTGTAAATTCTCCATTTTCAAATACTTTAGTTGGTTAAAAGGTTATTTTGACATCAGTTTAGGAAAATGCCATAATTAAAGTCACTTTTAGAGAATCGATGCCAGCTTATGAAATTATCATGACCAATTTGGTAATTCAGAATCTTTTAGAATTGTGGGTTTCCAAATCCCACTTCTTTCTGTGTATGTATGATTTCATCGAGTAAGTCTGGGTCTTCTAGATTCACCTGTGAATAAAAATATGATGCAATTATTCTAACCCTTTCCCAAACGACAAAATTTCAAAATTCAATTTGAAAGCTGCTGCAGATGACAAAATGGTTGTTACTTAAGGTAAAAATTGTAAATAATAAAGCACAGGAAACATTGAGACAAAGGAGAAAATGCTGATTATCTGCATTTTCTTCTTTTGTCTCAAAGTTTTCCCCAGGCTTTTCTTTTAGGGATGTCAAAAAAAGGTCTTGTTTGGGAAATGCTTAACCCTTTCCTGTACAAGATCAGGTTTTGACGTCCCTTGTAGAAATGGTCTGGGGAAACATTGAAAGAAAAGAAGAAATTGCTGATAAACAGCAATTTCTCCTTTTCCCTCAATATTTTTTATGCTACACTGTACATGAATCTGATCTTTATGATCATCCTCTCTGCAACAGTTTTCAAAGTAGAACTATCTTAAACTTTGCCATTTGGGAAAGGATTATTAAAGGCTTATTAACTCTTCTTTGAATGATCATGAAATACGACAGACGTAACTCAATAAATTCTGTTTTATAAATCATGTTGAATTCTTTTGAAGAACGAAACAATAAACAGGGTAATGAAAACTAGAACTGTCGTTGAACAGACTTGAGAAGAAATTACTTCATGCCCATCTCCATGTCATAATAATTGTCCATGTAAATTTTCATCGAATTTCACTTGAGAGAAATATCAACAGACAGATAGGGTGATTCCCATATACCCCCCAACTTTGTTCGGAACGGGTATAAAGAAAGTCAGTTTAGACATAGTGTCTTAAATCAATATTCTTTATCATATAGATTTTAGGTTATTTTGATACTATTCCAGGCAGGACTGATTGTCTGTTACAAGTATGTTGTGGTAGTACTGGTATGTGAAACAACAGGAATCCAGGATTAGGTGCTAGGTGGTCCAACTGCCATAATATTACCATAGCAGTTAGAAAACTGTTAAGAATCCCGATAAATCAATCATATGTGTAGTCTGGTCTCACACTATTCTGTTTATCTAACAACATTCATTACTAGGGTTAAAACAAGTGGTATATTACAAATTAGAAATCTATCACTAAAGGTGATAAAATATCTCCGCCACTACATTTGTCCGGACAAGCATTTTTGTCGAAAACAAAGGGCAATAATTCACAAAAACAGGCAAGGTAGAGTTATGCTCCGTGTACGCTGCACTTCTTCTTAATGAGATCTATTTACCTGCGAAGTGTCAGGATCATATGTATTATACTTTCAGAGATATGGTATGGATAAGTATTTTGTACACAGAAAGATGGACAGACAGACAGGATGATTCCAGTATACCCCAAAAAACATTTTTTTTTTTAATTTATCAGTAGATACCCACCTTTATTGCATATTTATATGCCTGCTCAGCCTCAAGTTGTCTGCCAGTTTTCAAACACACGAGTGAGAGATAGCCCCAAACTTCTGGATCAGAATTGTTTAATATGTTGGCTTCTGATAAAGCATCTTCAGATTCCGCTAACTCATTTAACTAGAATAGAAATGGTCAAAATAAGATAAACCTGTGTCATTATTATACACATTTAATACAGTTCCTGTTCATAAGGGGTATATTACAATAATTATTCCTACTGTCTGAATTATAAAGAAGTATTAACTTAATAATATAATGAAAGACTAACCCCAATTTGGCCAAATTTATTAGAATTGAAAGCCAATTGCAAAACTCAATTACGATTTAAGTGTGTCATGAAGCTTGGCTGGAAAGGAAGGAAATACTAAATTTTGAAACGCTTTCTATATTTTTAGCTTCTTAAATACTTTACTAGCTCAATTATTAAATAATAAATATTCAAGAAACTTTTCATTTTTGATCAACATAGAATTTCAAGCCGAATTCTTAATCAGTTTTTACTTACTCTATAACAAGCTATCCCAACCCCTAACCATGACACACATGATGGAGATCTCTTACAGGCCAGTAAAAATGTGTTCTTCGCCTCTTGAAACTGAAATACAGAATCAAATCAGAAAATGTCCTTTATGAAAAACAAGTCAATGAAAAGGAACTATCATAAGTGTTTAATGTTACTTATTCTAACAAAATTTTGAAGCTGTGATGCACATACTGCTTACAATAGCAAAACACTTTGTGCTCATAATAGACTAGGTTTACCATTATGTTTTGATAAACCGTCAGTGTTGTTATAAAGTCTTGTAACTACGGCTTGATTCAAGCCGTAGTTACGAGACTTTATAACAACACTGACAATAACTCTGTAATAACGCCCACAAAATATTATTTGTTTGTCTGAAATTATGTCAATGTTTACTTGATAAAATCCTTCTCAATTCAAAAAAGATTCAAAATATTGTAGGTGCATTTTTTGTCTTCAAAAAAGACCATTGAATTTTTTTCACAAATTACCCTTAAATCCAAGGGTATGTGTAAGGTAAATGTAATTTACAGAAATCAAGTTTCTTCAAGGATTATGCTGTTTTTAGCACATAAAAGTATGGGCAGATATAAGATACATACTCGCTTTTCCTGTAGATATATAGAAGCTAATCGTAGATAAATGGCATGCATTTCTGACGCATCTGCTACAAATGATATTGTTCTCTCGTAACAATCTCTGGCCTCTCCCGTGTCGTTCAGTAAATATTTCACATGACCCATCAACGCCCAGGCATCTGGATTCTGGAAAAAATGCATTTGATTGTTAAACCTTTCCCAAATAAGACCTGTTTTTGACGGCCCTGTCAAATGTTTGGGAAAAGATTGAGGCAAAGGAAGAAAATGCTGAATATCAGCATTTTCTCCTTTTGCCTCAATATTTTCTAAGCCATAACATACACAATTTCCACATGAATTTATACCAATTTTGTCCTCTGAAGCAGCTTATAAATTGGAATAGTCTGAATAACCGTAGTTTGTAAAAGGGTTAATGAAAATACGAGGGTTGTCCCAGTAAATCGTGGACTGGGTTTACTGTATGAAAAACAATCACTGCACAAGCTTCCAATCTTCAGGTATATAAAAGACACCTATCATGAGTATACATGCAAAATGTCACAAAAATATGCCTAAGTATATAGGCACTTTTTGCAAACTGCATATCAATAAGGTATGCAGACCCGTCGCACGCTGACAACGTCATCCATTTCAACCCCTATCGTTTTGTACATAATGATACTTTCTTTCGAAGTATTTTCCCTTATGTACGATACACGAACGGGGTCATTTTACCCACTTTTAAAACATATCGCCTGCACTTTCTAATTTCTAACGAAAGAGTGAACCATTTAATATCATATATCAACTCTTTCCGGTCCTGAAATCATTTTCTCTTAAGATGTGACTTTAACTAAGTAGAACGCATAGTGCAATGGACGAGGTCCCGTGAATATTACGGGTGTACGACTCCCTGTGGTGATCATAGGCTTTGTCATGGCTCCTGGAAACACTTCTATTTCCGTCTGTACATAGCAGTATCTTGTATGTATCATTTCATGTTATACCAGTATGCAAATCAAGCTGGTCTGTATTTCTGCTCGCTTGGTCTTTCTCTAACGTCGCCATTTCAACTTGGTTGTGATTTCAACGACAAATATTCAAATATGCGTAATTTTACAACAAACAATATTTGAAGCTTGAAATTTGCTGTGATGATGTCAAAATGATGTCCATACATACAGATGTCACGCTTAGGCGTTAAACACTAATACAGCAGAAAAAATATTGTTTTATTGAACACGCAAATGCTAATTCCAATGCGTCCATTTGGCTTGCGCCGGGTACGCATACATTGGTATAATCGATGATGCACAATTCAAAAGATGTACATTGAAATACATCAAGAATACAGTCATCTTACTTAGAACAAGAGCCGTCACAGACGGATTATGCTCCCCGAATAAGTGTTTGTCACAAAATAAAAACTTTCATACATTAAGCCCCCTTTTCCCATGACAGCTTTTTTGTACACACATTATTTATAGAATATGGTCTAGAACATCCTATTCATTGTAAACATAAGCACAAAATTTCATTAAATTCTGCCCATTAGATGAAGAGAAATAAGAGAAAAACTAATTTTTACACTAAGGCCCCTTTTTCCATGACGCAGCCTTAAATTTACAAACGGAGAAAAAGGTCCCTAGGTATTGACCCAGGGAGTTCACATGTGAAGTTTCATTGAATTTGGTCCAAGGGTTGCTGAGATATGGCTGTGGACGGACGGACGGACACACGGACACACAGACACACGGACACACGGATGGACAGCGTGGCGACTATATGCTCCCCCGAAATTTTTTCGGGGAGCATAATAAATGTGGAAAGGCATTTGCATATTATTATGACGATCGGACTTCAAATATAATAACTATGAACAAAGTCCACGAATTACTGGGACAACCCTCGTAGACAGAATCAAAGTAAAGCTGACGATAATAAGGGGAAAAATTGTGGTTGTTATAAAAATAAGAAAAATTTGACAGTCAGAATGTGACCTGGCCCCCGTTTCTCGAAAAAAACTTAAGTATATTCTCATGAGTTCATGCTCAACTTCTATTCAATACCAATCAACGTTGATTGGTTTTCAATTGAAGTTCACGTGGATTTCGTGCGATTTGAGACGATGCTCAGATTTGAGCATGAGAACATACTTAAGTTTTTTTCAAGAAACCGGGGCCTGATCTTTTGATACAATGCATCCTTGAAATTTTATGAAAGTTTACTCTAACAGACATAACATTAAAGTGTCCGATGATTGGCAAAATTAAAGTCTTGTGACGAAAGAACACCTTACTACTAACCAAATATCAAAGTTTCTACAATTTTCCAACATTAGAAGTGTTTTTATTTCGTCTTTTAAATTGGATATTTTGGTCTTTTCCGATCTTTGCCGAAGAAAATACGCTAAACTTCCGACTTGAACTTATGACGTCATACTTGCCACTGAATGACGTCATGGCGGGAAAAACGGGCAGTCATGGATCATTTCCCGGAAAGTCTGAAATTTCTGAAAAAGTTAAATGTCCGACTTTTCTGTCATAAAGCGTCTTTCCCAATCGATACTCATTAACACGGAATTCGTCCTCAGTAAATGTTAGAAAAAAATGTTAAAACAGTCAAAGAATAGGTCGTAAGTGAATTATGGAATGTGCCAAATAACGGTTTAAGTTTTTCTGTATTACTCTAAAAGTCGTACGATCGAGAAATGGATAATAACTGAGACTTTGCTATTTGACAGAAAAGTCGAACACATTATTTTTGTCAGACACCTCATGCTCTAGATTGGGGGCGGAGTCAAGCCATTGATGACGTCAATCCGTGGCAATTTTACGGAAATTGCCGATCTTTATTTTCTCGAAAATCAGTTTTTCAACGATGTAAAGAAAAGCAAATAAAACTTTTAAAACAACTGAGTTTGGCGGATCTTTTATAAAACACGTTAATTCAATGATTTTCTTCCAATATACGGTGCAATAAACTGCCAAGCTTGGTAGCCTTTAAGTAAAATGATTTTTTTTCACTAAGTGAAATTGAGATAAACCCTTGATATGATAGATCTAGAAAATTAGTCTGGCTTATTTTATGACTAAAATTTCAGCATTTGGGAAATTCAATTAGGAAAGTAGCAATTCATACCTGATAATCAAACTGTAAAGCTTCATTCAGACTGTCTTCTGCCTCGGCTAACTCTCTCTTCTGTAGTTTAACTCTAGATAATGCTATATGATACATCGCTGTGGGACCGCCCATGGGTGATAGTAACTCATGGGCCAAGGCACGTTCAGTGAACTGTAAATATAAACAGAATATAAAGTTATATATCAATATGATCATGAATTAAAGCCATCAGAATTTCACCTTTTCCCACACAAGACCTGGTTTTAACATCCCTAGTAGGATATGCTTGGGAAAACATTAAGGCAAAAGAAGAAAATCAGCATTTTCTCCTTTTGTCTCAATATTTTCTGTGCTGTAAGTGTATTACTTACAGATTTCACCTATAGTATAGTCTGTAAATATTGACCTGAACCCGACGAATATGCAATGAGTAATTATGACACAGAATAATCAATACTTGCCAGCAATAATACACAGTCAAGCAGAGTCGATAGTTTCCATAAGCATTGTGACTTAGTATTCTGCACATGCTTCTCGTGTCAATGTATGCCGGAGAGTGATTATTTCGCATCACAATTACTCATTGCATATTCTACAGATTCAGGTCAATATTTACAGACATCGAAGGCAGCTTTCAAATTGGGATGGTCAAATTCATGTTGTTTGGGAAAGAATTGATGGAAAAATATCAGAATTATCATGCAGCCGTAATTAATGATCACTATAAGTGTTTGCAACAGCAGGAAATTTTATGACAGGAAATAATTGATAAAACAGAATTTTAACATTTCTCTGATTTTTGCAGAACATTAATTGGAACCTAAACTCTCAAACTTACAGGTACAGCTTTGACTTCTAACAGCCACTCTATAGCCTGCATATTTACGCTAGAAAAGGGTGCAGGGGTAGGTTCTCTCATACCAGGGAATCATGTGACACAAACAATTTCAGAAAACCTTCATTATTTTTAAAGAGGGAAAAACTCAAACTTACTGGTACAGCTTTAACTTCTAACAGCCACTCTATTGCCTGCATGTATACACTAGACGTGGGTACCGGGGTAGGCTCTCGTGGAGGCTGTTCTTCCGTGGCCTCCTCCAGCTGTGGTGTGGCTCTAGCACTCCCCCGTCTATACTCACTACCTGGACGGGATAGATTACTCTCTGACTTGTTTCTGCCTCCTGTGATGAGAAAAACAACAAATAAACTTATGTGACAAAGTTTATGTAGTGGCCTTTCATGTTGCTAGAGTAAATGAAAGAACTAAACAAGGTGTCAAACTGTCACAAAATACGCCCGTAACACTGCTTTATGTCGACAGGGGGAGCAGGTTGGTAAAAGTTTCATGGTCCTAGCTATTATACTTTTCGAGATATGCCCTGGACAAAAATGAAGTACGAAAAAATAACAAAGGGCAATAACTCAAAAAATAAGTAGAATTATGGTTCTTGTGCACTGCATTCCCCCTAGGTGAGATCTATACACCCATGAAGTTTCATGATCCTAGCTATTATACTTTTAGAGATATACTCCGGACAAGATTGAAGTGTGAAAAACAACAAAGGGCAATAACTCAAAAAATGAGCCAGGTAGAGTTATGGTTCTTGTGCACTGCACTCCCCCTTGGTAAGATCTATACACCCATGGAGTTTCATGATCCTAGCTATTATACTTTTAGAGATATACTCCGGACAAGATTGAAGTGTGAAAAACAACAAAGGGCAATAACTCAAAAAATGAGCCAGGTAGAGTTATGGTTCTTGTGCACTGCACTCCCCCTTGGTAAGATCTATACACCCATGAAGTTTCATGATCCTAGCTATTATACTTTTAGAGATATACTCCGGACAAGATTGAAGTGTGAAAAACAACAAAGGGCAATAACTCAAAAAATGAGCCAGGTAGAGTTATGGTTCTTGTGCACTGCACTCCCCCTTGGTAAGATCTATACACCCATGAAGTTTCATGATCCTAGCTATTATACTTTTAGAGATATACTCCGGACAAGATTGTAGTGTGAAAAACAACAAAGGGCAATAACTCAAAAAATGAGCCAGGTAGAGTTATGGTTCTTGTGCACTGCACTCCGTAATGATGAGAAGAATATAACTGCCAAGTTTAAAGTCAATCGGACTTAAGGTGACAGAGTTATGCTCCGGACAAAAAAGTGGACGCCGCCGGACGCCACGGGTGATCCCATAATATGTCCCGTCTTCGACGGGCGTATAAAAAACATACACAAAAAAACAACTCTTGCATTAGTTCTTGTTCATATATCAATATTCATAGCTTATATAATTGAGTTAAGTTTTAAATGTCATTTTTGGGACTTTAAAAGCAAAACTGTCTTTTATCAACTATAAGTAATGGAAAAGAATCAAAGGATCAAAATAAATTCAACTAAAATGAAAGAATAGAAATCAACCAGAGTTAACTAAAGTTTGAAAAGAACTTGTAGGCATTTAAACTAGTATAGGCTATTAATTTACATGATTAATATTGAAGTTTAATATTGTAGCCTAATTAAGACACCATAATTATCTGAAAATCTTTGGTATATCTTTTACTGGATAACAAATACCTTTCATAATTCTTAAAGAGATTTTAACTTGTATTTTAGCAGTGAAACAAAATAATATCATACAAGTTAGAAATTAAACATACAAAAGTTCAACTGAAAGATAATCAAAAGTATTTAAAGTGAGGGTGGGAGGAGAACAAAATGGGAAGAATAATTGCTTAATCATTTTTTACTAACAAAAGAATAAAGATATATGGCTAATTGAATTTTATGACAACTTTTGCCATACTGAATTAAAGCAAGCAGCAAATAAAAGCTCAGACTGCAATGTAATAGTTTGTTATATTTGCAGTCTAACAAAGCAACTGCAGATACAACATAATCAAAGGGTGGTCCAAAATGAAAGTTGATACCGACGACAAATAAAATGGATGTAATTGATAAAGATAAGATTTGTGTACCAATTATAGCACAGAAAAAATTGAGGCAAAATGAGAAAATGCTGATTATCAGCATTTTCTTCTTTTACCTCTAAATTTTTCCCAAAAATGTCATACTTCAGATGTCAAAACCAGGTTTTGCTTGGGAAAGAGTTATAAAATCAGCATGATAGGATTATTTCTGCAGTTTATTTGTCATAAAATTCATTAACCATGTGATTTTTTATTGATAATTGTACATTTTGTGAATTATCTCCCACACAATATCCATATAAACCTTTAGCTTTCTTTAATGGTGTTAGTCGAGCTAAAATGTTTAAAAAATAAATAAAATTTCATAATGTTCCTGTCACAGGCGTCCGTAATTTGAGCCTTGGCACCATCTAGACTATTCTTTATCAGGTGATAAAGAATAGTTTAGATGGTGCCAAGGCTCAAATTACGGACGCCTGTGGTTCCTGTCACTGAATCTGAAAACAATCTTACAATCATAATTAGATTAACTTATACAGAAAAAGAAAACCATGGCAGAGCTGACTAATAATCCCCACCAGCGCGGATGACAAGGTCAAAGGCAAATTATCTCACTTGGTAGACCTCAGACAGTGAAGAAATTTGTTTATACAAACATCCATGTCATGTTGATGCTTCAGGTAATTTTTTAACAAAACCTGTCAAGCTGTTTTGAGGAAGTTGCACTGACAAGAAATGTGGATAGATAGACAGACACTGTGATTCCTATAATCAGAGCCCCAAACTTTGTTTGTGTAGGGTAAGTGAAAAGACAAAATTCTAGTAAGTCGACTGTCACTAACAAGGGACAGCACTAACCATAATACTGGTTTTCTGTACGATTTTGTATTAATGACATAGTCGAAATCAAGGATTACAACCCATCCTTATCTAAAAAATACTATGTGTATTTTTGGGTGTCATCTGTGGCAAAAAAATATTAATGAGTGATACCTTTGTCAATTTCTGGATGTCATCTGTGACAACGGAAATTGATGAGGGATACCCTCATCAATTTCCGTTGCCACAGATGTCACCCGAAGATGCATGAAAAGATTGGATTGTAATCCTTAAGCCAAGCAAAGACTCAAAGTCTGTGGTTACTCAATGATGTTAGGCATGCATTCTACTGGTCACTCAATCATTCAGTGTTCGTAAGGTCATTTTTATCTCTAATTTATCTACAGTTTATTTGAGCAGAGATCTTGGATTGAAGCTTTATGGCATTTTGAGATCAACATAGTTCCAAATCAGCCTGCATATACACAAAGACTGATCAGGACCCATGTTGATCTAAAACAGTTTTTAAATGACATATAATTGGATCCTGATCAGACTGCAACACAGGCATGGTAGTCTTAGATGACTTTGAAAATATCAAGGAAAGGGGAGATCTTTTCTGCAATAGTTTCCAAAGCTTTATTACCTAGATGCCTCAAAATGCATCATCGTTTTAATCTAATCAAAGCAGTCATTACAAAGGTTTATACAATGTACTATTAATTGAAACTACTACTACAATGCAACAATAGCTTCATCAGCAATCCTTAGTTTTGACTAGGTAACCTAGGATAAGTTAATCTTCTATTACAATTTTCAAGCAATAATCATAGTCCGGTCAAGAAATTAAAGTACATATTTACAAAATTTACCTATGGAAATGGCACAAAATCAAACTTTAAACTACAGTAACTTTGCAAGTGATGGTTCAAATCTTGCAGGTGTCTTACACCAGCAAGATTAGAACAATATATGCAAAATTGTAAGAAGATTAAGAATGCTATTTCAATGTTTACATAGGTAAAATCTGAAAACATGTGCCATTAAATCATGTCTAGCTATATACAAAGACAAATATTTTAATTAATGCTCATTTGTTTTCTTTGACTACTTTTCTATTTGACTTATTTGGAATCTTGTTAGGTAATGAATGAACTACATGTAACTCTAAAAGTTAAAAACTTTGATTTCTAAGTTACAAGCCATTCTTTCAAAAAGAGCATGCAGTTAATCATCACACATCGTAAATTCCATCAGAACTCTGACAAAATAGAGTAGGTATCCATTCTGAAAATGGGAGAGACATATTAATGCTTTTCTATGGAACGCCGTAGCTGTCTTTTCTTTAAAATGATCATATTGTTAAGTTCACTCTGATTATGTTGATTTCATTTAATATGTTGTTCAGTTAACACGTTGTTTTGTTATGTCATTTTCTTACGGTGGTAGGTCGACATATCATTATGTTGGCTTCATTTAATATGTTGTTCAGTTAATATGTTATTTCATTCTGTCAGTAAGTAATACTGTTCGGTCAACATATCATTATGTTGACTTCATTTAATATGTTGTTCAGTTAACACGTTGTTTTGTAATGTCATTTTCTTACGATGGTAGGTCGACATATCATTATGTTGGCTTCATTTAATATGTTGTTCAGTTAATATGTTATTTCATTCTGTCAGTAAGTAATACTGTTCGGTCAACATATCATTATGTTGACTTCATTTAATATGTTGTTCAGTTAACACGTTGTTTTGTAATGTCATTTTCTTACGATGGTCGGTCGACATATCATTATGTTGGCTTCATTTAATATGTTGTTCAGTTAATATGTTATTTCATTCTGTCAGTAAGTAATACTGTTCGGTCGACATATCATTATGTTGACTTCATTTAATATGTTGTTCAGTTAACACGTTGTTTTGTTATGTCATTTTCTTACGGTGGTCGGTCGACATATCTTTATGTTGGCTTCATTTAATATGTTGTTCAGTTAATATGTTATTTCACTCTGTCAGTAAGTAATACTGTTCGGTCGACATATCATTATGTTGACTTCATTCAATATGTTGTTGAGTAAATACGTTGTTTTATTCCGTCTTTTTCTGATGATGGTGTGTCGACATATCATTATATTGACTTCATTTAAGATGCTATTGGCTCAACTCGTTATTCTATTCAGCCAGTTTCTAATGATGTTCGTTCGACATACCATTATTCTGGCTTCATTAATATGTTGTTGAATAAACATGTTATTTTATTGTGTCCATTTCTAATGATGCTCGGTTGACATATATAATAATAAGCTGACTTAATGTAATATATTGTTGAACTGAAATGTTAATTTGTAGGCTTTATTTAACCCTTTATCACACAACGACGCTTTTTGACACCCCGAGAAAAAAGGTTGGGAAAACCTTGTGTGACGTGCAATTTCCTCATTTCCTTCAATGTTTTAAATACAAAAAGACTAAACTATGTAAAATTTCATGCACTTGAAATTGTCATCTGCAGAACATTATAATAGGCAAGATTTTTGTGCTAAAAATAGACTGAGTTTACCGTTATAATTTGATAAGCCGTCGGTGTTTTCTTTTTTATAAAATCTCGTAACTACGGCTCGAATTAAGACGTATTTACAAGATTTTTTTATAACAACACCTACGAACTACTAAAGTTTGTCCGAAATTACGTCGCGGTTAACTTGATAAAATAGGTTACTATTCGTTCGCGACGTCGCACGATAAATTGCAACGCAGTCAAGAGACGCGGCAACAATGAAAAATGTAAATCTACAATAACCACATTGATGATATATTTGTAAAAAGCGCCTGATAAAAAAGTGTTTTTTGCAAGCACACAAAATTGTGTTAGTTTGTCAATAACTTTTTCCATTAGGTGCAGCTTGAAGTATAAATTACACGTAACAAGTAAAAAAAACAAAACAAAACCTCCCGTGTATCCATTTACACTGGGTGAAGAGGAGCAACGTGGAGTAACGTTTTGCTCAGAAAAAGTCCCGTGTCACTGGCGGGATTTGAACCCAGGACACTTCGATCACAGAGCCAAAACATTTGAAAAAAAGGTGCCGAATTTTCCTTATTTTACACTAAACTTTTTATGAAAAATCCAATGGTTGCCTATGGGCCTAGATTAAATAATTTTCCGTGTTCTTACTGTTGATACTGCGGTGGATAATCACGTGATGCAACTATTTTATGAAATCTTTAATAATTTCCTTAATATGGTACCGATTTGAATTCGGTTTGGAGCAGATAATGCGGAAAACTGTCACCATTAGATAGGCGTGGTTGATTTTTTTATCAGCTGATAAAAATGTTACTGAAGATTAACCAAAATTTCGGTTGATCTTCAATAACTTTTAAATCAGCTGATTTTTTAAAAAATTCCAACACATCAGCTTATTCCTAGCATATTTCCATTTTCTCTGCTTCAAACCGAATTCAAATTGGTCAAGTATTACCAAAATTATTGAAGATTATCAGAAATTCTGAGTCACGTAATTATACATCCGCTTCCGTGGCCTAGTGGTTAGGGCGTCCGCCTCGGAAGCGGGAGGCCGAAGGTTAGAATCCCGGTGGAAGCCGGCCTGCCGGATTAGAACTGATGTGACCGGTTGGTGAGCCGCCAGCTAGTTAAACTAACGGTTACCGTAGACCCATCTCTGTCAGACGCCCGGCATCATGAGTGGGGAATCGGGGGGTATTGCGTATTGAGAAAAAGAGTGTCTCATAAGCAAAAACTGGCTGGCCCTTTAAAAAGGGGTGGCACTATAATAAACAAATCTTTATACATCGTGGATTCGGTCTAGAACTATCTAAACTAGAACTGTCGCAAAGCGGACAAATACCCCCCACTAGCGCGTTGTCACTGAAAAAGTGCTAAAGTTCAAAGTGGCATAACTCTGAAACTACTGCCTGGATCAAGATGAAAATTGCAGGTGCACAACTTCATATGATAGGAAACATCCTGCTAAAATTTCAGCAAAATCGGTCAAAAACTGTGGGAGGAGAAGAGGACACAAAATTATGTCCACGGACGGACGGACAGACGGACGGACGGACGGACGGACAGACAACCTGAATCCAGTATACCCCCCATAACTTTGTTGTGGGGGGTATAATAAAGCAAAATTAAGTCTATAGATAGGGTATAAACAAGCTATCACTTCCCAAATTTCCGCAATATGATTAGTGGTGGATGTGAGTTTTGAACCCACGACTTCAAGTTTTCTCTCCTTGGGAAGATTACAAGTCTAGCGCCTTAACACCTGAGCTACGCTAGCTTGGCCGGTAAACTTTCTTTGGCTGGCAGAGAAAACCGAGGATATCCAAATGAACAATTTATTAATTGACAACATATCATTCAACAGGATACAATGATGAGTCAACCAAACTTCATTATTGATTGACGGGATGGAATAATATGTAAAATTGTAAACACAACAAAACTTTACATAGGCAACGTAATGCTATTTAAACCAAGCCATTATTGATTGGCAGAATAAAATAACATGTAAACACAACAAAATATTATAAAATGCATCATAATGATATGTTGACCATGCATTATTATAGATTGACGTAATGAAATAAGATGTTGACACACCAAAATATTATATAAACGCAACATAATGATAGGAAAACTTAACTTAATAAGTAATTTGAGAAATATAGTAACGTGTTTACCCAATGAAATATCAAATGAAGCAAACACGATGATATGTCAACCGATTATGATATGAATTTGATTAAATAAGACAGCATGCTAACCCAGCCAAGTATCACATAAATGCAACATAATGATATGTCAACCGAACATCATTAGTGGGTGACTTGATAAAATAACATGTTAACCCAACATTATGATATTGTAAGTGGATAGATGGAAAGGTAAACAGAACAAAATGTTACTCAATACTTTGACAAGACTCGCTAACCGAACAAAATAATGTTTTGAGGAGACATTTATTCAAGCAAACTGATCATCATTACAATTCAATCCAACAAAAAAGGAGTGAACTGAGCAAAATGGTTATTTTAAAGAAAAGACAGCTACGGCGTTCCATACTTTTCATCGAAAACCTCGTAACTGCAGCTTAAAACAAGCTGCAGTTACGAGGTTTTTGTTAAAAAGCAACAATAGCTATAGAGAGAACAGAAGGCAGAGATTCTTGTATGCATGCACTGATAACACTAAACAGTGGAAAATGATTGAGGTATTCCACCCTTTGTTAGAAACTTAACCCTTTCCCAAAAAAGACCTGGTTTTGACATCCCTAATCGAAATGGCTTTGGAAAACATTGAAACAAAAGAAGAAACTGCTGATAACCAGCAGTTTCTCCTTTTGTCTCAATATTTTCTATGCCATATTTTACACAAATTCAATCTTTAATAACATCCATTTTTTCATTTGTGACATTTTTTGAAGTGGATCACCCTAAAATTTTGCCGTTTGGGAAAGGGTTAATACTTTATGCAGCTTCATCTGTGGCAATGAACATTGATGGGGCTTTCCAGATTGTTAAAATCTGAATAACACTGTCTATTTCTACTGTCTATTTCTCTTTCAATAAAAAATGTCATAGATGTTCGTGCAATTGCATGCAGTGCTTCTTACAAGTCACTTCTTTTTCTCAATATTTCAAAAATTCTTTTGGTTTGTGTATAAATTACTAAGTAAACAAGATGTGTTTGTGAAACACAAATGCCCCCGAAATGGCCATTTTTCTAAAATGTTAAGTTTCCGTAGAGTAAAGGGTTATTAAGGGTTAAGGGATGACCTTGAGGAAGATCAAATTGCATGGAACAGATAGATATCATTAAAAGGATGTTGCATACCAAATTTGAGATTTGTATGTCAAAATACTTATGGAGAAAAGGCAAAGGTTAAGTTTTCGGACAGACGGATGGATGGACAGACAGACAGACGGACAGACACAAGTAAAGCAATATGCGCCCGATCTCTCGATACAGGGGCATAAAAATATCAAGAGCTCTATGGTCATTGTAAAAGTGAGCATAAAAGACAGACCTCGCACGCTGCATGCATTTAGTCACCATGCACAGGAACAAGACCTAACATGCAGGCCGATGTAGCATCTGTGTAATTTGAAACTTTTATCAAAACAAGCTGGATAAAATATCAACAAGGAATTATCATATTGCCATCAAATGTGAAAACTAATTCATTCATCAAATTTCTTCATATCACTGCTATTTCTATTATTCTCCAATTAACCCTTTCCCAAACAAGACCTGGTTTTGACGTCCCTATCAGAAAAGGCTTGGGAAAACATTGAAACAAAAGAAGAAACTGCTGATAACCAGCAGTTTCTCCTTTTGTCTCAATATTTTCAGAGCCATATTTTACACAAATCCTATCTTTAATAACATCCATTTTGTCATTTGTGGCAGTTTTTGAAGTGGATCACCCTAAAATTCGTCGTTTGGGAAAGGGTAAAAGGTAACCAAAGATATTTCTTCCTACTATTTCAAATGCTACACAGTCAATCTAGGTCACTGTGATCGTTAGTGATTGTTATTTACCACTTCTGTGGCTAGTTGTCTCCCTGGAATCAGGAATACATAGGAAGGCTGGAATTGCAAAAATTACCGTAAAACAATGATAGTTCATACATCGAATACTAGTAAACTAGTATTTCTTTGTTATGACCCGGAAAGACACATAAAAATTTTGTCAAAAATAAGAACAAGCAAAATTTTGATATAAAAATATATGGTCATTTACGCTGAAAAACGTCATAACTACAGCTTGAATAAGCTTTATATAGTCCTGATGTTTTTTCAATGTAACAGACAATATTAAGAGCACAAGCAAAGAGGCCTGAATGATACTTTATCATACAAAATTTATGCACCTTGATGAATTTTATATATGAATGGTATAAATGAAATTTTCATCCCGCCAAAGCAACAGCTGTCAAGTCTCTAATTCTCTACCTAGATAAAACATATTTAGTCAACACTACAATTTACAAAATCTAGATTAATGCTCCAGTCACTCTTCTTTCTCAAAGCATATTCATATATGCAGACATACAAATTTAACCCTTTCCAAAACAGCAAGAATTTGGACTATTCTGATTTGAAAGCTTCTCAACATGACAAAGTGGATGCTAATAAATATTGGATTTGTGCATAATATGGCACAAAATATTGAGGCCAAAATTAATGAGAAATTGCTTATTATCAGCAATTTCTACTTTCGCCTCAGTATTTTCGCAAGCCTTTTCTATCAAAGATGACAAAAATCAGTCTTGTTCGGGAAAGGGTTAAATCATTACATATATATTTATCTAGTCTCTTTTGTTTATAATATTTCATTTCATGCAATCTACTTCATACACAACAGATTACATATATTTCTGAAACAGCAACTGTGATTGGTTAATTCTGCTAAATGACTATGTAATCTCACTGCTGATTAGTCTGTTCGTGCATGGACTACCTGGAGACATTGTCTCAGTTAGCTGGGATATAGCGATGCCCTCTTCAACACCCTCTCCTTCAACTATGTGATACTCTATCTTCTCTGAAATATGTGTGATATCCCATTCCCAGAAAACAAATAATTACACTGACGCAGATGAGATTATTAATCATTGTTCTTAAGTTGGTGAGCTTACAAATACTTAAACGAATGGTTACTCTAGACTTGTCACTTGTCAGATGCTCAGCACCAACAATGGGGAATCGGTGAGTTCACACCAAGACAAAAGTGTCTCATAAGTCAGAAGTGGCTGGCCTTAGCAGTGACATTATTATAAACAATAGCATCATAGAGTGACACATACACTGGTGGTGAACTCGGCCAAAGCGAGGGACGTTTTTTTGTGATCAATGTATTCCGTCGGTGTTGTTATAAAATATCATAACTATGGCTTTATCGAAGCCGTAGTTACAAGATTTTATAACAACACCGACAGCTTGTCAATACAAAACGGTAAACCCGGTCTGTTTTTAGAACAAGTTCATTGTCATTAGAATAAAAATCTATAAACTCACATTTAAACGCAAAATATGTATACCTTGTTGTAGTGAAAATTGTTTTAGTTCACCACCAGTGACATATATGCCTGAACAGGGCTTGTCAGTGAAACTGGGCATTATACAAATCAAGAACAGATGATTCAAGAAAGATAAGAGTAACCTAAATTTCAAAAGCAACATGCACTATAAATGCCATGGAGATTCATTGTGGTAAAATTGATCAAATTCCAATAGAAACTGTAGGAGGAGTTGCACAAACAAGAAATTGAATGGACAGACAGACTGACAGAAGGATAGATGACCTGGACAATAACATAATACAACCCTTTGGGTGTATAATAAAAAAAAAATGTGCTTGTATACAATGTGGTTCCTCAATATGTGTGTATTGATGTGTGAGGGAATATTTGCAACATTTCCAAATAAATTGTACAACTAACATTTTGAATATTTATCACTTATGTGCAGAAAGACACATTTTCACAATTGTCTGCAAGATTTTTGTTGCTAGGTCTTTTGAACTGGTAGTTGTTTTACAGAAATCTTACATGAAGATATAAAATACAAAACATAACTCCACATAATTAATATCTATCCTGGAACAAATTTGTCACTGAAAATACCAACTAACAAAGAAACAACAAGAGTGCCATCGTCACAATATACGCCGCCACTTATAAAATTTGAGACAAAAAAATGACATTGACAAGGATTTATAAATATTCACTGAAAAACCTTTAAAAAATTGTGTTCACAAAAAGGTTTTTATAAATATCCAGTGAAAAACCTGGAAGGAATTGCATTCACGAGGCTGAAATATCATTAAGCCCCAGAGACTAAGATTGAAGGGGGCATAATTCTGGCAAAAATCAATGAACCATGAAATCCTTCCTTCATGCACATCTACCAATTGAGGTGATAACATCCACCAAGTTTCATTAAGATCCAGCCAGAAACTTAGGAGGAGTTGTGTTGACAAGCCTGCAATTTCAATAAGCCCCAGAGACTAAGTTTTTAAGGGGCATAACTCAGGCAAAAATCAACGAACCATAAAATCCTTCCTTCATGCACATCTACCAATTGAGGTGATTACATTGACCAAGTTTCATTAAGATCCAGTCAGAAACTTAGGAGGAGTTGTGTTGACAAGCCTGCAATTTCAATAAGCCCCAGAGACTAAGTTTTTAAGGGGCGTAACTCAGGCAAAAATCGACGAACCATAAAATCCTTCCTTCATGCACATCTACCAATTGAGGTGATAACATTGACCAAGTTTCAAGAAGATCCAGCCAGAAACTTAGGAGGAGTTGCGTTGACAAGCCTGCAATTTCAATAAGCCCCAGAGACTAAGTTTTTAAGGGGCGTAACTCAGGCAAAAATCGACGAACCATAAAATCCTTCCTTCATGCACATCTACCAATTGAGGTGATAACATTGACCAAGTTTCAAGAAGATCCAGCCAGAAACTTAGGAGGAGTTGCGTTGACAAGCCTGCAATTTCAATAAGCCCCAGAGACTAAGTTTTTAAGGGGCGTAACTCAGGCAAAAATCGACGAACCATAAAATCCTTCCTTCATGCACATCTACCAATTGAGGTGATAACATTGACCAAGTTTCAAGAAGATCCAGCCAGAAACTTAGGAGGAGTTGCGTTGACAAGGCTGCAATTTCAATAAGCCCCAGAGACTAAGTTTTTAAGGGGCATAACTCAGGCAAAAATCAACGAACCATAAAATCCTTCCTTCATGCACATCTACCAATTGAGGTGATAACATTGACCAAGTTTCAAGAAGATCCAGCCAGAAACTTAGGAGGAGTTGCGTTGACAAGAAAAGTGGACGTACGTACAGACGGACGGACGGATGGACGGATGGACGGATGGACGGATGGACGGATGGACGGACGGACGGACGGACAGACGGAGAAGATGACGCCAATATACGTCCGCCTCCGGCGGCGTATAATAAAAAACATTATGCTGCTGTTATGCAGTAAATACCTGGAGCTATAAAAAGCTTTGATATGATTAAACATAGCTAGATGAGAGAGTTAGCTTGATTTGTTTTACTTTGCAACAAGACAGAGAAACATTTGAGGAAAGTCATTGCCAAAACATTAAATACTAGAAAAATGTAAAAATTGTGTGTAACAATTTGGCAACGAGCAAACATATACTAATTAAGAACCATAATTGTTCTAATAACTGCCCATGCCTTTACTGCAAACATTGTCAATGAAAAAGTTGGGATGGCTGATTATTAAAGGTATTTTCATTTTGATAGTTGAATGTTGAAAGTTATTATTTCATGATGAAATTTCTTCATTGGAAACATATTTGGGATATAAAATATCTCTTTGTTTGCTCAAGTAATTGGTCATTGTTAATGACAAACATTTTTCTATGGAATCAGGGAATGGGAATTTGTTAGAATCACCTTTTTTTGCAGAAACTGTGCTTGAAATAGACAGATTTTCAGCAGGTATTCGGAGGATGGTTGTTTATTAGAATATGAGCGCTTATTAGAACAATAATGGCTCATATCAATGTCAAAATATTAATGTGAACATGATTTTGTGCGATATTATGTTCATGCTTAAAAAATAAAATATTACATTGTCTACTTCTCAAAAACAAGAGTGCCATCGTCACAATATACGCCGCCACTTATAAAACTTGAGACAAAAAAATGACATTGACAAGGATTTATAAATATTCACTGAAAAACCTTTAAAAAATTGTGTTCACAAAAAGGTTTTTATAAATATCCAGTGAAAAACCTGGAAGGAATTGCATTCACGAGGCTGAAATATCATTAAGCCCCAGAGACTAAGATTGAAGGGGGCATAATTCTGGCAAAAATCAATGAACCATGAAATCCTTCCTTCATGCACATCTACCAATTGAGGTGATAACATCCACCAAGTTTCATTAAGATCCAGCCAGAAACTTAGGAGGAGTTGTGTTGACAAGGCTGCAATTTCAATAAGCCCCAGAGACTAAGTTTTTAAGGGGCATAACTCAGGCAAAAATCAACGAACCATAAAATCCTTCCTTCATGCACATCTACCAATTGAGGTGATAACATTGACCAAGTTTCATTAAGATCCAGTCAGAAACTTAGGAGGAGTTGTGTTGACAAGCCTGCAATTTCAATAAGCCCCAGAGACTAAGTTTTTAAGGGGCGTAACTCAGGCAAAAATTGACGAACCATAAAATCCTTCCTTCATGCACATCTACCAATTGAGGTGATAACATTGACCAAGTTTCAAGAAGATCCAGCCAGAAACTTAGGAGGAGTTGCGTTGACAAGCCTGCAATTTCAATAAGCCCCAGAGACTAAGTTTTTAAGGGGCGTAACTCAGGCAAAAATCGACGAACCATAAAATCCTTCCTTCATGCACATCTACCAATTGAGGTGATAACATTGACCAAGTTTCAAGAAGATCCAGCCAGAAACTTAAGAGGAGTTGCGTTGACAAGGCTGCAATTTCAATAAGCCCCAGAGACTAAGTTTTTAAGGGGCATAACTCAGGCAAAAATCAACGAACCATAAAATCCTTCCTTCATGCACATCTACCAATTGAGGTGATAACATTGACCAAGTTTCAAGAAGATCCAGCCAGAAACTTAGGAGGAGTTGCGTTGACAAGAAAAGTGGACGTACGTACGGACGGATGGACGGATGGACGGATGGACGGACGGACGGACAGACGGAGAAGATGACGCCAATATACGTCCGCCTCCGGCGGCGTATAAAAAATTAATTGCTGGTGTACAAATTAGGCCATTTTTCAAAGCTATTCTAAGATGAGAATAAAGTTAATGTAAGCATCTATTTTAAAGCAAAACTACACTTACACACTTATGTCAAAACGATTTTCCATTGGAGATCAATGATATTTGTTCCCCAAAATGGGGCTGGGGTTGAGGGGATGGGGAGTGTGGAGATTGGATAAGCACACATTATTCTTCATACAATGAACTTTCTTGAACATTAATTTTTGCTTTTATAAATAAGATTTTTCAAATATTCCAAAACACACAGTATTAATTACAACTGTGTCATAGTGCTATAGAATTTACACGAAGTGCTCATATCAAACAGTGCATAAAGATATGATGAACTATTAGACACATTAACATTTTTCCCTTTAACCCATTACCAAATGGCAAAAATTCAGACTGTTCAAATTTGAAAGCTGATGTACAAAACATAACCGGAGTAAATGGAGATAGATTACTTTAGAACAAGACTGCACAGAAAATATTGAGGCAAATGGGGAGAATGCTGATTATCAGCATATTCTTCTTTTGCCTAATTGTTTTCCAAATTTCTTTACATACGGTGCATTATTCAAAGAATGTCACCGTTTTGAAAAAGGTTAACCTTACAAGAAGTATATAGATCTATATCCCACAACAAACACAAAACCAAAACATGTGAGCCATTGTCATAATGTCATACAATTCAAATTGTTTACGCATTGATTATGACTTTGAAAAGTATGCCAATCGCCCATTTTTTCATCATTGGATAACAAAAACAATGTAACTACAATTTAATAAAGCTGTAGTTACAATTGACCAAACGCCAATCGACAGATCGTTCCACCCAACACAGAATTTAAGACAAACAATGGGGATGTGATTGTTAATAGGGGACGATTTAATCCAGTTAATCATGACGTAAATTCGGACGAACAAAATAGTATTTCGTAGGTGTTTTTATAAAATCTCGTAACTACGGCTTCATTAAAGCCGTAGTTACGAGATTTTATAACAACACTAACAGTTTATCAAAACATAACGGTAAACCTAGTCTATTGTTAGCACAAAATTCTTTGACATTGGCATGTCAATTGTTTTGATAGTCAGTCGATAAATCGATACACTAACACAAGCAACAAAGAACAATTGGGGCATGACATTTTTCTGATCATCCATTGGCTAATCGATGTTTTTCATTGACAGTCGGCGTTTGGTCAACAGTTTTGTCACCAATGATGTAACACTGTACAACACATGCATGACCTACCTGCTGAAGATCGTTTTGACGCGGACGGACGTCTAGCTCCTGACATCTTATCACTAGATTTCGCGGACCCGGGGCCTCGTTCACTCGAGGGAGGGGTGGGTTTAGGGTCTGGTAGGAGAGTATTGCTAGAGGGCGGGGCCAGACCACCCTGATCATCTGGAAAGTGTGAGGAAAAAGGAGCAAGTCTAAAGCAAAACTTTACTAGCAGTTGTAGCTTTGCTTGAACACTGAATTAAGCTATATCAAGTTAGAATTTTATCATTTTTCTATCATTTATTATGAGGTATCATTAGGTATTCTAGCAATTTACAGAAAATATGAAATGCTAATAAAAAGCTTTTCTATTCTAGGTTGACTATCATGAATTAGAATTTCATATGGGTACATGTTATTTTACCATTAAAATGTGTCTTTCTTTAGAAATGACATAGAATTTGATTCTACTGCATAAAAGGGACTTGTTTTGTATACTATGAGTGTCTTTAAACTTTATTGAGACTTGATTCAGTGTTCAAATGATATAAATACAAATATGTGCAGCAATTTACAGCAGTGAAAGATACATTGATACATAATATAGCAACACTACCTATACTACACCTATGTGATATGTTATATATCTATCACAGTTAGTCTGAATATATAAACCTAAACCATTTTCAAAACAAGATTCAAGCCTTATTTGAAAAGGTATGTATGATCTACTAAGGCTTTCTACTTCATTTAAAAAGTAGCCAAGCCCCGATAGCTGACAGGTGGTTAAAGTCAGAGTCTGTCAATCCAAGGGTCATGAGTTCAAACACAAGTTGGGACAAAGTCCATTCTGATATTTGACAAAAGTTAGTTGTCTCTCACCAATGGGTGTGAATCGTCTATGTGAGAGCGCAGCTGGAGGCTTGGATTGAAATCGTGGTAGTACATTGTACTGGTGATAGATATACCAGGAATCCATGGTTAGGTGCTCTAGCTGCCCTGATATGACCATAGCTCTTGAAAGAGGCAGTATTATCAAAAAGGCTTTATGTATCACTCTAATATTTGTCTCCATTTCATATGTTTGATTTAGGACTTGCAACTCATTCCATATAAATTTTAAATTTCAAAGGCTAAATAATAATATTGATAAAGAAAACATATGCAAAAAAAACTTCTCCCACTAGATCTAAACTCTTAACTTTAGGCTTGCCCTAATACCAAAACTATGACTGTATCAATTGAAACAATTTGAAAGCTGCTACAGATGACAAATTGGTGTTGATAAAGATAAGATTTCTATACAATGTAGCTCAGGAAATATTGAGATAAAAGGACAAAATGCTGTTTATGCTGCTGTCAAAAGCAGGCTTGTTTAGGAAAGGTTTATAGATTGATGAATGGATATTCTATCGGAAATGTACTTTCTAGATAGACAGCAAGCCATTGTTTTATGCATGTGCATTAAGGACAGATCCTCCAGTTGTTACTGCGCATCTTACTGCGCATATCCTAAATAACGAAATAAAGCTGTTTCAGTAATTGGCCTTTTTCAGCAAATGTATTTCTTACATTTAGTTAATGTTTGGTTGGTAAATGACAAGACCCTTTTCGGTTATTTCAATTTTCTCTGTTTGGTCAATTAAAGTGTAATAGTACTCGGATGGTACATTTCGCTTTCTGTTACACGTTCAAAGTGTGGCGTTAGCGATAGGAAACGGAACAACAAAAGCAAAGTAGTGTCTTTATTAGCTAGTCCGCTTCAGATGGACACAAAAGATGACACGTTTTATTATCTAAAGCTGGTAATAAGGAAGAAAATAGATAAAAGTAGTGAAACAATTTCGGACAGAGCTGCAAAAAGTAAACCAAATTTTACTTATAACTAAGAAAAACGCTTGGTTTGATATATTTTTCTTTTTTTGTTTTTGTAGGTATGACCAAGCACTATGTCTATACCAAAAAAGAAAAAATTCTTACCGCTAGAATATTTTTTATTATCAGAAACGTTGCGAAAAAAAGAGCAATTTCAGCTTCTTTTGAAAGTATGTTTTACTAAAAATTTCAAAATCATCACTAAATTTTCCCAAAGTGATACTCATTTAGACAGAATAAAACATATTGAACACAATAAAGACTTATTTATGTAATCCTAGTCATTTCGAACACCTTTTTTGTTGGTATTGAAGTGACACCTCATTTTTGCAATTTTAGACAAGAGTAGTCTCCCTTGAAATTCAATAACTTTTTAATTCGCTTGGTGACCTATAGTTTTTAGGTCATTTTTTTACTTCTCATATATTTAAATATCAGTACAGAAAAAATAAAAAAAATCTTACCGTGGGAAATAAATGGAGGATCTGTCCTTAAAAAAGCCATCTACCATATTTTGAGTTATGTAGAAAGTTGGGGGATGAAGAAAATATAATCTATTTGATACTATATGGATGGGACCAACCTGCCCTGTCTATAACTTACCATGAGAATAATAATGCTGACATGTATCTTAAAATGTATTGAGGGAAAAATAAACAGTAACTGTTGAACACATCTATTTACATGACTAGAAGTCTCAAAATTATAGTTGCACATACTGTCAGCCTTGTTCAAAAATGGTGTAACTACAGCTTATTCAAGCTGTAGTTACAACATTTTCAAACAAAGCAAACTATATATTACCCTTATTTGAGTAATAAGCAAATGTGATTCATCAAATATTTCAGTGTAGATTTGTCTCAAATCTACAATTCATATTTACCTTAGATTTGGAATGGCAGTTTGTAATAACATTACATTAATCATCAAATCATTTTGCGTGACACAATACAACATTGGATAATGGTAACAGAAACTTAAGACTCTAACTGACATTCATGAATTTGAAAGATTCATCTTTATTTATACATTAGATGCGAGAAAAGATTTTTCAGAAATTGGTAGTTTTTAGCATTTTCTTCTTTTCTATTATTTGTTCAAGAAAACAGCTGGAATCATATTTTCAAATTTTCATTGACAAAAATGTTCTTCAAGAGAGGTAAATTGTACAACTCACTGCAAAAATTAACATTAAAATGTCATAGAAGCATTTACTCAATTTTGGTTTGAGTTTTTAATATATTGCTACTTTAATTTATATCATTAGATAACAAAAATACATATGTTTAACCCTTTCCCAAACAGAAAAATTTTAGGGCAGTCCTATTAAACAGCTGCTTCAGACGACAAAATGGTTGTTGATTAAGATCGGATTTTTGTATAATATGGTTCAGAAAATATTGAGGCAAAAGGAGAAACTGCTGGTTATTAGCAGTTTCTTCTTTTGTCTCAATGTTTTCCAAACCCTTTTTGATAGGGACGTCAAATCCAGGTCTTGTTTGGGAAATAGTTAACTGGTTTGAAAGACACTCTGATTGGATACAAAAAGCGGACAGACATCACTTTTAACAACATCATGTATTACTTGTGCTATCTTACCCTCATTTATAGCACCTAACTTTAATTTTAACTTTTGAAACTGACGCTTAAATGGATCTGAAATAATGCACATGAAGTAGTAAAACTATTTAAACATCTTGCCATAAATAATTTTCAAGGTTAGCCCTTTATACCCTTTGTTTATCGAAGCCATAAACATCTTTTAAGAAGACATATATCTAAAAGCAAGAAAAGACAATCCTTCTATTTCTTTTTAGTCTTGCTGTTATTTAAGTGCCGGTTCAGATAAGAATCATGCAAAATCAAAATTTCACTATACATGGGGGTCAACAGATTTTAATGAAAATTCATAATTTAGAAGTCCAAGTTGTTTGTATTTTAGCCCTAAAATATTTTTCATAATGGTTTTCGATTTTTTGAGAAAATCGAGTTTATATCCCGAACCAGATTACGATCGGAAAATTGACTTTAAGCTTGAAGTCTACGGGGAAAAAATGACGAAATTCAACTCTCATTTTCGTCAATGCAGCAGATGAGTTTTCTATTAAAGTATATACGAAAATGAAGCTGAACATTCATTCTATTTATCCCATTCAAAAAAACCTTAGGCAAAATGGGTTTTTCGATGAGAAAAAAGCCTTTTTGTACGACTGGTGTAACAAAGATTTTGGTTCCCGGTTCCAGACTAGTTCTACATAAGAAAGCCGGTTACCAGTCTATACAGCTGTTGCTACCACGTGAGCCGTCACATGACATTCAAAATGGCGTACTCGGGAGCGACGGGCATGGGTCATCGCATTTTCCCGCTATATTCACGTTTTCTGGACATTTTCAATAAAAAAACGAACTATATAACGATCGATTTGTGTATGAGGCACATATCATTTTACCGAAAAGGTCATATTTGGCAGACGCTGAGCCTGAGTGACGGAAATTGTTGACAGAAACGGATTGAGGAAACTTTCTTTTCGTAGTGACATTACATGATTACATTAGGACAGCAGACGATTTTACGACGGAGAAAATGTGTTCCTAACAAAGGTAAATACGTTTAACATTGATAATTATTTGTTTGCTGTGTGATTTCCACTTTTCTATAAACACCGGAATTACTCGAATTTACCGGATTTTTACCGGAATCAATCTAATTCTTTGGCACTGCAAGTGAATCCTACTGTTATTGCATATTTTTAGCAAAGGTAATACAACTGCAGAGTACACAAGCAGTCTCATATATCAAAACTGATAATTTCTGGAAACAGATTGATAGAAAGTCGATTTGATACTGATAGTAAATAAAGGGGGCATCTTCGCTAGCAAAGGTTGAACGCACCAATGTTTGTAGATCTATTCACCCTTGGCAGATTTTGTAAGATTTTCTTGAAATCATGAAACGACGCCTAACGGTCATTCTGTTGGTTGTTATTGAGTAGCAACCTATCATTCAAATGTCGCGTTGTAAACACCATTTGATTATGTCGTCCATTATTAATGACGTCTTAACACACAGTGGGGGATCCAGAGGGGGTTCGGGGGGTTGGAACGAACCCCCCTCTGAAGCCTGATTATTTCATTTTCATGCAGAAATTCAGTCAAAATTGTGTAGAACTAGAAAAACGAACCCCCCTATTTGCATTTATCTGAAGCCCCCTAACAGAAATCCTGGATCCGCCGCTGACACACATTCTTTTTCGGTTTCTACACCATACGGACTAGGCAAAAGTTAGTTGCTATTTTGGTGGAATGGTAGCAAATACAAGTTTGTTGAATAAAAATTGAAAATTGTTGTCTATTAGGCCAAATAAAAAAATATATGTTGTTCAGGTTACATGTTGAAAAAAATTAGGGTTGGTCGGTCGGCTATGTTTTTTTTTAATTTTATTTTATTTGGGGTTTGTTTCCTCTTTCTCTTGCCATTGTTGTTGTATTTTTTTCCTTTGAGGTCGGGTAATCTGAACCACACGACACCTAATTTTTTTTTTTGCCATACAGTGAAATTATTCGGAAATTTCCCTCATCTTCAGTTTTTGATTATGCAAATGCAATGCCTTTTTCTGCCTGCTGTCATGAACTGTTTGAATTGATTACACATAACAAACAGATGTATCTAGCCGTCTGTTTCAGCGAGACCTCGCTAGAACCAATGAAAACGCTTTCCAGGACACCAAGAAAATCGGACTTAATATGCCAAGGGTGAATACAGAAAAGGCGTTACATCCTAGATTTCACACTTGACTTGTGAAGATGGGGGGGTGGGGGGGGGGGGGGTGTTACAGGTGATGATTCTTGTTCTGTGTTCTGCAGATATACAGGTCCATAGGAACAGGGGGTAGGACTCACCGAGGGTTGGGCTAAGCCCCTCCAAATTTGCCCAAAATTGCAGAATTTACCTTATTTCACACTGAAATTTTAGGGGAAATCCTTTTTAGCCCCCGGTCCATATTCAGATACAGGGGCTTCAGCCCTTCCAATATTAAATTGCTACCTACGGTTCAGATATATATCATATATAACTGATGTTTTACGTACTGTGAATAATTAAAAAAAAATCTGAGGGTTTTTTTTCCAATCCACTTTGTGAAATGTGAAGAAAACATTGAGTGAAAGGGAATGAAAAATGACAAGTAACAAATCAAAAATCAGAGCTACAGATCTGGGATTGAAGATTTTGTAACTTTTTCATTTCAATTCAAAGCCATATTTAATCAAATATTGGTAGATCTACTCGCTTAACTCCCTGTGATCTGTACCTCTGAAAAATGTTCATAACTATGTAATTATGTGATGACAATGTTTTCATGTCCTGATTCAGGGGAGGCATAAAGCAGGGTGACTGGTCTGACCATTTCAATTAATGTGACTTAATTGCATTCCTTTATTTGCAGAAACTGCCTGGCAAACCATGCATATCCTGATTATCTCCGTATATAATAGAAACCAGAGCTGTATGTAACAGATACCCACGGGTAGGTATGCACCAATACGAGGGGTGATCCAAAAATTCGTAAAATTGACCCATAATTTCCGTATTACTAGCTTGGCCAGTGTATAATTTGGTAATATTAAAGTTCAATATCTACAGACTGCATAGAAATTAAATTGTTAACAAAATATGTTCTGGCGGCCATAAACCGCGTTACCATAGTAACGTAGGTACGCATAGGCGGGGGAGCGTCAAAAAACGATACATGATCGTTAAATCATTCGATTTTTCTTCAATTTCTGTTGAGAATTTTTGGTGCGAATGATTATTACGCTAACAAGACATCTTGATGTCAAGTTTTATACGTTGTTGTTAGAGTTGTTATGAAGACATTACATTTTTCATGAGATAGAACAAACCAATTGAATAGCGATATGACGTCGGTACCAGATTTAGAAAATCGGCCCGTCATAAAATTCTGCCACGATATTGGTCGTACACCAATGCAGACATTTTGAATAATGAAGAAAACAAGAACATAGTGTTGTAGAAAATTTTGTTTAAGTAACACCCAAGATTCGGACTTCTATAGTGGATAATGATTGCCAAGATAGTCCTGCAATCGTACACGACCTGAATAACGACGTCAAAAATGGGGCAAACAGTGATAGGCTCCGCTTTGATAGTAGTTCGATCTTAAAACAAAGAGATAGAGAATTGTTCAACATTTTGATTCTAAAATTGTATGATAACAATTTCATCCAATTTATACCACGGGCATAGAAGTTTATGTGAGTAAATAGGCATTTTAAAAAGAACAGTTCATGATCGCGTGAAGTTGACGTCGCGTTTGACGTTCTTGCTCCCCCGCCTCGCGCATAGTCTTTGTCTAAAAAATGTTACTATACAATAACGGTTACATGCACATTATTTAAAATTTCCACTATCATTGAACAAATGTCACAGTTAATGAATGTATAACTTTCGTTTTGGTAGTGAACACTCCGGAAGTTTTAACAATCCATTTTACGAACTTTTGGATCACCCCTCGTATGTTATGGACTGGACATTTATGATTTCTGAGATTATTAAGATGATTTTAAAATTTTATCATTGAAATGTTGAACTTTGCATGAATTGTTAAAATGCAGGTCTTCATTTAAAATTGGTAACTGATAAATGTAATTATTAATCTTTAAATATGTGCATTTTGGGGTGTTTTGTATCTATCTTGATATACTGCTTCACATCCTCATAGTTAACTTTGAGGTGTAGCTGTGGGTAACTTTGAATAGCTGTGTGTCTTCCAAATTAAAAGAGAATAAGAAAAGTTAAGAAATAAAAAGTGGATGATGAATGATTGAAGATTCTGTTAAAATAAGGGTGATTTGATGGATAAGATTCTATGATGGAAAAATACAGAAACTTTGTTATATTTTCTTCAAATGAACAATTCTTATTCAAGGATTCAGTGTTAAACTTTTGCATATGAAATACAATAGTTTTACGATAAACCTTACCAATCACCCAAATGAAAGTAATTATTTATTACAAAGGATTTAAGTGAAAGTAACACCCATAATGAATTCAAGAACCAGGGATATGCTTCAGGATAAATATTGTGTCTAAGAAATTATGTTTCATTTTCAATGCAACATCAGAAATTAACACTATCAGACTTTAACTTTTTGAGGTTTACTCTTTCTCAAATGGAAAAAGTTAAAACTTCAAAATTAAAACTTACTGCACAGAACAATTTGTTTGTTTATGATATTTGAGTAATATTTGTGTACAATGTAGGATAGGAGAGCTATACAGGAGAGAAGAAAATGCTTGTTTATAATATGATTTTTTTCACTTTTGCTTTAAGATCTACAAACTTTTTTGTATTAGAAACTGGGGTTTCCTTTCAGATGCATGTGTAAGCCTTATTCTTGCAGTGGTTCACAGACCCAATTGTTCAGTACTCGCAAACATATACAATGAAGAATCACAGGGAAAGGAGAATTTCACAGTGTAATGAACAGTAATATTTAATTTTCTTACTTTATTTCATTGATAATTGATATCACAGCTGTTGTAGATTTCATATTCACTGCTGGTGAACTCGGCCAAAGCGTTGGACGTTTTAACGTGATCATAGTATTCCGTCCATGTTGTTATAAAATATCTTAACTACGGCTTTATCGAAGCTGTAGTTACGATATTTTATAACAACACAGACGGTTTGTCAATACATATCGGTCTATTTTTAGAACAAATTCATTGTTATTAGAAAAACTATCCAATCAGATCTTTGAACTAACATTTAAACGCAAAATATCTTTACCTTGTTGTGGCGAAAAAACGTCCCTCGCTTTGGCTGAGTTCACCACCAGTGATATTACCAATAAGATTTTTAAGTAATGAAATCACTCAATAATGTAGGAACTTTTTAATTGTTGCTTATAGTTTTTTTTTTTCATTTTTGAAAATATGTACATTGATCACTTAGCCCAATTTAGAAGGTGCATGTACATAAATTTGACATTTTTTGCAAAGCCTGGATAACTCATCTGGAGGTTGTGGATTCAAACCCTGGTTTTGTCAATATCATCTCTATATATTTGACAAGTCATCTGTCTTTCACCAATAGACTGATGTGAATCATCTTAGTGAGAACAGCAGCTGATTACTCAGATTTGATTTTGTGTTTATTAAGCCCTATTCATTCAGTATAATTTGACATTTTGCCAAAAAATAAGTCTCCACACACTTTTAACCCTTTCCCAAACAGCAACCTTTTCGATTGCTAGTGTATTAAAGCTGCTGCTAATGACAGAAAGTATAAGAATAAAGGAATAATTTCTGTACAATATAGCACAGAAAATATTGAGGCAAAAGGAGATAATGCTGGTTATTAGCATTTTTTTCTTCTGCCACAATGCTTTCCCAAGCCTTTCCTATTTGAGACGTACAAACCATGTCTTGTTTCAGAAAGGGTTAATTTGTACATTTTCCACTCTTCTTTTTCAGTTTGATTCGTGGGAAAGAAATGGTAGAATGGCCCAAGACAAAAGGATCTAATAGTGAAATGCAGGTTTTTGAATTGGATATGTATTGTTTTCTTTTAAACCATTAAACATACATGTGTGGAAAAAATGTTGGACATTGGCATTTTTAGCTCACCTGAGCACAAAGTGCTTGAGGTGATAGATTTTGATCGATCTGTTGTCCGTCATCCGTGTGTCCGTCCGTCATGCCAACCAGGTTTAATGTGAATCTTTATCTTTTAATGTTAAATAATGTAAGCCCTAAAGTGTTCTATTTGTGCAATGTAAAAAATAGATACATTTCATTTTGAAAACAACTTAAAATTGATCTAAAAAAAACCTCTAAAATTTGCACATTTTAGCTAATTTTTCTACAGTGATATCAAAGTTGTTTCTATAGCAACCAGGCATATGTGTTTGTATAGAGTTTTATTCTTAAATCATGTTATACAATAGTTGTCATCTAAGTGTGATATTGCTATAGCAACCAGGGATGTGAGTTTGCCTAAGGTTTTTTTTTTCTTGAATCATGTTATACAATAGTTACTGCATAAGTGTGGCGTTATGGTTTGTCAATATCAATCTGCTGCATTTGAGATAAATTAATCTCAAAACTGGCACAAAATGCAAATTAACGTTTTGCTTCTTAGTCGTAAAATATTGGTTGCCATGCCAACCAGGTTTCAGCTGAATCTTTATATTTTCTTGTCAAATGATGAAAGCCCAGAAGTGTTTTATTTGTGCAATGTAACAAACTAGATATATTCCATTTTGAAAAACATCTTAAATTTGATCTAAAAAACACTAAATTTGCACATTTTAGCTATTTTTCCTACCGGGGTATTAAAGTTGTTGCTATAGCAACCAGGGATGTGATTTTGCCTAGGGTTTTTTTCTTGAATTATGTTATACAATAGTTGCTGCATAAGTGTGATGTTATGGTTTGTCAATATCAATCTGCTGCATTTGAGATAAATTAATCTCAAAACTGGCACAAAATGCAAATTAACGTTTTGCTTCTTAGTCGTGAAATATTGGTTGCCATGCCAACCAGGTTTCAGCTGAATCTTTATATTTTCTTGTCAAATGATGAAAGCCCAGAAGTGTTTTATTTGTGCAATGTAACAAACTAGATATATTCCATTTTGAAAAACATCTTAAATTTGATCTAAAAAACACTAAATTTGCACATTTTAGCTATTTTTCCTACCGGGGTATTAAAGTTGTTGCTATAGCAACCAGGGATGTGAGTTTGCCTAAGGCTTTTTTTCTTGAATCATGTTATACAATAGTTGCTGCATAAGTGTGGCGTTATGGTTTGTCAATATCAATCTGCTGCATTTGAGATAAATTAATCTCAAAACTGGCAAAAAATGCAAATTTTACGTTTTGCTTCTTAGTCGTAAAATATTGGTTGCCATGCCAACCAGGTTTCAGCTGAATCTTTATATTTTCTTGTCAAATAATGAAAGCCTAGAAGTGTTTTATTTGTGCAATGTAACAAACTAGATATATTCCATTTTGAAAAACATCTTAAATTTGATCTAAAAAACACTAAATTTGCACATTTTAGATATTTTTCCTACCGGGGTATTAAAGTTGTTGCTATAGCAACCAGGGTTGTGATTTTGCCTAAGGTTTTTTTTCTTGAATTATGTTATACAAAAGCTGCTGCATCAGTGTGGCGTTATGGTTTGTCAATATCAATCTGCTGCATTTGAGATAAATTAATCTCAAAACTGGCACAAAATGCAAATTAACGTTTTGCTTCTTAGTCGTAAAATATTGGTTGCCATGCCAACCATGTTTAAGCTGAATCTTTATATTTTCTTGTCAAATGATGAAAGCCCAGAAGTGTTTTATTTGTGCAATGTAACAAACTAGATGTATTCCATTCTGAAAATGTCTTAAAATTGATCTAAAAAAAACACTTAATTTGCACATTTTAGCTATTTTTCCTATGGGGGTATTAAAGTTGTTGCTATAGCAACCAGGGATGTGAGTTTGCCTAAGGTTTTTTTTCTTGAATCATGTTATACAATAGTTGCTGCATAAGTGTGGCGTTATGGTTTGTCAATATCAATCTGCTGCATTTGAGATAAATTAATCTCAAAACTGGCAAAAAATGCAAATTTTACGTTTTGCTTCTTAGTCGTAAAATATTGGTTGCCATGCCAACCAGGTTTCAGCTGAATCTTTATATTTTCTTGTCAAATAATGAAAGCCTAGAAGTGTTTTATTTGTGCAATGTAACAAACTAGATATATTCCATGTTGAAAACATCTTAAAATTGATCTAAAAAACACTTAATTTGCACATTTTAGCTATTTTTCCAACGGTAGTATTAAAGTTGTTGCTATAGCAACCAGGGTTGTGATTTTGCCTAAGGTTTTTTTTTTTGAATTATGTTATACAATAGTTGCTGCATAAGTGTGATGTTATGGTTTGTCTATATCAATCTGCTGCATTTGAGATAAATTGATCTCAAAATGCATATTTCAAATTTAGGCTGTTAGTGGTATGATATCGGTTGTCATGGCAACATAATGAATAACGTTTTCTTGCATTTTTGGAATGAAAAATCTAGAGCTTTAAGTGAAGTTTCTTGCTGTCTGATTTGATTCTCCACAACTCTTGCCTGATTTGTGTAATAATTATTTGAAAATTAGCAATTTTAAGCAGATTTTGGGGTCATTTTGCACAAATTCTTATTTCTGTTGCTATGGAAACAGGAATTTCCTATTTTCAGAATTATTATCATTTTTCATGTTTTTACACCAATGCGTCTTTGTAAACCAAAATTCAGCCAAATCCGTTGACCCCCATGTATAGTCACCTGCATGATTTTTATCTGAACCGGCACTTAATACAATAATGTAGTCTTTTATAATGCTATACATCAACAGATAATCAATGATCCCTGTTTTTCTATAGCTCAATATAGCTAAAGAAATTCATTTAATTCAGCTGACAGGTTTACCAAAAGGAATCTAGCCAGTATTAACTATATAAATCATACAGTTATCTGCCTTTATGATTGTATCATACAATAATCTAGCCATTGAATACCGAGACCCCGCCAGAGTTATCTACCTTTATGTGTGTCGGCCTCACTCTCGTCTGGTTCCCCTCTCTCCTTCCTCTCTCTAGCCAGTTCTTCTTCACGCTGGGACCGGGCTTCAGCAACGGCTGCCTGCTGGTTAAGCTTGTTGGCCTCAAGGTACGCCATTTCTGCTCCGATCTCATTCTGTACAGCATCATAGAATAGTCCTGCAGGTGAGATCAAAACAATACTTAAAACCATTCCCACATGATGACTATTTTACTCCCCAAAAGAAAATGGCTTTGGAAAATATCTTGAAAAATAAAGAAATTGCTTGTAACAAGCCATTTCTTAATTTCCCACGATATTTTCTACCAAGACCAGAACGCTTCAAGTTTCATTAATTCAAAATTATCATCTGCAATATTTTTGAATTTTCATCTGGTTCCCCTCTCTCCTTTCTCTCTCTAGCCAGTTCTTCTTCACGCTGGGACCGGGCTTCAGCCACCGCTGCTTGCTGGTTCAGCTTGTTGGCCTCAAGGTACGCCATTTCCGCTCCAATCTCATTCTGTACAGCATCATAGAATAGTCCTGCAGGTGAGATCAAAATAATAATTAAAACCATTCCCACTTGATGACTATTTTACTCCCTAAAAGACAAGAGCTGTCCGAAGACAGCGCGCTCGACTTTCTAAGTTGCTTAGTATAAAGGGGGCATAACTCCAAATAGAGTGGTCCCAGGGTCATGGGCCCTGATAGTAAGGTAGAGGGTGTGATGGTGAATAAGTATACCAAGTTTGGGTTGAATCCCTTTGATAGTATGGAAGTTATTGATGTTTGAAAAAACTTTAACCTTGGTTACAACGCCGACGCCAACGCCAACGCCAACGCCGACGCCCGGGTGACAGTATAAGCTCTCATTTTCTTCGAAAAGTCGAGCTAAAAATAGCTTATGAAAACATTGTGGAAAATTAACAAATTGCTTGTGACAAGCAATTCCTTAATTTCCCACAATATTTTCTACCAAGACCAAACCACATTCATGTTTCATCCATTTCAGCTCCTATCTCATTCTGAACAGCATCATAACATAACCCTGCAGGTGAAAGGAACATTATGATTAAACATTCCAGAGAGAGATTGATACAATGAGTGAAAGAATACAGATCTAGTTGGTAAAACAGTATTGAACATTACTAAGTCTATTTTGCAATATCATTCAGTATCAAAATACATACCTTTTTTTAAACATTTTTTCCACAGAAACAATGCTTTGCTAGCTTAAACTTTTAATTTTTTCAGAAAATACACTGTAAAACAAATATAAAGAAATTGTCCAACAAAATTATTTAATTGCATTTCCAGCAGCCGCTTAAGCATAAAAGTAGCAGAATCTAAATAGTCATTTCTCATTGTATGTATGTGACTTGCCATACACATATATCAGTAACGCACCTAACATGGTCCATGCTAGAATACTCCTAGGTTGTACACAAGTTGCTGCCTCAAAGAATGTCTCTGCTGCCTCGTGTTTCTCTAACAATGTACATACAACACCATACAACAACAGTCTGAAACCAGAAATAGATTTGTTGTTGACTTTAAGCTATGCAAAAAATGATCTTAGAGTACCTATCTTGGTTGAAAGCATATTATTGGTAGCTTATTTCAATGTTTTTATCATCACAGATCTACATCTAATCAATCCCTATAGCTCCGATTTGAGCTAGGTAACCTTAAAATCCCATGACAACTGTAAGTCATTAGGCTGGGTGTTTCTTAGACTGAAAAGCATTTCAACTCTAGTCTGATCAACTTCAAGCATAATGTGGTAATAAGCATTCCCTCCTTTTCCTTCCATATTTTTTGTGCTACCATGTACACAAATTCCATATTTATTTAAACACATATTGTCATCTAAAGCAACTTTCAAATTGATTTAATATAAAATTATGCAGTTTGAGGAATGGGTTAAATGATATCTTACCCGTGCAGATGTTTCTGGTCTATTGCTACACATTCTTTAAAACATTCTTCTGCCTGTAAACAATCACACAAGAATCACAATGCTTTAACAAGCCTACAATTGTATTCAAAGCAACAGATAAGAGGGAGTGGTGGCTTTTTAAAGTGCAATACTTCTTTTATTGTTCACCAATATTGTTAGCGCTCATTTGAATTTGAATTAATGTCTCAATTGACAATTGAGACAATTCAAACAAGTACCCACAACATAGGATTTGGGATTAAAATAACAAAGTTAGAATGCCTTCACCACCACTTTCTGTTGCTCTGATTCTATCATTTATAATCAATATACAGTGCCAATAAATTTTAATATGGAAAATAAGATGTATTCATGAAAGAAAAAAAAACAAAAATATTATGATCTTTTAACAATATTTTTTAAAGGAGACCTTTATATTTGACCTTCGTTCATCCATAACATTGAAATGAAGGATAATTTATAACATTAGCCTCATTTTAAGAAATACTGGTGTAAAATATTACAATATCGTTATCCATACCTTTGTGATATCATTTATATACAAGCTGTAGGTTCCGTAGTCCAACCAGTGGCTAGGATCATTTCTGTTTCTGGCAATACGCTGAAAAATACACACACAAACAGTATCATACAATGGAAACTTTAACAATAATTCTCATAAAATGAAGTTTGAATTGAACTCTTTAAATTTCCTGTTTTCACATGATTAAGAAACTTTCATGGGCATGATAGAGAAATGAATCCAACAATCTGCACTGTAGATAGAGCATAATTTGTGCAAAATAAATTTCTACCTGTGGGCTGAGAGATATGTGCTTAACTTTGAAAGATATGCTTATTGTGAATTTTCAAGTCATAAGTCAATGAGAACTTTTGCAAAAGTTCTAAGTACAAATGATGAGATTGTTACCTCCTGATAATATTTAGTTGCAAGTTCGTAGTTTTCGTTGACCTCTGCCTCCCTGGCGAAGTGTTTAAGCTGTGCAGAGTCTGTGAGTGGTGTGGGGATCGGGGCCTGATCCTCTAGAGCCAGGGATCGTGTCAGAGACTCGTGCATCTGGTCAATCAGGTATACATACAGCTCACTTAAAAATGTCTGAAATAGTCAGGAGAAATATTAATTATTACATCAAATCAGATAAAGGAAAAGCTTTTTCAAGGAAGAAACAACAAGTGATTGTGAAACACTATTGCTCCAGAAAGGGCTATTTTTCTAGAGAAAATGCCAATATTAAGTTTCCATAATAAGTTTTCATGTTAAAGGTTGACAAGGGTTAATGAATGACCTTGAGGAAGGTCATATTGTATTGAACAGATAGATATCGTTGAAAGAAGGTTACATACCAAATTTGAGCTTTGTATGTGAAATACTTTTGGAGAAAATGAAAATATTAAGTTTTTGGACAGACAGACAGACGGACGACAGACAGACATGCCCATACTCTTTCGATACAGGGACATAAAAATAGGTACTCTTCTTCTTTTGCGTGGTTTGCATGATCAAATAAGAATTAAAACTTCTGTTTAGCTACATAAGATGCCTTAGTAAAGGTTATCAATGGTATGGTTGCTTCAGACAGGATTAATTTACTCCTTTTTTTTGTAAATAACTTTAAAGTTAGTTTCAATCAAGTTAAAGTACAGAACGGCAGATGTTGACTCACACCAAAATCGATGGTCAGTGCAACACTATTGTAAGTGGCTATATAAATATAGGCACTTACAATAGTGTGCCGACCCTCAAAATATCCCTATGACTCTACTGATTTGATTTTATTGGGGTTTTACGCCGTTTTCAACTTCTATGGTCATATTGCGGCGGCTGGAGCACCTAACTGTGGGTTCCTGGTATTTCTCGCACCAGTACAACCACAATATTCAAACTGAGCCTCCAGCTGCTCTCTCACATAGATGATTCACACCCATTGGTGAGAGACAAATGACTTTTGTCAAATGTCAGAATGGATACTGGCCGAGCCGGGGTTTGAACTCGGGACCCCTGGATTGACAGACTCCGACGTAACCGACTGAGCTATCCGGGCTTGACTCTACTTATAGAAGGCCAATCAATTATCAAATATTGAGTGTGTACCTGTAACTCTTGTCTATCATCAAAGTTGGTAGTTTTGAGGTACTTTTCTCTCACTATTTTCACCACAGAATGTTTCAGCTGCTCTTTAAATGCAAAATACTTCCCAGATGAGTTCAGCTCATAGATCAACTGCTGTCTCCTGTGATAGAAAAAAAAAAAGTTTAGTTAACAGATAAAAGTTGTGCTATTCCGAATTCAAAGATTCTGCAGATGAAAATTTTTTAGTGTTTGAAATTTTACAATTTTTGCTCTTTGGGGTAGAAAACGCTGGAAAATGAAGAAATTCCGAAATGTTTTCCAAAGCCCTTTCCTATTGGGGCATCAAAAGGTTTCACTATGTGGGAATGGGTTCACTGTACAGCAATTCTAATTTACATATGATCCCTTTCCCTGACAATAAACTTTAAAATTTGTTAAGATTCAAAGGTAAGGCAGAAGACAGAAATTTTTTTCATTATGTACATGAAAAGCATTTAGAGAAAAAAAATGCTGTTATGATATGATATTTGAACATTTATCTGGATCTCTAACTCTTAATACACAGAAAATATTGGAATTTTCAACAAAAATACTTTGAAGGAGCAGAAAAACATGATCCAGAATAAAGCCCACCTTTTCTCCATAGATTCCTGTGTTTGTGGTTCATCTGTCTTTAAATCTTCTCCAAACATGTCCCTGAAAAGTTATACAGTACATATAAAGGCCTGGCCACATACACCATTTTGTGTCCACATCACAGCTAGAGCATGTCTAAAACACGGAACCTGTGCAGCATAATTTTGGACAGGATATGGACTATATAACTATGTTATGATGATTTGAATAGAACTGAAAAATTGAACAGTGTGGCCTTATTTGATACTGCCTGCTTCTTTAAAATCAGCATGACAAGGCTTAATTTTAAATCCATTTTTTGTGAAACAGCTGGTAATTTACAATTTGGGAGAATCAACAGGTTTCAAAGCACCAAAACCTACCTGAATTCATCCAGTATGAGTCCAGCAACACTGCTAACTTGTGTGTGGAAGTCTTCTACAGCCTGTACAGAAAAAAAGAGATTTGTCGTAATTATTGTTTTATTCGAATTGTAGTATACAGTGTTATTTACATTTTTGAGGTCATTAACATTCCCAAAGGACCAAAGCAAAGATTAAACTTGGAGTGCAAAGTATGAGGGTGTTTATTCAAAAAAGTAAACTGTGAAGAGAGTAAAATATTTTATGTTGTTGTGTTTTATTTAACAATTTTAGACTCTGAATAGAATAATATACCTGAAACAGAGCAATAATTGTCTACTTGGCAGCATCTGGCAGCAACAAGCCTGACTGTCTGATAAACAAGTTAATGTTGGACCCTGTACCAATTTTTATTAAATATATATACGTAGCTTTGATATGTATTGACTGAGACCAACTGAAATTGTTCATCAGTTAATCCATTACTGCACAGTGACGCCTTATAACTACCTCACAAGAAAAGACTTTGAAAAATATTGTGGAAAATGAAGAAATTGCTTGCCACAAGCAAATTCTTCATCTTCCACAATATTTTGTAACCCAAAATGGAAATACTTTTACAATTTCATCAATTTGACATTGTTGTCTGCAAAACCTTTCAATTTAGACCAGCCTGAAATTTTGCCATCTGGTAATGGGGTAAACTTACCCTCTGAGCTCCGTCTGTTCGTTTAGGAAAGAGAGGTCTTGGAGGGATGTACTCTGCCACCCGTCTAGCCAGCTCCTCTGGGGGCCGCTTGGGGATGAGGGGTTTTGAGAGGGAGATCTCAATCATGATGTAGGATTTAGAATCAACATATTGCTGTCCCTCTAGGTTGACAGGGGCTGCGTCGGGTTCGGATCCGGCATCCGACTTGATGGTCTGTGATGTCTGAAATTATACATGAATCATGAATATTATCATTACACTTCTATTGGTCACACGCTGATTCATGAAAAGCAGGTAGTATATTGTTGGTTATATTTGAGAATGTCTTAATGACGACTTATTCAAACTGCTGTTATGACAATTTTCAATGCAACCAACAATATAGAATAAGATCAATCTGCACATGTAAGTTTATGTGAAGGTTGTTCTTGCAATGTACTACCTTCCAAACCCAGAATTGTCCTCTTTTTCTGATCTGAAGGTTAAAATAAAGAATTCAGAAAAGAAGAAGTATATCAAACTTATTATCATAGGTGGGTTAATTCATGACATTACTATGACTTTGCCCATGTTTAAGTTTCAAAGCATTCTTATTCAACAACAATATAAGTAATCTCTGATGGAATTTAGTTAATGGACATAGTTAGTGTAAGGTGGAAAATGAATTAACTTGTGGACAATGCTCCATGTAGATATGACGTCATGCATTTATATGTAGTTAATAACAGCTATGAAATAGTCTTAAATTTTACCCAAATCACCATGTTAAAAGAAATGACAATTATTTTGATAGAAATTAATGTTTGAACAAAGTTGAATATAGAAGCTCTCTGTTGTTACAGTAACATTTTTAACCCAGAAACAAATTGCTTAGATAACATATTATTAAGGTTATTCAGAAATCAATTAAGCTAAATAGGGAATCAACCATTCAAGTCTATGTTAACTTTTTAGGAATTCCATAAATTCCATGGATATTAAAATGTTCAATGTAACATACCATGCAAACAACAAAGGTCGACTTCGAATGGGACTAAAGCTTTCAAGCTCAGGAGCCATTATTGGGAACAAGCTCTCTTCTACAAATTCACCTCCGTTCTGTGTCAGCCAATAAAAATTGTTGTTTGACACATTACCAGATGGCAAAATTCTAGCCTAGTCCAAATTCAAAGATTTTGCAGATGAGAATTGAAAGTGAATGGAATTGTACATTTTTGGGCCTTTCTTGGTAGAAAATAATGTGGGAAATGAAGAAATTGCTTGTCACAAGCAATTTCTTCATTTTCCACAATGTTTTTCAAAGCCTTTATCATGAAGGGCGTCAAAAAGCGTCAATGTTTGGGAATGGGTTAACTCAACACTGATTGGTCTGCTGCTTATCCAAGGACTCCCAAAGAATGTAATGGCTTGGATGGCCTGACCATAGATCTTCCAATGCTCAGAAGCTCAAGCTCATGCTATAGGTCCCAATCAAAGTCAGCCATAATTAGATGAAGCAAACTACATTAATACATGTAATTATCATTCTTAATTATTCTTCTAAGTGACAAGACGTACATGGACAAGTAGGAGATGGGTGATTATTAGAGGTAGATCTATTTAGAAATTTTTAATGAGAATATATGTGAATTCAGGGTCAATTTGTAGACATGCTGCTTTGTGAGTCATTTGTCAAAAATATTGTTATGTAAACTGTGACATTACTATTTTTGAATGAAATTCCTTCCTTGGAATTATGGTTTATGGACTGAAAAAAGTTTCCTTTTTTCTTTTATAAATGATTTCTGTTTATGACTGAAAAATGTTTCTCTGAAATGGGGAGGGGGAGTTGGTAGGCATTCATTGCTATCACCCTATTTTGCCGAGATTATTCTTGAAATTGACCAATTTTCAACCAAGATTTTGGGGGAGGTGTTTATCAGAATATGGAGGCTTATTAGATTATAAGGATATACATGTATACAAGTGCCCCGAACAATTTGCATTCATTCACAATTAGTCTGAACATAAAGCTGCTGCCAAAGAAAAACACAAACATTTCGGACATTTTTTAATACAAAGGCAGGGCCAGGCCAACAATTATTAAAATGCACTTTATTGATTAGAATGCAAAAGATAGGAAAAATGTTATAAGGAAGGGTTATAAAAATATTAGGCTACCAATGATGTTGATAGTAAATGTTTTATGTACATCTTATTCAATGAATTAATCTTTCATACAAGACCTGGTTTTGACATATCAATTGAAAACAGCTTGGGGAAACATTGAGGTAAAAGAATAAATAGCTTGTTATTTTGAAATGGGTTAATGTATATTACAAGTTACAAAGTTAAGCTACAACTAATTCATAATCATGCAATACAAATCTTACAAAACTAAGGAATAACAAAAGTGCCATTGTCACAATATATGCCACTCCAGAAGGGGGCATAACTCAGGCAAAAATCAATGAACCATAAAATCCTTCCTTCATGCACATCTACCAATTGAGGTGATAATATTGACTAAGTTTCAAAAAAATCCATCCAGAAAAGTGGACAGACGTACGGACGGACATACAGACGGAGAAGATGACACCAATATATGTCCGCCTCCGGCGGCGTATAAAAAAGTTAACTTTGGTCAATAAACAACAGCTTCTCTATTAATCTTTCATTTACCAAAGCCAGAGTCTGGAAAAAGGTCTTTATATTTATATTAATGATATAGCCTTATAGACTACCATGTTTCAAAATGAGCTTGTTCCTAAGTGCAGTCTGATTAGTAATCATGCTGCTCTCTGACAAGGGAGAATCCATTGGAGAAGAACATGGACCTTGATTAGATTTCATATGCACAGGATGATCTGGATCCATTTTTTCGTCACAAGCCACACTGGTCTTTTTTTCAGATCCTGGCTGATATGAAGAAATTTGAATATACAGGTTTATCAAGTTAATAAGACCAGCCAATAACTATTGAAATATTTATAACACAATTTTGTTCTTATCCACCACACGAGAAACTAAAGCGAAAAGCTGCTCATCTTGGACAAAAACTATTTTTTACACATTCATACAAAAACAACAGCATCACATTCTGCAGCAGTCTTTACTTACTCCTAAATTGTTTTTACTTTCCTTAAAATATACAAATAACAAACATGAAAACCAGATACAGATAGCTGTATTGAATAAAAATACACACTCTTAATTTCCAGATATATCCCAAAACATAACAAGAATTGTCCTCGGACAATAAAGCTCGCCCAAACGAGAGCTTGTCACAAAGAAAAGTCATTTCCTAGGTCAAGGTAAAAAGGTCATGGCCCAAAATGAAATTTTGTAAAAGTAGGTCAAGCTCCATGGTCAAGGTCACAAGGTCACAGGTCATGGTCAAATGTGAACTGTGTCGGAATGAGGTGTCCGTGTGTGAAATATCAAGGCTGTAGGTGTAAAAGGACATGAGTTATAGGCAAAGTTAAAGTTTTTTGAAAGTAGGTCAAACTCCAAGGTCAAGGTACAAGGTCACCGTCAAATGTGAACCGTGTTGGTAGGTGTCCATGTGTGAAATATCAAGGCTGTAGGTGCAAAAGGACATGAGATATAGGCCAGGTGAAAGTTTTTTAAAAGTAGGTCAAACTCCAAGGTCAAGGTCACCAGGTCCAAGGTCATGGTCAAATGTGATAAGTGTTGGTAGGAGGTGTCATTGTGTGAAATATCAAGGCTGTAGGTGTAAAGGGACATGAAATACAGGCCAGGTGAAAGTTTTTTAAAAGTAGGTCAAACTTCAAGGTCAAGGTCACCAGGTCCAAGGTCATGGTCAAATATGAAAGGTCTTGGTGGGAGGTGTCCATATGTGAAATATGAAGGCTGTAGGTGTAAAAGGACATGAGCTATAGGCAAGGTTAAAGTCTTTTAAAAGTAGGTCAAACTCCAAGGTCAAGGTCACAAGGTCCAAGGTCATGGTCAAATGTGAATCATGTTGGTAGGAGGTGTCCATGTGTGAAATATCAAGGCTGTGGGTGTAAAAGGACATGAAATATAGGCCAGGTTAAAGTTTTTTAAAAGTAGGTCAAACTCCAAGGTCAATGTCACAAGGTCCAAGGTCATGGTCAAATGTGAATGGTGTTGGTAGGAGGTGTCAATATGTGAAATATCAAGGCTGTAGGTGTAAAAAGACATGAGATATAGGCCAGGTTAAAAGTTTTTTAAAAGTAGGTCAAACTTCAAGGTCAAGGTCATGAGGTCAAAGGTCATGGTCAAATGTGAATGGTGTTGGTAGGAGATGTCCATATGTGAAATATCAAGGCTGTATGTGCAATAGGGCATAAGATATAGGCCAGGTTAAAGTTTTTTTAGGCCAGGTTAAAGTTTTTAAAAGTAGGTCAAACTCCAAGGTCAAGGTCACAAGGTCAAAGGTCATGGTCTCAAATGAAAGGTCTTGGTAAGAGGTATCCACATGTGAGATATGAAGGCTGTAGGTGTAATATGGCACGAGATATATGCCAGGTTAAAGTTTTTTAAAACGGTCAAAAAGTGGGTCAAACTTCAAGGTCAAGGTCACAAGGTCAAAGGTCATGGTCTCAAATTAAAGGTCTTGGTTAGAGGTACTTACAGGTGAAATATGAAAGCTGTATCTCTAACAGGGCATGAGATATGGGCCAGGTTAAAGTTTTTGCGGACGCTGACGCCGACGCTGACGCCGACATCCGGGGGTATGACAATAGCTCTTCCGAGACTATCGTCCCGGGCGAGCTAATAAACAAGAGCTTCACAGAGCGGCGCATATACGCCCGAGAGGGGCTTGTCAGTAAAATTGGCCATTTTTTCGATTCAAGGGCAGATAATTCAAACATGAAAAGTTATCAAAATTTTGTTTGCACAACAAGACACCATAGAGATTCAAGCGTGGATCCAGGTATTTTTCCCAGGGGGGGTTACCGATCTTTAACCCCTTTTGCCAAATTTCAGGGGGGGGGGGGGGGGTCAGGCCCCTTACCACCCCTGGATTCATGCAGATACATGTCATACCATGAAGGACTAAATATAACAATGGTTTGTCGTGGCACACAGGGCAGAATGGCGCAGCTTATATGGGGCATAACCAGCAATCTTTTTGATAACCCCTTTTTTTCGCAAAATTCCAGGGGGGGGTCATGACCCCCTGACCCCCCCCCCCCCCTCTGGATCCGCGCATGGAGATTCATTGTGGCTAGTTTGATTAAATTCTGGTTGAAACTGTAGGACTTGTGCACAGGAGAAAATGGACATTTTTGAGAAAATGGGCATTTTTTCTTAAATTCAAGGGCAGATAATTCAAGAACGAAAACAGTTATCTAAATTCTGTAAGTGTTGTGCACAACTAGACACCATGGAGATTCATTGTGGCAAGTTTGATCAAATTCTGATCAAAACTGTAGGAGGAGTTGCACACACAAGAAAATGGGCATTTTTTTTTAATTCAAGGGCATACCCCCGCAAAACGAATGTTTTAGGGGGTATACTGGAATCAACCTGTCTGTCTGTCTGTCTGTCTGTCCGTGGACAAAATACTTCTCCAGAGCATATCTTCTAAACCATATGTGCTAGCAACTTAAAACTTGCTACACTCATAGATCTCATTGTGGGCAAGTGTCCTGTGTACGGATCGTTACTCTGCCACGCCCACTTTTACAGTTCGAGGGGTTAGTGCAAAACTATTGTAACTACCTTTTGTAAAATTTTACAGGAGAGGGAAAAACTTAATAACTTTTTTAAAATTTAACGTAATTACTCAAAATTTCTACATGAAGTGTATTGGAACATAAGAATTTCAGTCAATTTATTTATTTCAACAAAACTTATGAAAATTTTCTTTTGTTGAACATTTTTGACTTACAATAGTTTTGCACCAAAATTCATCAATTGTATGCACAAAATGTTGGTGCAAAACTATTGTGACATTTGATTTTAGCTATTTGCAGTAAATACATAAATGCAAAACTAATGAAATATGACTATATTTAGCACCTTATTATGTGAGGCATAAAAAGATGAAGAAAATATTGTTGTCTGTATGTCTGTTCATCTATCCGTCTGTCTGGGGACTAAATCATAAAAACTTAACAAAATGCTATCTCTTTGTAAATCTTTGAAAGTACTTAAGTTATAAAACTCTAATTTATATACAGGTAGTTTTTATGCTCTCTGAAAAAAATTTGAGGGAGCATATAGTCACTACGCTGTCTGTCCGTGCTGTCTGTCCGTCTGTTCAGGCATTCTTCAGTCCATTTGTCCATCCTTCTGCAACTAGATCTCGGCAACCCTTTGACCAAATTTGATGAAATGTCATATAAGAACTACTTGGAATATTTCCAAGAAAGCCTTTAATTCAATTTCTCAATTTAGACTGTGTCATGCAAAAAGGGCCTTTATATAGAAATTAATTTTTCTCTAATTACCGGTACTTTCATCTAGAGGGACCTGAAGTCAATGAAAATTTGTACTTAAGTGACAAATTAAATGTTTTAGACCATACATTGTTTTAATCTATTATCAAAAAACTTTTCATGTTTAAAGGGAGCTCAATGTATTAAAGTTTTGCATCTATTTCTGTCAGTCTGTCGGAAGCAAATTCTCCACAACCATTAGACTAAATTGAATGAAACTTCAATGTAAAATTCCTGGATACTGACAAGAGCCCCTTCTCTCTGATTCTCAATTTGAATGTAGAATTTAGTTTTTCTCCTATTTCTTTAAATCTAATGATTAGGATTCAATAAATTTCTATACTTGATTATAGCTAACGATAAATGACCTGGCAGAGCATCTCTAGCTAATAGCTAGGTCATTTATTGTCAGCTGTAATGCAACAAAATGTACATATCTTAAGTAACCAAACTATTTTTGTTTTAAAATCAAATCAAACGTTTACACAATACATTATAGCTAGAAAATACAAACAGATAAATTTTATACCGCCATCGCGTGTGTCTCGCACTCCAGGTGTGCATTTCCGGTTTTCATGTCTGCGATGGTATTCATGTATATGGAGTATAATTCTAGAAAACATTTAGGTGTGAACATTATTGTCTTCGCCCAGTATGAAAAAAGCCACTAAAAAGAGTTTTCTGCAACATTGTGGGACTATGCTATGGGCTTACGTTAGAAGGACATTATATCGCTAATGTGTTCCTATGTGGCGGAATCGGCAATAAAGATGTCTTTTTGAATTTTGTGTACCTCTTAGCATAAGTAACCGTTTGAGGATGCCATGTAAGTCAATTTTTGTATTTTGAGATAGTCCCGGTCAAGGACGCCGAAGAAAAACACCACGAGACGATGACCTTCACAATTTCATAACGTCACGACAAAGATGATCCATATTAGCACAAAAACATGAGTGGCTTCCACAGGAATTTCAGATTAGAGTATCCACACTACCATCCATAATCGTCTGCACAGACGAAGGGTTACTAGATGTTGACCATACAATGTAATTTCCTTGACGCTACACCATGAACGCACCAGACTTGTCTGGCATAGAGTCCTAAATGCTTTAAGCGTAAACAAGTTGATGTTCTCCCATAATCATCCCTTTCTTTCTGATTTGTCACCCATAGAGCACATAATGGTGCAATTAAGGAAGATGTGCACATGATCGCAATGACGCGAATCATTTGATAAAGTAGTGAATGTTGATACTATGTACAAACAATTTTTAAGTGGATAAGAAATTGGTTCACTGCTGTTCTTGCTCGAACATGACCTCCTAATCGAAAGTGAATTATGTTGTGACTTTTTGTTTTGACCCCTCACCAGTACGTCAAGACAATGTCTCTGACACAATAATTAACTTTACCACAAAGGGGTTGTGAAATAAATATCACAGAAAATACATGTTTTCAATTAACAAAGTCAGTGTTGCTAAACTTTTTTTACATGGTATATGTGTACAAAAAATGTGTCATGGGAATGGGGATTTAAAATGTACGATAGCTTATTCTGATTTTACAGGTCAGGTGAATTTTTTTGTGACAAACATTTATTCGGGGAGCATAACCTGCCTATGTCTGCTTTTGTTATTTGTGTGCATCTTTTGATTCAAAGTCAAGGATATATTTCATTAAATTCAAGGTCATTTTCAAGTGAAAAAATATGTATGGAAAGTTTAATTGTCCCGACATGCTTTCACATCTAAGGCTCGTATCAAATCTCATATTTCAGAAATAGATACAAAAAATTCTTTCAAATTCAGTAAATTTTTATGCCTAAATATAATTATCTAAAGAGTTTGGCTATATTGTTTTGTTTTTATCCATCTGTCGTGCAGTCAGTCAAATTGCAAAACACATGAAAACATAAGACATAAGAATGATATTCTCCAAAAGTATGTAACATGCAGTTCTAACATGGCATGTTCCCTGGTTCTTCTTTTTTTTATTATCAAAAACCAACATGATATGACATTTCTGAATATTATCCTGTATACACCCTTATCAACACTTAACCCATAATTTAATTAAAGAACTTAACAGAAAATACTTACATTTTCCTCTAAATTTAATTTGATCTTTTGAATGCAGACTAGGGCTGAAACGAGTACATGAGTGCTACTAGATGGATGCAGATTTATTACCCATTACCCGATGGTTAATTTTGACTTTTGTATTTATCATAGAAAAAACAAAGTTAAAAACGGTAATTGTGTCAATTTTAAGGGCAGATAGCTCAGTAAGTTTTTTTCCAGTTATACTGAAATTCAGATTCATTCAAGATCTATTATTCTTCAACATTGTGTCCTAGTTTTGTCTTGAATGGCCAATATATAATCTGGTTGGTGGAGTGAAAAGAAAGTCACAAATGGCAACTTTGTCAAATTCAAGGGCAAATTCTTGTTCTATTATGCTGAATACCAAACTAATCCAGGATCATGTGGTAATCAATACCATGTCCAATTTTCATCTTGATGGGTTATTATTTATGACGATTAGAGTGAAAATAAAGTCGAAAACAGCAAATTTGTCAAATTCAAGGGCACATAACTCAAGACTTCCTAGTCGCATTGAGCTGAAAATCAATTTTATCTGATATCTTATAGTCACCAACATTGCAAAGAAGTTTTGTTTTGTTTGGTCTACAATTGTAGATATTAGAGTGTAAACAAAGTCAAAAACAGTCAAATATGGCCATTTGTCAAATTCAAGGGCACATAACTCATGACTTCTTGTTTTGATCAAAATGAAAATCAACTCCATCCGTGATTTTATAGTCACCAACATTGTGTACAAGTTTTGTCTTGATTGGTTAATAATTGTAGAAACAAGAGTGTAAATAAAGTCAAAAACAGTCAAAAGCGGCCATTTGTCAAGGTAAAGGGCACATAACTCATGACTTTTTGTTTCGATCAGACTGAAAATCAAATCCATTCCAGATCTTATGGTCCCCAACATAATATTCAAGTTTTGTCTCGATTGGTCAATAATTGTAGATGCTGGAGTGGAAATACAGTTGAAAAACAGTTGAGTTACAATAGTTTTGCACTAACAAATTTCTTTCAATTGAGATACAATATTTTTAAAATTCTAAATATCTTTTTAATTATACAGAATTGAAATCCAATATTAGAACATATGATGTATTCCTTCTTTAAGATTCAGAAAATGCAAAAAAGTGAATTTCTCAAAAACAGGTAGTTACAATAGTTTTGCACTGGGCCCTCGAGTTATAATTCAAGAACGAAAAGAGTTAATTGAACTCCGTAAGCAGTGTGCACAACTAGACACCATGGAGATTCCTTGTGGCAAGTTTGATTGAATTCCGATCAAAACTGTAGGAGGAGTTGCGCACACAAGAAATTGCTAACGGACGGACAGACAGACAGACGGACGAGGGGGGCCATAACATAATACGACCCTTCGGGCGTATAAAAATGATCATTTGAAATTGACATGCATTTGCATGCTCTTTACCCCCTTGTCTGGCATATTCAAAATATATGAGCAAGTACTGGTTTGTCAAACACGATGTTACAAATCTGTGATAAATGTCAAAGTAATGAATCTTTGCCTTACAGTGTTATGATATACCGTAATTATTCTAATAAATGCCCAGGAGTTTTTTAAAAACATGGTCAATGGGGTAGGCGTTTATTAGAGGTATTCTAATTTAGTTTGTCAAAATTTGCGAATCAAGTATTAATTCATGGACTAAAGATTCAGCGAATTGGATTGGCAAAGCTTTGTTGAAAGACTGCAAAATATGATTTTTCAATGAAATTCTTTCATTGTAAACAGATTTAAGGCTGGACATTCCCTTTTCATTGATTTTGGATATGATCTTTGTTCATGAATTGAATTATTTTAATCCGGAATGGGGGGATGGGCATTCATTAGAATCACCCTTTTTCACAAAAAATGTGCTTAAAATGAGCAGATTTTCAGCCTAGATTTTGGGCATGGGCATTTATTAGAATATGGGTGTTTATTAGAAAAATTACGCTAACCACAAAAGAATCGCCACTTGTGAAAATAAAGCTTTTGTTGTTCACTCAATGGAATATAAATCGATCTTACTCTGAAACAAACGATTATCCTCTATTTAATCAAGAAGTCAAATAGAGTAACTATTGCACAATTAAATTTTGACTAAAGCATGACACCAACACCAACACAGATGCCCATGTGACTGGTAAGCCCCCTTATTGAGCACTAGAAAAGTGGAGCTAAAAATAGATATAGAAATGTACCGGCATAACAAATGGTTATGCACCCCATAACCATCTAGGCAGACAGACAGTCAGACAAAATTTATAAACAAGCCCTATATGTATCAATATGAGGGCATAAAATCTTGGTATGCAAAACATTTCAGACCATTACTATAACTATTTAATAATTATAATACCATAAAAGCAATTTTCTAAGAAAAATACCTGTAAACCTATAAAAGCTAAAATACTGTAATTTCATGTTCTAAAGATATGATGTAATATGATGACCTAATGCCCTACAGTGTATAGACTGTAACCCATATCTCTCATAGAGACACAGTACCCAGTCTACACCATGTCGCTGCTTTTTAACGAAAACCTCGTAACTGCAGCTTAAAACAAGCTGCAGTTACACGTTTTTTGTTGAAAAGCAACGATGTGTTACCTTCTTGTGCTCATGGTGCTCTTTACTATGTGCTTCATGATCCTAGTTATTATGAAAAGTGGACTAACTAGTGATTTGGTATATCATTCTAAAATGCTTATAAACATATCAGTATGGACTAATTAGATAATTCATCAAGTAGATCTACTTCAATTCTGTTGAAAGTAAAAGAAAAATGCCTTCTCATCAGGCATAATCAACTATTGCTTTGAACTAAATTAGTGCGGCCAATTAGGAATGTTATGTAGATATCTCTCTTTTTACATGGTCATAGCTAAATTTCAGGCATATCTTCATGTAATAACTTAATTAAAGCATGTTTCTTAATATTGGCTCAAAAAATGTACATGATAAACTTAAATATAACAAGATGCGAATTTGTTAAAACATTTTGTTTGTGGAAGTATTGAAAATCAAACTCTAGATCAAAATTTTAAATTGCATAGCACAATGACAGACAAGAAATTATGACCATTATCTACGTAAGTGCATACTAAATCTTTTGGACTATATCTATAGAACTTTCGTATTTATCAATCAAAATGATATCATTTTTTGATGATAACTGCAATTGTGAAGGTTACCTAATCATTTACAGCAAAAGCTAAGAATATATGAAAAAAAAATGTTACAAATTTTGTAATGGACATAAGTATATATGCTGTAAGTTCAAAGCACTAGAGTCACAAAAAAATGTATTGCTTATAAAATTCTAGGCTTAATGAAATTTTATGTACAGTAAACAGAGAGTATTTTCTAATAAAATAGGACAAATTAATTTTCTAGCAAATATTCTTTATCAATTTGTTGTTGCTAACATGGCATCTGTATACACATGAGCCACATTTTTGTGCTTTATAAAAGCAGTATACTGAATTTATTGCTCTCATGTACAAAACTTTTAATTAATTTTATCCCAAATGCAACTAGACAGCCCTGGCGGTCTGGAAGCGCTCCACAGGCCTGATTGTTTGTCTTGTTGTCAATTTCAAAATTTTAATGTTCAGGCTGCGCAAATAAGCAAATGCATGACCAAGCTGAAAATCACAAGCAAGTGAGATCGTAATACTATGATCAGTAAGATTCTGGGAAAGTTCGGTATTGATTACCGGTAGCTAATAATGGTTGTAAAAGCGTAAATGGCAATATTGTCAATTTCAAGGGCACATAACTCATGATGTTAAATTCAGATCAAGCTGAAAATCATACCAAGGCAAGATCTTATAGTCACCATCATTCTGTTCTAGTTTTGTCTTGATTTGTCAATATTAAATTTTGTAGTTGCTAGAGTGAAAACAAAATCAAAATAGAGCCGAAAATAGCAATTTTTGGCAATTTCAAGGGCACATAACTCATGACATAAAATTCAGATCAAGCTGAAAATTACACCAAGGCATGATCTTATAAGTCACCAACATTCTGTTCTAGTTTTCTCTTGATCAGTCGATATTTGTAGTTGCTAGAGTGAAAACAATGTCAAAACAGAGCTGAAACTGGCAATTTTGTCAATTTCAAGGGCATATAACTCATGATATAAAATTCAGATCAAGCTGAAAATTATACCAAGGCAAGATCTTATAGTCATCATTATTCTGCCAAAGTATTGTCTTGTTTGATATATATTTCTAGTTGCTACAGTGAAAACAAAGTCAAAATAGAGTCGAAAATGACAATTTTGTCAATTTCAAGGGCACATAACTCATGATGTAAAATTCAGATAAAGCTGAAAATTACACCAAGGCAAGATCTTTTAGTAACCATCATTCTGTCAAAGTTTTGTCTTGATTGTTCAATATTTGTAGATTATAGAAGAACACTAAAGTCAAAACCAGCTATTTTTGACATTCAAGGGCAGATAACTCAGGTTATTCTGATTCAATCCAAATGTTTTGCCGGAATCCTAGAGAGGGTCACCAAAGGATCATGCCTGTCAAGTTTGGTTGAAATCCATCCAGTAGTTTCTGAGAAGAAGATTTTTAAAGAAAAAGTTTACTGACGGACGGACGCATGGATGGACGGACGCATGACGGACACACCGCCATGACAATAGCCTGCTGGCCTGACGGCCAGTGGAGCTAAAAAGCATTAAAAGCCTTAAGTGACTCTTTCATATTAGTTAAGCAAATTTCCTAATGTCCTATTGGTTGTAAATGGTGTGGTGTCACATATAATTACCTCCCTTGACATGTTAGGGCCGGGTGAAATGTTTACACTCTGTGACAAATGTACACTCTGTGATACAAAAACTGGTGTGTTAGTATTTATATCATTGCTTATGTTCGGAAATGTCATGACTTCATTATTAAATGTAGCTTACAATATATTGTAAACAAAAGAACTTCAGTCCATGTTTGAGTAGTGTTTTTTTTTTTCTCATATCATTTTGTCTTTTGGGTAAAGTGACATTGACACAATGTCAATGATGCAGACCATGATATTTATTAAAGCAATCTGAATAGATATAGTTATAATATTTCATCCATGATCCTTTTTCACATAATACATAATGGAGTGAAATATTCTGAGTACATTATAATACAGATGTATCCAATGAAAAAAGATGTCTAGAGTACAGTTAACACACAACTCTTATCTCTCCAGCACAACAAGAGCAAGAATTGTGCTCCTCAAATCTAACACAGTGATTTACTACTATATATTGCTAATTTTAAATCATCTTTTTTCAAAAAGGACAAGCACTAGATCCCCCTTTTGTAACTATGTGAACGCACACTGTCATGGTGATGCTATAAATAGAAGTGGCAGACAGGAAGTGACATCACATTTACAAACCTCAGTATCAGTGTGTTGGGGTGCTACACTATTGGATCTCTGGAAACAAGGTCAAAGCAGGTGAAAACAAGAAGAAAACAAACAAAATAGAATATGGAGAAACAAACAAAATAGAAAAATGAGAAACAAACAATAAAACATGTACAAGAGGACAGAAGATTGCAACATAAACAGCTTGAACATTTCTAGATTATGAAGTGAACTTATGAGAAGATCACTTAAGCGATAGTCGGATACAATTATTTCCATTCTAAACATATACTAACAGTATCAAAATGAATTAGAGTGAAATTAGATAAGTTCTAGGCAATTTTAAAGTTCTTTTCACCATTTAATTTTTTTGTCCTAAAGTCATAGTTTCTGTTAGATTTTCTTTACAAAAATCATGACATGATTATGATTTGTAATTACATAACAAAGTATTAGCTGTCAAATAGTGCCATGTGATTGGATGATTATAGCTGGACACAAAAACTGTATACATGGAAACAAGGTGGTTTTTGTTCATTAATTGTTGTATTACAGAGATACAGAGAAACCTGGATGCTGTGGCGTGGAGCAATAATAATCTCTATTGTATTAAACAAGTTATAAATTACTAGATGATATGACCAATATCTGGAGAAGGACCCTTACAGCCTTCTAGGACATCATGGTTCCAGATGTTGGTCTAAAAATTGACACCAGGGCCCTTTTTCTGGCCCAAATTTTTGTAGGATTCTTAAAATTTTCTAAGATTTTACACTTTTAAGAGAACCGGCATTAATCTACAAGGACAGGTATGCCTAAATTATGGCATAAGGACAAAAACAATCTTTCGAAAATGTGAAAAAATATTTTCATCCAGATATCTTGGTGTCTCAAGAAATAAATTCATGAAAAGTATGACCTACCCTCGACTCATCAAGTCTTGAATGCTATTTTTAGAATAAAGGGTATCTTCAGTATTGTTGCAAAACATAATTATGCAATTAGTTTACATAATTTTTTTTAAAAAAAAGTCTCAATTCATTGGTATGATTTCTAATTCACTATATCAGAATGCATTGTCGTTTAGATTAATTTCCTTAACCGTCTTGTTTCCTCGATTCCTCCCAAGTATTAAACTCTGATGCTATTCAAAATTTTGTAATTTCCAAAGTGCTCACATTTACGTAATTTGATTCTGATCTTATAAAAGGGAATAAAAACAGACCAGTTTCAATATCTCTGTCTGCTTATTTCAAGGCAATAGTTTAATAAATTATTTCGCTAAAAGATCTTGAAATGAACAAAAGAAAAAATCCTTTGACATCACACAAAAATAAAATCTTTTAAGAATTAACAAAACTGAACATTGATCTTTGTCATGCAGTAAGTCAACAAAATGTTTAATTAATGATTCAAATTCAAAACTCAAATAAGGCATTTGAAAAAGCTGCCAAGAAGAATTGAAACACTGTAAATTGTGATCAGACTGCACATACACACAGGCTAATCTTGATTCACATGTTTGTAAATGAAACTAGAAATGATCAAAATGATGAATAATTATTAACTTAGAATTAACATGACAAAGATCAACAAAATACATACTCTAGAAGCCTGATTTACAACAGCCTGAGAAAATGATTCATAAATCTTGAATAATCTTTCAATATCATATTATTTTTTTTTCTCGATCTCAACATTTTTTGTTAATAAACAATGAATATTGAATAATTATATAATCATATCAGACTTGCTATAAGGTCTTTGAAGTAATAATCCAAACCAAAAGCACATTAGAAATTTAGAATTTTTCAAATTATATTCTGTTCGCTTTGCTACGTGTGATAGTTTAAATAAGAACACTCAGAAAGAAATGGGGTGAAATTATAATTCCATGCAAGGTTGTGACTTAAATCAAATCCATGCAATTTTTAAGTATCACTATACATTGAAACAACAATATTTATATCAAACTGCATTTCCCATGGTTTAACCCTTTCCCAAACAAGACCTGGTTTTGACGCCCATAATAAATATGACTTGGGAAAACATTGAAACAAAAGAAGAAACTGCTGATAACCAGCAGTTTCTCCTTTTGTCTCAATATTTTCTGTGCCATATTTTACACAAATCCTATCTCGAATAACTTCCATTTTGTCATTTGTGGCAGTTTTTGAAGTGGATCACCGTAAAATGTAGCCGTTTGGGAAAGGGTTAAAATATGGAGGTTATGACCTTTCATTTTGCAAACATTATCATTCATCTATAACAGTTATATTTTAACTGATCCAAAATTGTATAATTTGGGAAAAAATATTAAACCTACCCCTTTTTTGACATCCTTTGCCTGTTTGTCATCTTTGTCTTTTCCCCCTTTCTTAGGCCCCGGGGAGGCACTGCTTCTGTTGAGAATATTGTTGGCAATCCTGGCTGCCTCATCACCAAGACCATTCCTACGCTTTGTCTGTAAATGTAATACAGAGACATATTATCCCTTGGCCTAGAACAGTACTACCAGCCCTTTGATTTTAACCCATTCACGAACATATTACTAACATGACAAGAGTTGGTCCTTTTTCAAACATTTTATTAAAAAAAAATTGCAAGTAGTTCACCTAGATCATTGTTTCCACTGATACTACCACTTCAATAATCTTGACCGCTGACACCATTTAAAATTTCAATCCATCATTTATGGTCTACTAATAATATCAATCTTAAACACTTTGAGAACTTCATGAAATAAAAAAAGAAATGAGAATTGAGTAAAATTAAAGCCCTGGCCCCGGTTTCTCAAAAAAACTTAAGTACATTCTCATGCTCAAATCTGAGCACCATGCTCAAATCACACGAAATTCAAGTGAACTTCAATCGAATACCCTTCATGTTGGAGAGTATTCCTTTGAAGTTGAGCATGTTCTCATGAGTTTATACTTAAGTTTTTTTGAGAAACCGGGACCTGGTCACATACACTTCTGCGTTCACATCACATCCAAAAATATGATAAACTACTTTTTGGATGAGCTTCGACTGTGATGTGGATGTGTAAAAGTGTATGTGACCAGGCCTGTAAACAAAGACTGACCTACCTTCTCATGTAAAGCCTGATCTGTGTAGGAGTGAATCTTGTAGGCACCTCGAATTCTTTTTACTGAAATGAAAAAAAAAAGTTATTCTTTGTAATGAAACAAAATGCATGAGTTTCATTGCTGGAAAAGTTTCACACCAGTAGACTTAATCATATTTTGAAATAACTTTGGTAACTAATTTACAAAGATCCAAATATATTATTTTCTTATATTTTCCGTCATTGACTAGCCATCAGTCTAAAATTTTCAGTCTAACAATTTTCATTTTCGGACTGACTGATTTGACGACTCACTTTATCATATGTGGCCCGTCACGCTAAAAGGGACCTAATCGAATGTGTGAAAAAATCGACCATAGTCTGTCTGCGCAGTCCGCACAGCCAGACTAGGGCCGATAATTTTCATTTTTTGTACTTTTCTGAATCTCGAATGTTTTCCCCATCTTACCATATGTTCATTTTTTGCATACAGTATCTGGTTGATCTGTGCTGAGTCTGACAAGTTTGTATAAATTTGAATTTTTGGAGTTCGGATAAGGTCCCTTTTAGCGTGACGGGTCACATATTTTGGCTTAATCACTACGCAGTGTGCATAACTTTGAAATCCTGTCGCAAAAAAGTAACAAGCAGAAAATCATGCAAGAAAAACTACATTTACTACAAAATAAACTTTACTTTCAGTCTCAATTTTATCAAATAAAAGAATTAATTCAAATCTGATTAATCCTTTAACTTGAAGCAAGCATGTGAAGCAAATGTGCCACATGACAGTATGCACCCAATGTATGAATTTTATGTCTGATGGCATCTTGAAAGTAGTTACCGGTAGCCCAGAATGCCCAAACAAGATAGATGATAATCGACTTTAGCAACATCTATTGGTAGATATTGTATTTTTAGTAAAGTGGTAGAAGGAAAAGGAGCAATTTCTTTTTATCATATACAAAATGTACATTTTTCAATGATAGGTAAGCGCCAGATCTTGAAAAAAGTTGGCCTTTGTGAGAGCCATGTTTCAAGATAAGCAAGTGCCTGTGTGGAATCTGACAAGATTCATGCTGCTCTCTAATTATTGCTCAAGGTCCTTAAGGCTTTTGGAGAACAACATGGTGTGTTATGTTGTTCACAAGTTCAATCAGTATCATGGTCGGATCTAGAGGGTGGGTCAGGGGGGTCCGGACCACCCGCCATATGGCATTGGTCGAAAATTAAATTTTGACTATATAAATTTAGTTTAACGTTACATATAATTTACTATATTTTCAACCATAATTTGGGCTTGGAAACCCCCCCCCCCCCCCCTTTGGAAAAAAATCTTGGGATTGGACCCCCCTGGAAAAAATCCTGGATCTGCCATTGAGTATCAACATCTGTAGTAGCTTTCAAATTGGGACAGTCAAAATTTTGGCTGCCGAGAAAGGGTAAGGCCATTACCAGATGGTAAAATTTTAGAGACATAATTTAAAGATATTGCAGATTATAATTGTAAGTGAATGAAATTTTACACTTTTTGGTGTTTCAGGGTAGAAAACATTGAGGGACATGAAGAAATTGCTTGTCACAAGCAATTTCTTCATTTTCCACTATGTTTTCCAAAGCATGAAAGGCATCGAAAGGTGTAAATGTGTGAAATGGGTTTAAAGTAGGAAGATCATTTCGCCTACCTCCTGGGTATAACAATGGTGCCAGATTTACAAACGCTACACCATGAAAACTGATGGCTCCATCTTCATCCTGAAGTATAGACAAACAACAAAATTAATGACAGGTTGAATCATTCATTTATATCTAATTCATGATAAAAGTACCTTATATATATTCTGTGTATAATTGACATGACTGCCCCTCAAAGACCTAAGATAAAAGTTTTTTAAAAGTAAGTCAAACGCTGAGGTCAAGGTCACAAGATCGTGTGTTATGGTCCCAAATGAAAGGTCTTGGTATCCATGTTTGAAATATCATGTCTGTATCTGTTTTAGTTCATTAGCTATAGATCAGATCTAAGTTTTTGTCTACAAAACATGCCCACACTGATGCTGACACCGACACAAAGGCTATGCCATTAGCTCCCTGGGCAAAGTCTGGCTAGCTAAAAATTCTTGGTCCAAAAAACTTCATTTTTTGTCTTAGTTCATGTCATAATAATGGTATTATATCTAAGCTATCTTTAAGCATAAACAACAAGATAGTGGTCAAGACATTTTTTGTGTCAAATCTGTGAATCTTTGACTGTCAAATATGGCCCTGATGTTAGGCCTATGCAAATAAATGTTTTGAACAGCAATACTCATCAAAGACAAAATAAGTGCTTGATAATCTTGATTTTACATAAGGCTTGTTGGAGCATGAAGTGAATTCATATTTGAATATCAAGCAAAAAAATGGTGACTATGCCTAAAGCATGCAGGCACTTAACCCTTTCCCGAACGACAAATTTTTAGGGTGGTCCAATTCAAAATCTGCTGAAGACAGCAAAATGGATGTTGATTATGATTAAACTTATGTATGATAATGCATAGAAAACATTGAGATAAAAGGACAAACTGCTGATTATCAGCAGTTTCTTCTTTTGTTTCAATGTTTTCTCAAGTATTTCTATCAGAGACGTCAAAATCAGGTCTTGTTTGGGAAAGGGTTAAATCTTATCAAAGCTATCACAAAAGCTTGTAAAGCATCACCAATCACTATAACAGCGTTCAGTTCTCTTAGTCCTTTTGAAGGAAGGCAAAATATTCAATAAGTCCAATCTGGAAGATGTTGCAGATAACAAAATTATTAAATAATTGTTTTATAATAATTGTTTAATAATTTTATGTACAGAATAATTATCATAAAGCATGGAAAGCATTGAGGGAGAAAGGTTTTCATCAATTTCCACAAATGATTTTCAAAATCAGAATCATTTTGTTTAGAAGTCAAAAGCAGGGTTCATTAGGGAAAGACTTTACATAAATATTATCTAGATCTACCTAACAATGAAAAAAAAAATCATCCAAGCTACAATGGAAGTGATTTCTTTCTAATTTAATTTGATCGCTGTATACAGAAAGATATGGTGAAAAGATTGGTAAAGTGATAGAGATATATATTGAAATACAATGTAGTTCTGGTTTTCACAAACCAGTCTTACTCCCAGTATATGACAAAAATCAATCCAATTGCCTGAGATATGTGTCTTGTCCAATCAGCTGAGTTGTAATATAAAATTTAATAACGTAATTAAGAATTAGACAATCTATTAGAAAATTTTGATAAATATACAGCCGCTTGATTTATAGAACCAAGGCCAATGACATCCTTGTTTAAGATCTAGACAGGAGAGGTTCTAAGAGATCACTGCAACATAAAGAATGATCATTCACATGAAAGATTTGATAACTTATATACATGCAAGATTTGATAAATCTATGTCATATATTGTGTACTATTTGAACATACTGACAAGAGAGCATACAATAAACTGCATGTATGAGTTTTGAGACTCAATTTGTATGACAGCCATGAAGCTTTTTATTTATTTTAACCAGCATAGAATTCAGCTGGATTTAATTTTATTAAATAGAAATCTAGACAGTGTGGATGGCTATTTATTAATAAATTAGATTTGTAACATGAATTCTTAACTTTCCGTAACATTTTTTCCATACTATACTTCTATCAAAACTGGTATGAGAGAAATGAAATAACGTATGAATTAATCATGAAAACAATGCATTCCAACATGCATCTATCCTTTGACACAAACATTCATCATTAATTTAGTGGTTTCTTTTTCAACAATTGGGTATTTATAGATATATTTATTAAGATATTTCCTTGCCATAACTGAATGAATGCTTGAAGTTCTCTCATGTCAGTATGTTCAAGTAGTAAACCTTTCCCAGACAAAAGATGGTTTTGATCTCCCTTACAGATAATGCTATGATAAACACAGAGAGAAAACAATCAATTGTTGATGACCAAAATCATCTTCTCTCTAAATATTTTCAAAGCTATCAAATGAAATTTGATACATATATTTTGTGTTCAATCAATATTGCCCTATCAGCAGCAGATTCCAAATTTTGTTGTATGGGAAAGAATATATAACTGCAGAGCAACAGATAAGAGGGGATGAAGGCATACTAAATTTGTTGTTTCAAATCCAACTCCTATGTTGTGGGTACACATTAGAATCGTCTCATAGAGACGATTCTGATGAGTACCCATAACATAGGGTTTCATGAACAAAAAATGAAATATCGCATTTTGAAAAACCTTCACTCCCTCTTATCTGTAACTCTGTTACATATTATGTTCTCTACAATATCTACAGTGATGTGACCGATCTACAGTTTGACCGTGCACTGACCTTCACACCCTGGGGTAAAGTGACCATGCTCTGAAATCAAGGTCAAAAGTCAAGGTCAAATACAAAGGTAAAGCTCTTTTCCAGTTAATACAGTACTAAACTATGGACTAACAATTCTCTAAACAAGCTAATAAATGCTTAGCGAGCAAAATGTAACCATCATTTATCAAAACATTTGAGATGGGGTCTGAAATAAAGGTCCTTATTATAGCATTTTAGAAAAACATTGTTTCCAGATTAGCCTCATATAGGCTAACAGCATATGGTAAAATGCAGTCTAATAAAGGTCCATTACAAATGCTTTAGTTTATGAAGAAGCTGTAAGAGAACACTGGGAAAAATTTGGGGATCTGCACATGGATTTCAATTAGCTAAAGAAATTTGAATCATATCATTTGGACCCACAAAATTTCAAAAAAGAGATTAATTTTCAACGCTTAAGCAGCCCGGGGTTTTTTGGGGTTTTTTTTTGTTTGTTTGTTTTTTGTTTTTTTTTTTTACAAAGAATCATTTTGAGAAACTCATACTTTCCTACAGCAGGTTGAAAGTAGAATAAAACATTTTCTACATAAGATATATGAGGTGTACTACTAGAGGCCATAGGAATAAGTTATCCAATTCCCAAACAGTAAATATTTTTATGAGACGTCATGATAGGGATTTACAAGGCATTGCAGGAAGGGAAGAAAATGATGATGACCAGCATTTACTCTTTCCTTCAAGGTTTTCTATGCCATTTAATGGATATATTCTAAATGAGTTGATTAAACCTTGCTGTTTGCAACTTTCTTCAATAGTGACCAGCCTGAAAATGATGTTTAGGAAAGGATTATTCCCTTCACAAATAACAAGATTTTCGGCAAGTCAAAATTGCAGACAACAATTGTTACTTCCTGTACATTATAACATGACAGCATTGAGAGAAAACAAGAAAATTGCCTCCCTTATTAGTGTCATCTAAACCAGGGCTTATTTTGAGAAATGGATAGGAGTTTAAAGTCATTGATATATAAGAGAAAAATGTGCAAAAACAAAATAAAAATCTTCAGGCATATTTAAAACAAAAAACTTGAAGCAGCGCAGGGTTTTCTTGAATATGATATCTAAAAATACCTAAGGTGTGGTTATAATGTTTTAGGTGCAATATAGCAATTTTGATACCTGCTTGAAGAATTGCTTGAAAGAAAATATAAAATACAGCTAGAAAGTGGAACATTGTGGCAAAGTGATAATCTATACATAACTTAATTTACCTTTATTTTTCATCAAAATAAAATGATAATTCAGTGTTATGAATATTGTGCCTAATTCTTGACAGGTTTGAGTTGAATGTGTCCTGCAGAAGTACAAATGTGATCCATCACACTAAAAGGAACCATCTAGAAAGTGTGGAAGGTATTGACCCGAGTCAGTCTGCAAATTTTATGTTATCTGCTTAGAGAAATGAAATTCACAATATATATATTTGTCCATTGATACATAGCTATACTAAAATGTGGAATGAAACATCAAACTAAATCTGCACTGGGGATAAAAAAGAAACAAGTATAGATCTGGGGATGAACTGTGGCAGCACAAAACCACTCTGTCTCTGTGAAATTGATCAACATACATAGTTAAACCTAGCCATGCTGAATCAAAACAGGCTGGTAGTGTATAATAAGATCAGAGGCGCGTTCTTTAGAGCGAGATTTTTTAAGATTTCTTAAGATGTTTTTGATACAGCGTCTTTGAGACCGAGATTATAAGCGAGGGGTTCCGAAGGTTCCATACTTCATACAAATGACGTCATTATGACGTCATTTGTATGAAGTACGGAGCATTCGGAACCCGTGGTTTATGAATCATCGAGCATTCGGAACAAATCGGTCAATTTTCTCCTATATAGATTCTACAGAATTTACAGAGGTGTTCCGAAAGAAGTATAAAGCAATGGCGGCTCCCAGTGATCGTCTTAAAAGTCTTGCTCAGAGGAACGCTTTATTCTAAAATATCTTAAGAAATCTCAAGATATCTCAAGAAATCTCGCTCTAAAGAATGCACCTCAGACTGTACATATGTGCAGGCTGATCTTATTCTGCACTTCCTGCCTTAGTGAACAGAATAGATCATATTCAGCATGAAAAGGATGCATTCAAAACAAACCTTTTTAGCTCCATTGCCCTAATTTTGTAAATAAAACAACTACCAGTAAATAAATCATTTCAAGCAAGACGAAAATGGATATTGCCATCTCTTTGAAAGCAAAAGGATTTAGTCTAAAATGAAATTACAAGAGGACCATGATGGTCCTTAATTGCTCACCTGAACCTTGATAGAAAGAAAGTCACAATGTTGTAAAGTTCAAGAGCACATAATTTAAGATGTGAGATTATGATCCAGCTGAAAACTGCTTTCATAATCTTGAATGATCAATATTTGTGGCTGTTACAGTGAAAACAAAGTGGAAGAAAACAACACAGTCAAGGGCATATAACTCTGTTCTAATAAAAGTATTCTCATCAACATTATGTCCAATTTTTTTTTTATTGGTCAATATATTGTTAGAGTGAAAATAAAGTCGAAAACTGTAATTTTATGAAATTCAAGGGCCAATAACACTGGATTTTCTAGTCAAATCAAGCTGAAAGTTTCACTCATCCAGGATCTTATGGCCACCAACATTGTGGCCAAGTTTTGTCTTAATTAGTCAATAAATGTAGATGCTACAGTGTAAACAAAGTCGAAAACAGCAATTTTGTCAAATTCAAAGGCACATAACTCCAAACGTCCTACTTCAATCACACTGAAAATCGAACTCATCCAAGATCTTATGGTTACCAACATTGTGGCAAAGTTTTGTCTTGATCGGTCAATATTTGTAGATGCTAGAGTGGTAACAAAGTCAAAACTAGCCATTTTTGATGTTCAAGTGCACATAACTCCAGACTTCCTGGTCCGATCTGACTCAAAATTGAACTCATTTGAGAACTTATGGTCATACATATTTTGACCAAGTTTGCCTAAGATTGGTCAAAATTTGTAGATGCTAGAGTGGTAACAAAGTCAAAACTAGCCATTTTTGACGTTCAAGGGCACATAACTCCAGACTTCCTGGTCCGATCTCAATCAAAATCGAACTCATCTGAGACCTTATGGTCATACATATTTTGACCAAGTTTGGTTAAGATTGGTCAATATTTGTAGATGCTAGAGTGGTAACAAAGTCAAAACTAGCCATTTTTGACGTTCAAGGGCACATAACTCCGGACTTCCTGGTCCGATCTGACTCAAAATCGAACTCATCCGAGAACTTATGGTCATACATGTTTTGACCAAGTTTGGTTAAGATTGGTCAATATTTGTGGGTGCTAGAGTGGTAACAACAAAATGTGAACAGACGGACGGACGGACGGACGGACAGACAGACGGACGGACAGACGGACGCCGACGGACAAAAAGCGACCACAATAGCTCACCTTGAGCACTTCGTGCTCAGGTGAGCTAAAAAAGGCAACATAATCTCCTAATACTGTTTATAGCATGATTTCTAAATCATGTATTTTGATGTAACATTTAAATATTTTTTTTGACATTCTTTTTTGATAAAATCTTAAAGTCTTGAATTTCTTAAAGATTTCATTTTGAACATGTTTCATGTACTATTGGAGAGAATAGAATGAATCAGTGATTTTTTTTTTTTTGTATTTTCTTTAATTAAGATTTTATTGAACAAGAGCTGTCCGAAGACAGCGTGCTCGACTTTCTAAGTGCTTAGTATAAAGGGGGCATAACTCCAAATAGAGTGGTCCCAGGGTCATGGGCCCTGATAGTAAGGTAGAGGGTGTGATGGTGAAGAAGTATTCCAAGTTTGGGTTGAATCCCTTCGATAGTATGGAAGTTATTGATGTTTGAAAAAACTTTAACCTTTGTTGCAACGCCAACGCCGACGCCAACGCCGACGCCCGGGTGACAGTATAAGCTCTCATTTTCTTCGAAAAGTCGAGCTAAAAACTAGTAATCATTATGTGACAACAAAAATGTGATTTTACATAGACAATTAAGTGAAAAATGATATTCATCTTCAATACATGAAAACTTACAGGTTCGTCTTCAGGCTTTATTAAGGATATAGATAAATAATGACTTGTATGTTAAAAGTAGTAATTACTTTTATGTTTATGTAGTAATTACTTGGCTGTTTATGCAGTAATTACTTGTATGTTTATGCAGTAATTACTTGTATGTTTATGCAGTAATTACTTGTATGTTTATGTAGTAATTACTTGTATTTTTATGCACTAACTATAATATGTAATTTAGATAAGACTTAACTTTGTAATGCTGAAATGAAACCAGCAGGCAGTATAGAGTAAGGTCAGGCTGCACAAATGTGTAGACTGACATTGTTCTTTGCTGTCTGCCAAAGTGATGGTAACAATTTTGGCTCAGTATAACAATGTAAAACAAGATGTGTTTGTGAAACACTATTACCCCCCCCCCAACCGGCCATTTTTCTAAAATGTTAAGTTTTCATGTAAAGGGTTGATAAAGGTCAACAGATGACCTTAAGGAAGGTCATATTGCATGGAACAGATAGATCATTGAAAGCAAGTTACATACCAAATTTGAGCTTTGTATGTTAAATACTTTTGGAGAAAAGGCAAATGTTTTCGGACAGGCAGACGGACAGACAGACTGACAGATGGACACAAGTAAAACAACATGCCCCCTATCTTTTGATATGGGGGCATAAATATGGACTTTCAATAATCATAATATTTATCCATTTCCATATCAAATCACACGATAACTATTGTACTGTATCTGAGTATATAAAACATTGTAAAAAGCACACATAATTGTTTTTCTCTTTCCACACAAATTTACCACTGATTTAGCACCATTTCGATCTTCTATCTAACATGGAAATCATATCAAAGTTATAAGGGGAAAGAATTGTGTTATGGACTGCATTTATCAAATAACAAAAGCAATTCACTAAAGTTGATATAAATGAGCTGGTTTATGAAAAACTTACGTTATAACATTTCATACCAACAAGAAACTATATCACCCTGTGACTTGGTGTATTACAGCATATCCATCAAGACTTATTGCTTTCTTACATATTTTTTACAATGATTGTCTTAGAAATTACAATACCCTACCTACTCCCAACTATCAGATCTATGTCTTTTTGTAAAAGGTTAATAATAGTCATACACATCAATGGTGTACCACAAACTTGGTTAGGTAAAACCAAATTTTGAAATAAACAATTTTTTTCACCTGAAAAAAAAAATTCCCTGAAATTGACTGATAGATCTATATGGTAAAGAGGAATAAATATAGTAAATTTGTATACATTAGGAATGAAGGGAAGGAATTTGGAGAGTTAACCCATAACCAAACAACAAATTTTGGACTGGTCCAAATTCAAAGATGTTGCAGACGACAGTTTCAAGTTAAGGAAATTTAAAATCTTTTGGTCTTTTTTGGTAGAAAACATAGTGGGAAATGAAGAAATTGCTTGTCACAAGCAATTTCTTCATTTTCCACAATGTTTTCCCAAGCCATTTGTGTTAGGGGAGTCAAAAAAGTCACTGTGTGGTAATCGGTTAAACAATTATATTGAAACAAAATAGGAACATTTGAACATAAGAACATAAGAAATATGTTGGATTTAAATGAAATTCAATAAGTAAGACTGGAGTGGTATTCAACAACCAGTATAATTCCCTGTGTAAGTATAAATCACACAACCATCCATCTGATTGGTCGAGACAAAGGTCTCGTCCAATCAGATGGCTTGTAGTAAATTTAAAATAGGAAAAAAGATTTAGAGTTGTTGGTGAATATGTCCTCAGTTAACCCTTTCAGAAACGACAAAATTTTAGACTGGTCCAAATTCAAAGATGTTGCAGACAACAATATCAAGTTGATGAAATTTGAAAACTCTTTCCATTTTGAGTTAGAAAACATTGTGCAAAAATGAAGAAATTGCTTGTGACAAGCAATTTCTTCATTTTGCACAATGTTTTCCCAAGACTTTTCTTGTGAGGGAGTCAAAATGCATCATTGTGCAGTAATGAGCTAACTACAAGAGTCACTCACCTTTTTGCCTTTAGCCGCAGCTGGCTGGGGCAGTCTCATCACTTCTACAGGCCAGTAACGACATTTAGCTATCTTGTCTTGGAAACTGAATATTGAAAGCAATAGATGAAACATTTTTCCGTTATAACCCTAGTGAGTATTCTCTAAGGTATCTAGTGAAAAGAGCAAATGACTATTTCATTGTCTCAAAAAGTAATTTCCATCAACATAACGACATTTAAAACTGTAATATTTCTGAAGAGTGACAGTTTTCATTTTAAGTTGTGCAGAAAGACAAAATAACTGATGGACAAACAGATTGTAAGACAAGGGTAAACAATATGCCCATCATCTTTCCATTCAGGTCATAAAACTGTTTTACCAAGAATATATTTTGACAGAAAATAAAAAATATTCATGTTGCATTTTCTGTTTCCATGGTTACCCTACCTTTTGACAGCACCACCCTCCATATAGCATCGTCTCTCTGTGTTCCACATGACTCTGTTTTTCTCATGTTCTGACACCACCCGGTGCTCCCGATCATCTTTACCTTTATAATCACCGTCCTCTTCTTCATAATTATCACCAGCTATATACCTACAACAGCAGTAAATATGGATTTCACCCACACTAGTAAATAAAGGACATAAGACGTACCCATGTAAATATGCTTTTTGACATACCAACAAGATAAAGGCTTTGGGAAATATTGAGACAGGACAAGAAGACACTGATAACCAGCTTTTTCTTCTTTTGTCTAAATATTTCATGTTTTACAATGTACACAAATGCTATCCATACAAACATCATTATTTAAAATTATAACCAGTTTTAAAAGTCTATGAAAATCTTAACATTTTGAAGATTGGGAAACATTTTATTCATAGTCAAACTATAATAATTGTTCTTACTACTATGTGATTCCACAAAGCAACACAAAAAATTGACTTACTGTTCAGGTATATAGACAGAGTTTCCCAGAGCTGTGGCCGGTATCGCCCATTTCTTCTGTTTATTCGGAGGCTCCTTATCTGCTCCTGGCTTTAATGTTCCACTCGCAAACACAATTGGTGCCTCTTTCTAAAAGATGTTATAAAATTTCTTGGTTGTGAAAAATAGTATGCTTGCACTTTTTCACTATAAAACAATTATAACATAACATTGATGAGATTTGCTGATAAACATAGAGTATACTAAAATAGTACAATGTTACATTACAATGAAGTAATCTCCCTTTTAAAGTAGAATACCCGTAATGTGGCCATTTTGAGATTAATAACACATCGGATATTTTCAAGCGCCGTCATTACGTATCCGAACCTATTTGGGTGTGGTCGTAAATATTCGGCTGTGGAGAGTTCCATCGCCAAATGTTTTTGATCGCGCCCGAATAATTCCGATGTCGTGCAAATCTCATTAGGGGTGGACAACCTTAACCCAAACAAGGAAATTCCTAATGAAACACTATGGAAAAGTTAAACTTTATGGCAAAAGAAGAAATTGTAGAAATCAACTATGTCTCTTTTTTCCTCAAATTTTTCTATTGCATATTGCACACAAAACCTGTGTTTTCAATGTCCCAATTTCCTGTCTAAGGCAACTTTTGAATTGGACCACCATAATTTTTGCCATTTGGGAAAGGGTAAGAGATAAACATAGTCTCACCTCTGTATTGACTGGTACAGGTAGAGCTGAAGCGTAGGCGTACTGTACACCCGTCAGTGCCCAGGTATCTGGCGGTGAATATAGGGACTCCATTGTCACCGTCAACAAGTTACTGTGACTCTGTTGTGACTCGTCGACCAGCGCTTCGTTCACCGATATCATCACATCCACCTCAGGCTGGGGAAGAAATATCAACCCTTTCCAATACAAGACCAGATTTTGATGTCTCTAGGTGTTAGAGGGTAAGAAAATATTGAAGGAAAAGAAGAAAATGCTGATGATCAGCATTTTCTCCATTTCCTTCAGTATTTCTGTGCTACTATGTACACAAATTCCATATTTATGTACACCCATTTTGCTGTCCGTAGCCGCTTTCAAATTGGAGCAATTCAAAATTTTGATGTTTGGGAAAGGGTTAAATCTTAATAAAGAATTCATAATGATACATATTCAAGATGAAAAATAGATGGCTCTATTTCATAAAATTTAAAAACAAGAGATGTCAGTGTATAGCAGCTATTGCATGTTTATTTCAAGTACAGCTTGCACGTTTTTTGCCTATTCTCGATCATCTATGCGATTCAAATTTGGGTGAATTTGGGTTGAAATATGCAATGGCCGTGGTAAGCGTGTTTTTCCGCCCAAACCCGCGGAATCACCATGATTTTCCACTGCAATTTTTCCACTTGACAAAAAAAAGTCACTTACTTTTGGAGCCTCAGGAGGGAGGGACTCAAGGGGAGATCCTGGTACTGGGTTGACAGTCAGTGTGTAACGATGTTTGGTCTCACCTGGGTGAAATTGATAGAGTTAACAATTAATTCAAAATCAAGAGAGGGAAAATGATGAATTCAAAGGAAACTTCTTAGACAAATATTATTAACTTTAATATAGTCATAAAAAAATATGTTACAACAGACATTGGTGCCGATGTTGATCATGCTAACAACACTTCAGATGTTACATTGGTTGAGCATGCCCAGACATGGACATAAAGTTGGAACTCGCTAAAGTCACTAAAACCATTATAGGTACCATCAAAATAAAGCAATGCACTCTATGCCTATAGTATACTCAAACAATTCAAAAAGGTCACGAATATGTTGGAGTTTATTGATCACTATATGAATACAGGCATATCAAGAATGAAGAAATAGCAGATTGTGCAGTCTAACTTATTTAAATGGTGAAGCTATTTGATATTCACTGATTATATGCAATTTAGAGTGATCTTCATTTCCTCAGCTGTTTTGAAAATAATAATCCATGCTGAAAAGCATTTATCTCCATCATTTTATGAATGACCATATAAACAGAACCAAATGATACTGTATGCATACCTTTAACTAGAGGTAGCATATCCACTGCACATTGACCTAGCAGGGTTCTCAGCATAATAATTCGAAGCCATAGTGGCAAATTATAAGAATTGGTGAACCTTGGAACGCAATGTGTTCATGCAAATAATTGAGAATAAAAACATAATGGGAAAAGAAGAAATTGCTTAATTTGAGCAATTTCTTCTTTTCCCATGATGTTTTATACAGGATTATTACATTTTAGTTTATAAGAAAGCATTATTTATCAGTTTTTGACATGAAATACCTCTAAATGTCTCTATTTGGTGACCATTTCGAAGACATTAGCAGAGATATTTTTACAATTTCAAGACTGTGAGTCCTGGGGAATCGTTGGATTCCATATCAATGAGTCCAGCTACTAGCTTAGTGAGTCCAATACACTATTTTTAATAGGAAATCTGTAAAAATTGTTGCATCCTGGGACTCGCTTGAATTAAAACTTTGCATCCCAGAGACCAAATTATGAGTAAAAGTTGCAGGATGCACAGGTAAAAAAATCACTGCATTAGCTGTTGGGGTAATTTTGAAGCTGTAGGGGCATTGTCCTAATTCACATGAAGCTGTAGTCAGGCCGATACAGCTTATTGGGCTGAGGAGAACACTGCCTAAGTTAAGAGTCTTTTCTCTTTTTCTTTTCTCCTAGTGTCATATGATTCTCATACATGAAAATGTAGGTAAGTGATATCAGATATTGTGTACAAACCTTTAACTAGAGGTAACATGTCCACTGTACATTGACCAAGGTTGAGAGTCTTTTCTTCCTTCTGTTTCTTCTCTTTGGGTAGAACTTCTATCACTGTCACTGTAAATCACAATGTTTAACAATATTAACAAAGCTACAGATCTTAAGAGTGGGTAACAAATTTTCAAAATACAATATATCACCTATTGTTAATCAAATTCTATATTGTGGGTATTCATTGGAATCATACCATCAATCAGCATTTCTTTCTTCTTTTCTCCTCGATTTTTTCAAAGCTTTATTACTTGAGTGTGTCAAGACGCGCCATTGTTTTGGAAAGTGCTAAATTAGATCAGGAAAGGTTAATTTAACCCATTACTAGATATGGCAACATATCAAATGTATTAACAATGTTGAGTTAGTGTTGCAGTGCGTGATGTCAGAGTTACACCAAATAAAACAGCACCAAATTGAGTTTAAACATGAAGTGAAGACAGAGCTTGACCTGTTAAAAGAGCAACAAAGGTCCTCAGAACACTTAGTGAAAAATTTACTAGAGATACAAAAGCAACCAGAAAACTCGTTGACAACTTTATCAAAAGATATGGTCGCTCAAATGAAAAACTGCAACAAAACAATTAAAGATTTGAATGAAGCGCAGAAATTATGTGGCACAACAAACCAATCAAAGGACTCCAAAAACGTTGAAGAACTTATCAAAAAAGTGGATTGTGGTTTTGGAGACATGAATTCGTCGATTCAATTAATCGAAAAATCAGTCGTCACGTTACTAGAAGCTTCAAAACAAACAACCGATCATAATAAGATCTCGGAAGAAAATAGCTTACATGTGCACGAATCAATGACGCAGTTAAAGAAGAAGATGACACAAACATCACAAAGTATCACCGAAATTGAGCACTCATTGACAATCTTATCGGAGAGTGACGGGTTTACTAAACCAAAGAAAACCTTGAACATCAAGCCAATGGATGAAGAAAACGCGAGTCTATCTGTACGAAACAAATTCAGCAAATTAGAAACAGTAAATGATGATGCAAACGACAATCACAAATCTAATGAAAAGAATAATGATAGTGCTGAGTCAGGTGAAGTAGACAGAACGGAAAATGGTCGTACACAAAACTCTGTTGATGTCCGACGACAACAAGATAATTCCCAAACTAATTTGAAAGTTGTATATAAATCTCAACATAATGATGGAGAAAAGGGAGCATCTAGGCGGCTTAGAAAACCAAAAGTATGCCTGATAGGTGATTCGATTTCAGGCCAGATTAACCCTGCAAAATTAGGAAAAGCGACAGAAACCTACATAAAAAAGCTCAGAGCTCCGAAGATTGGTGATTTGGAGAAAACACTTAAGGAAGTAAAAGATGCCGAAATGGTAATCATTCACACCGGTATCAACAATCTACGGGAAAGAGAAGACACGTTGGATTGCACGAATTCTCTGATAGCCAATATATCATCCATGAAAACCGAAGCCCCTGATACAAAGATAATTATATCGAAGGTTATACCAATAGGTAATAATGAAATCGACATCGAAAGAAGTATTTACAACGCTGAGTGTGAAAAGAAAATTCGCGAGGTGCTAAACGACGAAGTAGTATTCATAGATCACGGAAACCTAGCTGAACGAAGTGTTCCGATAAAGTCATGTTATAAACCAGACCTTGTTCATTTGTCAAAACGCGGAGTGATTATTCTTGCCGGAAATATAAAAGAAGCAATAAATCACCATTACACCAACAAAAACGACGAGACCAGTGATAACCAATGTATCAAAGTAAATCATATAAAAGAAGCAGTGAATCGAAAGTTGACAAATGAACTGGGCAGAAATGTGCGATCTCATCGTCATTACAATGTGCGAAGCAGCCATGAATACAACTTTAGACCCAAGTATGATAAAGGAGGTAGCCGTGATAACTACTTCCGAAATGATCGTCATGACAAACGTGATGACGAAGATCGACGTCGTGATAAAAGCCTGGGCAAAAACTGGTACGATGGCGGTAAAAGACTCGATAGAAAGTACTATCCGAATAGCAGATTTGATAGTAGTAGTAGATCTACTCCGAACAAGAAATACGAGGAGGAAAGAATGGTTGACAAAAGACATTACGATTGGAGAAGATACGACGACGATTATTATAACAACAAAAGAAACACTCATAGATGGTAATAGTTATCTTTCATTACAGTGTTGAAATTATTGTTTATTTGAATTGCGCAAATATCAAAATAGATCTATTTCAACGATGTAATGTGTATATGCATGTACATATGTATGTATATACATGCGTACACATTGATGATATATTATGTAATTAATGTGTATATCAATAATTCTGTCGTCGGTTTGAACATGATACATTGTTCATTATTTTTTCTGATATCTATCTTTTACTACAGTGCTGAAACTGTCGTGTATTTGAATTGCAAAGGAATAGATTTCAATGATATTATGTGTCTTTGCATGTACATATGTATGTAATTACATGCGAACACACTGATCAATGATATAATACAATATTATATATAGGTCTACATGTATGCAGATCAATAATTCTGTCGTGATGTATTGTCCGATAATTTTCTGGTCTTCAAATTTCAAAGTTATAATTGAATCTAAATGTTGTACAATAACACAAGAAACTTTTTGTCGTTTGGATGTTGGAACATAAATGGTTTGGAATTTAAAGCAAATGGGGTAAGGAGCAATAAATTATATGATCATGAGGTCATCGATGAATTGAATAAGTTTGATATCATAGGTCTAGTTGAAACTCATGCTAGTAAAGAAACGGATATATCTTTACAAGGGTACAATGTATTTCGAAAGGACCGACCCAAACACCACAAAGCACGGAGATCTTCTGGTGGAATAGCAGTTATGGTAAAAGAATCACTTAGACACGCATGCAAATTTGAAACTTTATCAGACAGTGATGTTATCTGGGTACGTGTGCAAAAAGCGATCACAAATTTAAATGTTGATTTGTACCTTGCCTTCATATATATACCCCCGTATTGTTCTACTTTCGGTAAAATACATAGAAAGAACATTTTAGAGAAGCTTGAAAAAGATATTGAACATTTTTCTTGTAAAGGAAATGTCATTTTGTGTGGCGACTTCAATGCGCGTACAGGGAATATTAATGATTTTGTCGATAATGATAATGATTCGAATTTACCAATCAGTTATGATGAAAAACTCGGATTCGTTATGCACAGAATCTCCCATGATCAAAGCAGCACTAACCAAACGGGTAAATGGCTAACAGATGTTTGCATTGATAACCAATTGTACATCTTAAATGGACGCACTTTAGGAGATTTGACAGGTAAATTCACTTGCCACACACTGAAAGGCAGTAGTGTTGTTGATTATTTTATATATAGCAGATCTCTCTCTGATTTAGTACTTAGTATGAACGTACACGATGTTAGTCTTTTCTCTGATCACTGTTTAATATCTACCCAGATTAAAATTTCAAGAAGTATCGAAGATAAACTGTTTAGAAATAATGATTTCGCACATAATATGGATATTCCGGATAAATTTGTATGGGATGAAACATCGCAAAGTCGATTCCAGGCATCTTTGAACTCTGCAGAAATAAAGCAGAAATTACAAAGTATCGATATAAAACTGGATGGTATTCATACCAATGAGAAGCATATTCAAAATACAATTGACATGATAACCGATGTTTTAATAAGTGTAGGCAATAAGTCACTTCGACGAAAAACATTCAAAACTAATAGACAAAAAAGAAATAAGGTCTCTAAAAAATGGTATGATCATGATTGTAGAACGCTACTGAAAGATTTAAAATCAATCAAGAATGCTTTTAATAGGAATATAACATCCGATTTTTTACGTATAAGATATCACAAAAAATATAAAGAATACAAAAGGCTTGTAAAGTATAAAAGAAGACAGTTTAGAGATTCACTGACAAATGTTTTAAATAAAGCTATGGAAGATGATCCAAAGAAAGCATGGTCGGTAATAAATGAATTGAAAAATGATAGCTTACCACCTGATAAGGCAGAACAAATTAGTAAAACACAGTGGTTTTCCCATTTCGAAAGCCTATTGAATGACAATTCTAGTGAAATTGATGAAAACAGAAGGAGAGATGTCATAGATGAGCTTAAATCTATGGAAAACAAAGTTCCTTTGGCCAATTTAGACTATGAAATTACAGATAAAGAGATTTTTGATGCCTGCAAAAAGCTAAATAATAATAAATCTAGTGCATTTGACATGCTGCGTAATGAAATGATAAAATCAGCTCTTCCGTTTATTAATAAAACTCTTCTTAAATTATTCAATATTCTTCTGGGTACAGGTATATTCCCTGCTTCTTGGACAGAGGGTATAATTATACCCATTCACAAGCAAGGCCCCTTAACCGACCCTAACAACTATCGGGGAATTACATTGAACAGTTGCTTAGGCAAATTATTTTGCCACATACTTAACAATAGGATTACGGCCTTTCTAGAGCAAAGATCTTATATTATAAGGGAACAAGCTGGATTTAGGACAAATTTCCGTACGTCAGATCAAATATTTATTTTGAAAACAATTGTAGACAAATATATCCAAAATTCACATAGAGATAATAAGCTCTTTAGTTGCTTTATTGATCTTAGAAAAGTGTTTGATACGGTATGGCACGATGGTTTGATGCTTAAACTCCAGAAAGCAGGTGTAGATGGTAAAGTTTATGAGTTAATAAAATCCATGTATCACGATTCTACATCACGTATCAAATGCAAAAACAAATTAACAGACCCTATTAGCATTAAACAGGGTGTCCATCAAGGTAATGTTCTAAGTCCTCTATTGTTCAACATTTTTATCAATGATATTGGATCGGACTTATGCACAGACAATGTTCCAATGATTCATGATACAAAAGTAAATCATTTACTTTATGCAGATGATTTACTTTTACTTTCTACATCGCAAAAGGAATTACAAGAAAATCTTACTAGAATATATGAATATTGTAATAAGTGGGGCCTGAAAATAAATGTTGATAAATCAAAAATAATGACATTCACTAAAGGAGGTCGTTGACAGAAGGACCTTAGGTTTTATGTAGGTGGATGCGAATTGGAACATGTGAAGCAATATAAGTATTTAGGTGTTGTTATTTCTAACACAGCAAAATTTTCTGCTGCTGAAAAATGTCTTAGCCAGAAAGCGAGAAGGGCTCTTTTTTCAATTAAACAAAGTATTTTCGATAAGGATGTAAAACCATCTGCTATACTTAAAATATTTGATGCGCTCGTGAAACCAATCTCTTTATACGGAAGTGAAATTTGGGCAGCTTATAAACCATCTTATAAGATCAAAACATTGGATGAATTGTTCGACTTATCAGTTAAAGGAGGTGACGAATTTGATAAAGTATTGATGAAATTTTGCAAATATGTACTAGGAGTACACTCAAATACCTGCAATATTGCTGTTTTGAGTGAATTGGGGCAATTGCCAATGTTGATAACTATCTTAACTAGTTCAGTTAATTTCTGGTTACATGCTATTAATTCAAATGAAGATTCATTACTTTATAAGGCATACTTAGAACAATTGCATACGCTAAACAACAGAGCAACTTGGGTTGGGTTTGTAAAGAAAAATTTGCAAGAATTGGGATTCTCCCATATTTGGAATAATCAGTTTTCTTTTAACCCAGGCGCTTTCTTAGATGCGTTTAAACGCAAATTAATAGATAGATTTGTATCTCATTGGAAACGACGCTTCTCAAACCCGGAGGATTTGAGTAAATTACAGACCTATAAGTTGCTTAAATCTGAATATAAATTTGAACCTTACCTGGACGCTTTATCTGATAAAAGATATAGAAAATGCTTAAGTTCATTTCGAATGAGTGCGCATCGACTTAGAATTGAACAAGGTAGATACCATGGTGAATCTGTAGAACAAAGGTTGTGCAATACATGTAACAAGATAGAAAATGAAATGCATTTTTTATTTAGCTGTACTAAATACACTGCTCAAAGATTAGTATTATATGAAAATCTAAATACAACAGACTTTATTCACAGTGATGATAACACCGTCACACTTTTAAGAATGTTGAACAGCAAAAATGTAAGAATTTTGCAGTCTGTCGCGTCTTTTATTAACGAATGTCAAATTGTTTAAGTTTTGAAGTCCAAACCAATTATGATTTCCTGAAATACTTTGCTATGTATGTATTTGATGTTATGTATTTAATTGAATGACATGTATTTTCATTAACCCCTTCAAACAACACAATTTAAATTGATCAATTGTTTAAAGATCAATGCTCAAGATTTCGCAGTAATAGTAAATATATTTACTATTGTTTTTATATTAAGTGATACACTCAAAGCTTAATAATCCTTAAACGAAAAGCGGAAACTGGTTATCACCTTCCTCTTTTCTCTTAAGGGTTCTTAATATCACATAGGCTCATCAAAATCAGGACTTGTTTGGAATTGGGTTAATGATGTTTGTGCATATATGCTAAATGTAATGTTTGTGTGTTTATGTATGTTGAAATTTTATGCCTTTAACCCATAAATGGGTACAACTGTGCATTATTAAATATTCTTATTCTTATTCTTATTCTTATTCTATACTTGTCCAAATTCAGGCAGCAATTTAAAGTTATTAGAATTTTATATGATTTTGTCTTTCTGGGTCAAAAACATTGTGGAAAAGGAAGGAATTGCTTGTCAAAAGCAATTTTTTCATTTTCCACAGACTTTTCTATAGCATTTATCTGGTAAGGCCTCAAAAAGCATGATCAATGTGAGGAAACCGATTAATTTGCATCAGTCAGAAAAGAAGAAAACCAAATACTTACAGACAACTGGTTTTGTTGCAATTTCATCGAGGGCTGTCGGATCCTCGTAGGTACAGGACATTGTAGCATTGTAGTTGAATTCAGCCGGAACTTCAGCCGTGCAATCCACTTTAGGTGACTCTCCCAAACTCTTCTCTCCAAACTCAACTTTAACTGTGGCATTGACAGCATCTGCCTTTGCATTGGACCCTTTCTGTAACATGAAAGGACAGAAACACATGTAATTATTTTTCATCTTGACTACACATCTAAAATTTGAAAGATGGCCTGGTCTAAATTCAGAGGTTTTAAAGATGACCAGGGATAAAGATTAGCAGGGGCCCAGTTGCCCATGGCCCCCAGATTTTGGGCTGGGCCCCTGAATATTTAGAGAAAATGCCCATACCCTTAATGTTAAGTATTGAATTTTGCTATTCTGGGCCCCTAGGTTAAAATTGTCAGTCTTTTCCCCTGATGACAATTTCAAGTGACTGAAATTTAACATTTTTTGGTCTTTCAGTGTGGAAAACATTGTGGGAAATGAAGAAATTGCTTGTTACAAGCAATTTCTTCAGTTTTTGTGATGTTTTCCAAAACCTTTATCTTGTCGAAAGGCATCACTGTCCAGTGATAATGGGTTAAGAAAAAACTACAGGATAAGATTTGATAATGGAGACAAAGCCAAGACAGATATGCAAAAATCTATTCCAATATAATTATATCCTAACATGATATTTTTATCAAACAATTTAAGGATACTGAACCTAAATCCGAATTCCTCCAGGGTTTGAAATTATATTCTTACTCTAGATAGTGCTGCAACCTTTTCAAATTTTAATGTTTAAACACTTTCTGATTGTCTCAGTTTTATGAAGGTGTGTGTGGTTTTTATGCCCCAAATAGTAAATAAATTTATGCAAATGTGACCATGTGGCAAAGGAAGAATGATAAAGAGCAACAGATAAGAGGGGATGAAGGCAATCTAATTCTTTTTTAACCCTTTCCCAAACAAGGCCTGGTTTTGACGTCCCTAATTGAAAAGGCTTGGGAAAACATTGAGACAAAAGAAGAAAAAAATTTTGTCGTTTGGGAAAGGGTTAATTCAAATCCAAACCCTATGTTGTGGGTGCTCATTTCAATTGTTTCAACAAGATTATTCCAATGAAGTACTCATTTGAATCATCTAGACTAGGCCGATTCCAATAAGTACCAACAACACAGGGTTCAATGTAGCCTTGTGTCAGGCCCTGTATATATGTTTATGTCACTTGAAAAATCAAGGGACACTAACACTCAGAAATAAATTATACATATTAACATCCCTTGGTCTAAACTATACAGGGCCTTGGAAAATACAATGAAAGAGGCGTCTAAAATTTGGTCCCCACAGGTGGTTCACATTCCAGATATCACTTTGTAAGATAATCCGACACCTAGCAGTACTTCACATCTTGATAACATAATTAGCTGATCAGGTTTATGACTGCAGTCTTTTAATCCTTTCTCAAAGAAGACTTGATTTTCACCTACCTAATCGAAAAGACATTGAAAATATTTAGCAACTCAAAGAAAATTCTGATCATCATCATTTTCTCATTTTGCTTTAATATTTTTCTGTATATTATTGTACACAAAATCAAGTTTTATCAGCAAACCTTCTTTTGTGTTTGGACTGGGCTGCCCTTAGATGTTGCCGTTTTGGGAAAGGGTTGATCCTCTACAACACTAACTTGCTGCTGCTGCTGCTGCTTTAATACAACAAACTCCTCGTAACTGCATCTTAAAACAAATTGCAGTTACAAGGTAACATTTTAGGGTTGTCCAGTCCAAAACTAGACAGTCCTGGCGGCCTGGAAGCGCTCCATAGGCCTGTTTGTTTGTCTTGTTGAATGCAATTTCAAAGGTTCAGGCTGCGCAAACTAGCAAATGCATGACCAAGCTGAAAATTACGAGCAAGTAAAATCGTATGGTCAGTAAGATTTCTGTGAAAATTCTGTATTAATAAGTTAATACTAATGGTTGTAAACGTAAAAATAAAGCCAAAAATGGCAATTTTGTCAATAACAAGGGCACATAGGCTAACTCATGATGTAAAATTCAGATCAAGCTGAAAATTACAACAAGGCAATATGTTATAGTCACCAACATTCTGTACAAGTTTTGTCTTGATTGGTCAATATTTGTAGAACTTGCTAAAGTGAAAGCAATGTCAGAATAGAGTCGTAAATGGCAATTTTGTCAATTTCAAGGGCATATAACTCATAATGCAAAAATTCAGATCAAGCTGAAAATTATACCAAGGCAAGATCTTATAGTCACCAACATTCTGTACAAGTTTTGTCTTGATTGGTTAATATTTGTAGTTGCTAGAGTGAAAGCAATGTCAGAATAGAGTCGTAAACGGCAATTTTGTCAATTTCAAGGGCACATAACTCATGATGTTAAGTTAAGATCAAGCTGATAATTATACCAAGGCAAGATCTTATGGTCATCAAATTCTGTACAAGTATTGTCTAGATTGGTCAATATTTGTATTTGCTAGAGTGAAAACAAAGTCAAATAGAGCCGAAAATGGCAATTTTGTCAATTTCAAGGGCACATAACTCATGATGTAAAATTCAGATCAAGCTGAAAATTATATCAAGGCAAGATCTTATAGTCACCAATATTCTATTGTAGTTTTGTCTTGATTAGTATATATTTGTGGATTTTAGAGTAAAATTAAAGTCAAAACCAGCTATTTTTGACATTCAAGGGCAGATAACTCGGGTTATTCTGATTCAATCCAAATTCTTTGAAGGAATCTGAGAGAGGGTCACCCAAGGATCATTCTTGTGAAGTTCGATTGAAATCCATCTGGTAGTTTCTGAGAAGAAGATTTTTAAAGAAAAAGTTTACGGACAGACGCACACATGACGGACACATTGCCATGACAATAGCCCGCTGGCCTGTTGGCCAGTGGAGCTAAAAACGAAAGAAGGGTTGTTGATAAAGATTGAATTTGTGGATAATAATAAACGGAAAATGTATTGAGGAAAAAGGAGAAAATGATAATACATGTAATCAGAATTTTCTTATTTTGGCTCTATATTTTCAATGTCTTTTCGATTAGGTAGGTGAAAATCAAGTCTTCTTTGAAAAAGAACTAAAAGACTGCAGTTATAAATCTTAGCAGCTAATTATGTTATCAAGCTGTGGAGTAGGGCCTACTGCTTGGTGTCGGGTATTATCTTAAGGTCGGATTACCTTACAAAGAGATTTCATCAGTCTGTTAAGAACGACAAAGAGCAACAATTTTCTATGTACCCTATTTTCATATTTCTCAATACAAATGTTGTTATTCTTAACAGACTGACATCAGTCTAGGTTCAATGAAAAATAAATTGTTGCATTTTTAAAAGCCTTCACTCTCTCTTTTCTGTAGCTCTGCTATTTACCAGATTTCTGGCCCTCAACACAGTAATTGTGATGGTTTCAGGAGGCCTGGTCTGGGATGCTTCTGTGTCAGTCATCTTGTCTGAAACAAAGTAACCAAAGTTTACACAAAAAGGTTTCCCACACATTGACGCCTTTGGACGCCCCACAAAATAAAGGCTTAGGAAAACATTGTGGAAAATGAAGAAATTGCTTGTGATAAGCAATTTCTTCATTTCCCACAATATTTTTCCAACCAAAAAAGACCAAAAATGTTTAATTTTGTTCAATGGAAATTGTCGTCTGCAACACCTATGAATTTGGACAAGGCTAAAATTTCGTTGTTTGGTAATGGGTTAATGAAAATTGCCATTTTTGCAACCTTATGGATATTAACGTCAAATTTTATAAAGGATTTTAAAACTGAAACCACCAAACAGAGAGAAAATTCGCCAATTGACCAGGGCCTACTTGTACTCTTTATATCTTCAATAATTGATTAAAAATATTCTAATAGCAATTAGTTTTGTGCTAAAAACAGACTTAATGTTATGCTTTAATAAACTGTGTTGTTGTAAAATCTTGTAACTTCAGTTTCAATCAAGATGTAGTTACTGGATTTTACTATTGTTTGTCCAAAATTATGTCAAGGTTAAGGTAATAAAAGTGGACCCTATTTAAGTTTTACGGTAAACCTCTTTGGTACTGTGTCAGTTATGGTACTGTGCAATGATGGATCCAGAGGGGGTTCAAAGGAACCCCCCTCTGTAGCCTGCTTAAATTTAATTTTCCTGCAGAAATTGACTCAAAATTATGAAATTATGACATGATTATAACAGGAAAACAACCCCCCTCCACTATTTGTATGTTCCAACCACCTTCATAGAAATCCTGGATCTGCCGCTGCTGTCATAGTCTAAACGAATGCTCATATGCATACAAAGTACCACCTAGTAAGAAGTAAGGCTCCGTACCGAAAAATATCTCGAAAACCAGTATTTTACGTTCAATATAAAAGACGAACATGCTGATAGGCATATTTTCCGTTTATTTTGATTTTTCGTGCTTTTTATATTGTAGGCTTATCATTACATTCATTAACATGATGTTTGTCGTCTGCAATATTTTTCATTTGGTGCTACCATAATTTTTACTTGTGTGGAAAGAATAAAAGATAGTTGGAGTGTTCTGAACAACGAAACACGACATGTCTTTTGTGTTGACTGTTAACCAAGACCAAAATGAATGGAATTTGTTTCAATAATTTGTATCGATAAAACTGACCGATATGGAGCCCTAGTAAGAATCAAAATCAATCACTCAAAACTTTGATGATAACTTATATAATTATATTGATTCTTTATCTAAAGTAGTTCATCATAGACATGAGAAAAAAAAAACAACAGAAAGGGTTGATGCATTTTCTTTTGTTACTGACTTTTACTAACAGTCTAGCACCATCAAATTATTCAAATACTGTGGTAGGCTGCCAACCCTTTAATTTGTGGTACAAACAATTTAGTTTTGTCGCAAATCAATACATGTGTAATGTGGTCTTACATATATATGCAATGTGAATTACCTTATCAAATGTTCTTTCTACAAAGTAGGGATGACTATTGCAGGCCAAAATGACTATTGCAATAGTATTGCTATTGACCAAATTGCTATCACGATAGTATTGCTATTGTAGGTTGCTATTGCAATACTATTGCGATACTATTGTTATATGCTTTAAGTGCTATAAATGGATATTTTTTCATTAAAAATCACATCTCCTGAATATTTTACATACATGAATTAATTTGCAGAATCATTGAATAAATAATCTTAAGGAAGAGAGTGACATTTCATGATTTGAGTAGCCTGTCATTGATATCTGATTTTTAAGAGACAGATTTTTTGCTTAAATTAGACAATGTCATGTGACAAATTGCTATTTTTAGAACAAATTGCTTTTTTTAGAACTATCAAAACTATTGCGATAGTGGAAACAACTATTGCGATACTATTGATATTGCCAGTTGCCTATCACGATAGCACTATTGCAGAGGTGACTATTGCGATATATCGATAATCCGATGTATCGTTACATCCCTACTACAAAGATTATTCATTTTGCAGAAAACATTTATTTTTTCATGAAATTAATCCTTGTTTACAAGGAGGGTGGAAGGCACCGTTGTAAAACTGTGAAGGGGATTGGAACATACAAATAGTGGAGGGGCAGAGGGGGAGGGAGGGAGGTTGTTTTCCTATTATAATTATGTCATAATGCAGGTCAACTTAACAGTCAATAATGACTCCTGACCTTACCAAGGGAGACGAAAACAGTGACGTCATTATCTCGTGGTAACTTAAATTCTTGTTTTTGAATTTACTTAGTTCATCTTTTAGAAAGAAAAAATAAACGAGCTTGTGAAAATGAATTTGTGAAAATTGATTTACACAGTCATCGGACATAATTTGACTTGATTTGGAGAAATAGGAAAATTTCTTTTGATTTGCAAGGGGAAAAATAGTTTTCTTCAGACGTTCCTTTAAACACATTTATTTTACATTGATTGGGAAGCAAGTTTCTATAACTTATTTTAATCCCTCTCAATTGAGCTTCCTGGAAATCCGCCAGTACTCGCGCCGAATGTGTGGGCCAATGAGAAGCCAAAAACAACCTCCACTACCCGGGATTGAACTCAAAACCTCTTAGTCCCAAGGCCAACGCTTTACCTCTCGACTAAGGACACCACACCATTGATTTCATATTAATGTGGATATTGAATATTTCTTTCATTCTCAGAAAAATCTAAATAACACAAGATTAAGTTTACCACAAGATAATGATAGGAGAGTATTACCAAACATAGGCACTTGGATTCAGGAATTTTAACAACTTACAAAAAATATAGTCCTATAAAATACAAATAAAGAAAAGGTTGGACAGCGGCCATTGTTTTAAGTAACGGATGTTTTTACAAGCGCTTCTAGTTTCCGTCACAGGATAGTTTTATCCCCTATGAACAAGGAACCAGCTACTTCCGTTACTTAAAACAATGGCCACTGTCCGACCTTTTCTTTATTGATATTCTACAGGACTATATTTTTGTAAGTTGTTTCAATTGACCAAACGCCGACTGTCAATCAAAAACATCGATTAGCCAATGGGCGATCAGAAAAATGTCATGCCCCAATTGTTCTTCGTTGCATGTGTTATTGTATCGATTTATCGACTGACAATCAAAACAATCGACATGCCAATTGCAAAGAATTTTGTGCTAACAATAGACTAGGTTTACCGTATGTTTTGATAAATCGTAGGTGTTGTTATAAAATCTCGTAACTATGGCTTAAATTAAGCCTTATCTATCTCGTCATACTGTCATACGCCCTCGCGGGCATTTTAGACAGGTTAGCGCTGTCGAGCAAATGTTAGTAAGTAGGAAAAAGAGTAAAGATAGGTAAATAGGTGAAGGAGATAAAAGATGATAGGTTAAAAGAGTAAAAGACGAAAATTTTAAAAGCAGGTTAAAAACACAACGAGCAGATTATGGTTTTGCATGCTGCAGTTTACATATTGCAGACTTGAAAGAATCAAAGTCTTGTAAACTGGCAACATCTTCAGGGAGTGCATTCCATTGCACTATAGCCAAAGGAAAGAATGAATATTTATAGAAATTTTTGTTTGTGTGAATCTGGCGGAACGTCATTGAATGATTGTGTCTAGAGAGTCTATTTGTCTGTCGTATGTAGTCTGGTAGTGGTACAGCAACAAGGTTGTGCACAATTTTGAAGAAGAGACAAAGACGGGCGTCTGACCGTCTTTGTTCGAGAGATCTCCAGCCTAGCTGGTCTATCATAGAACTTACACTAGATTTTCTGTCATAGTTATTGAGAGTCCATCGAGCAGCTCGCCTTTGGACTTTCTCTATTTGGTTTATTTTGTCTTTTGTATGGGGATCCTAAATAGCTGCAGAGTATTCTAGTTGGGGGCGACTAGCGTGTTGTAGGCAGTCTCTCTCACCTTATGGTTTTTTGTTTTAATGTTACGGCGTAGGTAGCCAAGTGTGCGGTTTGCATTCGCTGTGATCCTGTCGATGTGGGAGTTCCAGGATAGGCCACTGGAGATATCCACCCCCAAGTACCTGGCACATGCTGCAACCGCCTCCAGGATCTGACCATGTAAGGAGTACACTGTATTGACTGCTTTCCTGGCGGCTGTTACATGCCTTAGTTACGAAATGTTATAACAACACCTACGAAATAATATTTTGTTTGTCCGAATTTGTGTCATGATTAACTGGATAAAATCGTTCCCTATAAACAAACACATGGCCATTGTTTGTATCAAATTCTATGTTGGGTGGAGCGATCTGTCGATTGGCGTTTGGTCAATTCTTGAATTCAAGTGCCTAGGTTACCGAAGAGGGCCATCCTGCATTGTGTAAAACTGCAAGCACCTGTTCTGTGCAAAACATTAAAAAATGTACCTCGAAGATAGTACATTTGTTAACAGATCTTATCAGTAATATGGCTTTTGTATTTGTGGTTCAGAAACAGTCAGTTTATTAAACCTGCAAGCACCTGTTCTGTGCAAAACATTAAAAAATGTACCCAAAGATAGTACATTTGTTAACAGATGTTATCAGTTATACGGCTTTGGTATTTGTGGTTCAGAAACAGTCAGTTTATTAATCAAACATGGATTCGACAAGCATAAGAATGTCAAATGGATATTTTGGATCTGCAGGCAGCAAGAAAGACGCGAAAACCAATTAAATTAAAATTGCAACCAAAAGTTAAGTCAATAACCTTTAATAAGCCTTTAATACACTTCCAGTTTAGCGGTCCCCAGACAAAATGGCCGCCATTCTGCTACCGCACATTAAGAATTATAATGGGTTAAAATAATCAATAATAATGAAAATAAGCGGGGGTTTGGGGGCGGCAGCCCCCATAAATGATTTTAAAATGAAAATAAGCGGGGGTTTGGGGGCGGCAGCCCCCATAAATACATTCAAGTGGACAATGTGAATGGACGCCATTTTGGTAGGGACCGCTAAACTGGAAGTGTATTAAAGGCTTCTCACGAACAAAATGTCCTGATGACATAAATTACCTTGTTTTGATAGCGATAGACCTCTGCAAAATTTGTTGAACGAATGTTGTTGTCAACCCGTTGCTAAGGAAATTTTGAAGATCATTTCCGGTTTCGAACTTCCGCAACTTTGCCGTGTTTTACATTTTTTATGACAAGTTCTACATTACTACATGAAGCAATCTTTCCCCATAAAATAGACAATGAAAGGTTTAATACAACGAGTGACTTCAGCTAGTGTTACCGGTAAATATAGTTGTCAATGGATGGATTGGCATATATCGGTAAAAGTAATCAGTTTTCGCGAGGTCTCACCACGCACTTTATTTTGTCTAAATAAGGACTTACTTAAAACCTTTCCACTTCGGACGTTCCTTTGATCGTTTTTATTTTATATCAATTGAGAAGCAAGTTTTTACAACTTACTGTAATCCCTCTCGATTCTGCTTCCTGGGAAAAAAAACAGTATAGTTACTACTAGTCCTCTTTGTAATCCGAGTCTTCTCTGATGTAAATACGCTCTTTGATATTTTGATTTTTCGCTATTTACATCAGAGAGCGTTGCTCTTTGAAAACAGCGGAAAGTTCGGTAACGTTGCAAGTAACTTGAAGCTTTGTTGTTGTGTATCATATCGAATCACTCGGTAAAACACTGTAGGGTATAGATCAATAAATCATTTTTTGTCATACCTGATCGAAAATTTCATTTCAAATCGGCCTGCTGGATGAGTATAACCTTTGGTTTTGAATGGAAGGTCAAGGTAAACAAAGGCTGCTCAGGTGAGGGTTGTTGCAAAACATTGCCTATTAACCTTTTAGAAATACTTTTTGGTCGTAATTTTTTCAGCAACCATAACAATAAATGGTTCATTTATCGATATCATCAGGGGTTTTAATGATAGCATTTAAGATCGGACGGTTAACGATGCGCAACAATTTGTTGCGAACTTCTTGATTTTTTCAAAGAGCAACGCTCTCTGATGTAAATAGCGAAAAATCAAAATATCAAAGAGCGTATTTACATCACAGAGCTTCAGATTGACGGTGCGCCCGCGCCAATGCCGCATTTTTTTCAAAATATGACGCATGAAATTATGTAGTGGTGCGCCAGCCGGTCGCACGAATTTCAGTAAAAGTATGATCATGAAATAGTAGATTTCTAACAATGTTGACCTTCGCATAACGCACCCGTTATCTACATCAAGCTAAGTGACCTACTTGATAAACCTAAATTTAGATTATTATAATGACCTTCCTTGATCAACCAATCATATCCCTAATTTCAAATCGTAAACAAGCAGTCGGCTAATATCGGGCAATATCCGTAACCTTCACATTTGATTCGTTAACCTTCACCTTAGATTTGTTACTATTTTTAGTATCTGAGTCCGTGACGGTACCCGGCTTTGTGCTTCAGATCGGTAACCAGACAACTCGAGTGTAAACATCTGGCTGTTTCAACTATCGTTTCGACGATGTCTCAAACAAGTTTAAAACGTTTTTTTTTTCAAACGAAAAGCAGAGGAAGATACGGGTAAAATCACATACAAAAAACATACGACTGCATATTTAAATCGAGCGGATAATTAGTCAATAATCGTAGATTATTCGGCGGAATGATTCGACCTTAAAAATTTGGCAAGCTACGTGACGAATCGTCACGGCCTATCTACTCGCTCTTTCGATACGATATTTTGTTAAACCATTTCATCTCCCTATTCATTCACACTGGAGTTAGGGTTTTTTGATTCCAGCAAATAGAATGATATTTATATCCGATTTATGTTAGCAACTCGCTTTCACTCTAGCAGAGTTTGGGGACTTTTCTACCACACACTGATCAATATGAAAAAAAATCGTGGACAACAGTTGGTTACTTTATATGCAATTCATTTCAAATTGGACAAGACTAGATTAAAAAAAACTTAATGATAGGGAAAAGTTAATTTAAATCATTAACACACACAAAATAAATAACTATAGAACTAAATAAATGAAGTGAAATATTCTTAATTTTAACTATGTTTATATGCACCCACTCAAATAACAACAATAAAGTTATGATTTCACGGCAAATAAGTCATTCACTTCAATCCCAAGTTTGGATATGAACGCTTAACTGTGGCCCATTGATTTGGAAAATGACCCCTCAAAATCCTGCGTGGTGGGCCCTGTGACAGGTCTCTGAAACAATCTGAAGCTCTGACATCAGAGAAGACTCGGATTATCCTCTTTGATACCGCGTCTTTTACACTACTGCGGTGATCTAAACAATGTCCACTTGTGGAAGAAACATCACCTACCAACCAAGAATATTGCACTTTGAAAGGCAGTCGCTCTCTCATCTGAAGCTCTAACTGTTCCAAATTAAAAGGTGGTTAAGATGACAAAGTAAATGTTGCCAAGGTTGAAATGTAAATGATATAGCATGAAAAGCTTTGTGTGAAAAGGAGAACATTCTGGCTGTCAGCATTTTATTTTTTTCTCTAAATTTTCTTGTCAAAGCTATCTTTATTAACCCATTACAACTCATGGACGCATTTTGACGCCCCACAAGATAAAAGCTTTCGAAAACATTGTGGAAAATGAAGAAATTGCTTGTGACAAGCAATTTCTTAATTTCCCACAATGTTTTCTACCACAAAAGACCAAACAAATCTAAATTTCATTCACTTGAAATTGTCGTCTGCAACATCTTTGGATTTGGAACAGTCCAAAATTTTGTCGTCTGGTAATGGGTTAAGGGCCTCAAAACCAGGCACTGTTTGGGAAAAGGTTAAAGAACACATTACACCATCTGTTGCTCTGAAACACGATTTTAATTGGTTGAAAAATTGCCAGCTTTTGAGATATCTAACAATGGACAAAAATCTTCTTTGGAAATTCCCAACATTTCTTTCATCTCATTGTTTTCCTTGCTACAACTTACAACAGTGACATATTTTCTACGCTTGGCAGAGTTTATGTAACTATCACTTAACACTTTTCAATTTAGAGTGCCCTCTCTGAAAGTTTGGTCATTTTAGAAAGTGTTCATAATTTGGACATGTCATGCCAAAAGGGACCTTCTGCAAATTGTGAAAAGTATCAACCGTAGTCAATCTGTGCAGTCTGCATAGACTTGCTAGGGTTGAAACTTTTCTTTCTGAAGTAATTTTTAGCTCCACTGGCCTTTCAGCATGCTATTGTCATGGCGGTGTGTCCGTCGTGCGTGCGTCTGTCTGTGCGTCCGTCCGTAAACTTTTTCTTTAAAATTCTTCTTCACAGAAACTGCCGAATGGATTTCAATCAAACTTCACAGGAATGATCCTTGTGTGACCCTCTCTCAGATTCCTTGAAAGAATTTGGATGGAACTAGAAACACCTGAGTTATGTGCCCTTGAATGTCAAAAATAGCTGGTTTTGACTTTGTTTTTACTCTAAAATCTACAAATATTGACAAAGACAAAACTTGGACAGAATATACAGGGGTCTCGTTCGCCAACATTTGGGGCCGTTATTGGGCCCCATTCCCAATGGCAAAAAGTACCTTTTTTTCCCAATTCTCTGGTGAAAATTCCCAATGAGGACCCAGAATGCCCCATGTTAAGACATCATCTTCATTTACAAACATTTTGAAGACAGTTTTAGAGTAGATTCTTACACAAGAGTATGTACAAATGCATTTTACATCACTACAGTCTGATTTGCAGCTAAAACTGAGTGACAGTATGAATATAAACTTGTTTTATTTTTTCCCAATTCAGGTAAAAACATCGCTATTTTTCCCAATTTCTCTGGCCCCTGGCCCAAACAAAATTTGGTAGCGAGACTCCCGATATATATAAGCATTATATCCTGCCTGGGCGTAATTTTCAGCTTGTTATACCCCCCCCCCCCCACAACGAAGGGGGGTATAATGGAATCAGGTTGTCTGTCTGTCCATCCGTGACCAACATTGCTGTATACATACATCATGAGCTAAAAATTTAAGGGTTAAATAATTGTCTAAAATTAGGGGCTATACAACTTTGTACTGGTCAACATTTGAATTAAGGGCTAACATTGTTTTCTTCCCTTGTGTTCCTTTTCTTTGGCATTCTGCTGGGTTTGCTATGATAGGTTGACCATGTACAGTCCAAGACATTGTAAATTGTTACACAGTCTAAGGAAAGCAACTGCGATTACTTCAGTTATACAGTTGTAGAAACTTTTTGTCCGTTGGACAAAGAGCTTTTCAAATAGTTAGACAGTTGTAGACACTTTTGTCCGTTGGCCAAAGATCTATTTCAATAAATGCTTTAAACGGTTGTTTACCCTTGTTCCTTGAGTTTACAGGTATCGTCGGTCCATGTACATAATTTTGTGTCCACTTCTCCTCCCACAGTTTTTAACCGATTTTGCTGAAATTTTATTAGGTTGTTTCCTTTCATATGAAGTTGTGCACCTGCAATTTTCATCTTGATCCAGTCGTTAGTTTCAGAGTTATGCCACTTTGAACTTTTTAATGAGGGAAGGGGGGGTGGAGTAGTCAAAATTTAAAATTTAGTTTCCGTGCTCTAACTCGAGAACCGTTTGACCTAGGATCATGGATCTTTACACAGTTGTTGCCCATGACCCAAGGTCAACGGTCAAGGTCACAGTTCGACTTTGTTTAAAATCTGTTTCCGTGCTCTAAGTCAAGAACCTTTTGACCTATAGCACTTTTTCAGTGACAAGGCCCTAGTGGGGGGGTATTTGTCCGCTTTGAGACAGTTCTAGTTTGAACTAGATTGTTTTTCCTATCTTATGAATGTGCCTTTCACAAATGCCACATCGGATTGAAGCCTGGTAAATCTGATGTGTTTCTCAACATTTTGCATTATCATTTATGGATTTTAAGACGGTCTTTTTGGAGTGAAGGATCACAATTTTATCATAAATATTTTCTGTTAAACAGTTGATGGAAAGGTGGTCAGTAGTATACAGAAGGGATTGTGTGTTCTGGTTGGTATAAACAGAGATGATGCTCCAAAACATGCTGACTGGTTGTAAGTCAAATAATCAAACCTCAGAATATCTTCTATCCATGTCAATTCCATGACATCAATGATCATTATCCCTTTCCCAAACAGCAAAGATTAGAGTGGCCGAATTTAAAAGCTGATGAAGATGACAAATGGATGATAAAAGTAAAATTTGTATACCGGTACTATAAAGAATAGCTGGAAAACCCCAAATTGCTACAGGCAGGATTTTCTGACCTAATGAGAGAAAATATTGAGGCAAAAGAAGGAATTTCAGGCTATCAGTAATATCTTCTTTTGCCTCAATGTTTTCAAAAACAGTAAATATATAGAGAAAAGTTGTGTTTGATCAAGGTCACACTTTTGATAAGTATCTTGTTGTTTCCCAATTCCTTATGACCATTTTACCTTGATATAAATCTAAAAATTCTGTCAAAATGTAATTCACCCTTGTTACGCTAAATTGAAAGAAGCAGGCAGTATAGAATAAGACTAGACTGCTGTTATGTGCAGGCTGGCCTCATACTATTCTGTCTGCTAAAGCAACTGTGATAAACTGGGATCAGTGTTTGCCAGGGTTAATTGTATAAACTGATATGATTTCAGAGCCAAGAAAATATTGAGTTTACGGCTGTTTGATGGGGACAATGACAAAAAATGGGATAAAAGTGTAAAAGACAAACAATATGAAGTGTTATGTGTTAGTCAGGTATGTTATATATGAGCCAAGGAATACCCTTACAGCACTTGAGAATAACATGGATCCAGATCAGCCTGTGTATACACACAGTCTGATTAGGATCTATGTTCTCTTATAGTTTCTTCATGACCTGTTTGATGGGGATGATGAAAAAAGATGGAATAAAAGTGTAAAAGACAAACAGTATGAAGTGTTATGCGTCAGTCAGGTACGATATTGATGCATTGTCATAATGAAATTTTACAAATAACATTTTTTCTTTAATGCTTTTCGGTGGATTATCGGGAAATAACGATATATTATCATTTTGATAAACTCGCCGCCTATCAAGTGAAATTATCAAAAATGTGTGCCCCGCTTTCGTTCATTTTACCCTATCTGATGTTATCTAAGCCGGACCAAATAAGTGACATCATTAGCGTTGCATAGCAGTCACATGCAAAATGACACGCTTTAAGAAAATCTGTCATGAAATTTTTGCATTTTGTCTAATTTTTGCATTAAAGAAATAGAATAATCGTTTGTTTTTCGAGTAAGATCGATTTATATTTCATTTCATGAACAATGAAAGCTACATTTTCACTCGTGGCTTCGCCTCTGGTGAAAATAAAGCTTTTGTTATTCACTCAATGAAACAAACTATTATCCTCTATATCTACATCTACTGTTTAACCGAACGATCGATTTCTGATAGTAACCAGGTAAAGGTGTGTTAATAACCAGTAAAAGAGCTGTTAAAGAAAGAAAATATATTTTACATGCTCAAAATTTATAAAAGAAGACTGTATGCTACAGTTGTAAATAAAAGCAGATAATGGTTTATACTAAATTAACTACTGCTAGTCTTTTGGAGAATATCGAGACTAGGGCTGGACTTAACACTAATTGGTAGTGTTGCTTCACTGTCCTGGGGAAAAAAGGTTTTGTTACAATTTACTTTAAACAGTAATAATTTAAACATAAAAACCTAATGTAAAAACTAAAAACCTTAGATAACCTAATCTTTTGAGAAGAACATGATTCTTTATTAGCCTGTACCTTGGTGAAGTCTGATCAGGATCTACAGTTTTCTGTAATCTTACAGGTCATGAAGAAGCTATGGGAGTCCAAGAACAACATGGATCCTGATCAAGTCAGATCGTAGAATTTGCATGTTTCTAATGGTGAATTTGCCTTATACAATAATGTGATTGAATAAACCAATTTCATAAAGCAGATAATTATTTGTATGGATATCCCTGTCTAATTGTCGGACATGTACATATTGCATATTCATTTCAGGCCTTCACTCCATAAATATTATTAGAGCAGCATATTATGGTTGCCACACTTTGATGTCGACATTTCTATATCTCCGATATCAATACCCCTTCCCCAAATGAAATCTGGTTTTGATGTCCTTTAAGGTGGCCGAATTCGATTCGACTGCGCATCCAAAACGCGCATGTTGTCGTAAATAAGATAGCGACCTAAAGTTTCAGAAAAAAATGTAGAAAGTTAGATCCGTTACATTATTTTAGTCAAACTATACAAATTTTTGCATCAGTTATTCATCGAACAAGAATAAAACGTGAAAATATATCAGGCTGTATTTGAAATGTTTTGATGACGTCATTTAAACACGTGCGTTTTGACGTTCAAAGTAACGACGTCGGTAATACGGTAAAGGTAAGATTAACAAAATCGGCGATTTCTGACGAATGTATCGTTAGAAAAGTCCAAATTTGGTTCGAATTATCGGAATCTACTGACCTTTGTCTAATACGTTCCACTTTCACACTACAGTTCCAGACATTACACCAATGTTAGATAAATATAGCTTACTCCAAAGCCATTTAGGTCTAAAATTTCCCTTTTCCATAATATAATAATACAATTTTGAGACGCCAAACATTTATTTTAAAATCTATTTTATGTTTTAATCAAACAAGCAACATATAACGATCATGATTATGATTTGGTCAATACTTCCTATAACTATGTACTAATAGCTATACAAAATCGAGCTAAAAGTCAGCTTTTTTTCAGTGGAAAAGTAGGCCTACACGTTTGAGACGGTCTCCCGTTTATGTACAGTGGTGACATTTGTTTCTTATTTCTTCATTTTACAGATCATTTGCAGGTTCATCAATTACCAAATCATTAACAAATTTTCTTATGCAGAAAATTCTAAAAAAAAAAAATTAAATATTTGCGCCAAAGATCAGCTGAAATACTGCTATTTCGGCACTTTTGAGACAACCCCCCAATTCATATACTGTGGTGACTTTTGTTTTTAGCTCCACTGGCCTTCAGGCCAGCGGGCTATTGTCATGGCACTGTGTCCGTCGTGCGTGCGTCCGTCCGTCCGTCCGGTCGTCAACTTTTTCTTTAAAAATCTTCTCCTCAGAAACCACTTGATGGATTTTGATCAAACTTCACAGGAATGATCCCTAGGTGGTCCTCTATCAGATTCCTAAAATTGATTCTGATTGAACTAGAAAGTCTGGAGTTATCTGCCCTTGAATTAAAAAAATGGCTGTTTTGACCTTGTTTTCACTCTAGCCACTACAAATATTTATCAATCAAGACAAAACTTGGTCAGAATGTTGGTGCTGATAAGTTCTTGCCTGAGTGCAATTTTCAGCTTGATCTGAATATTATGTCTTGAGTTATGTGCCCTTGAAATTGGCAAAATTACCATTTTTGACATTATTTTTACTCAAACAACCATAAATATCCACTAATCAACACGAAACTTTCACGTAATCTTACTGGCCATAAGATCTTGCATGTGTGTAGTTTTCAGCTTCATAGGAATCTTAAATCAGGATTTTTCTGCCCTTGAATTTGACAAAATTGCTGTTTTCGACTTTGATTTTACACACTTTACACCCACAAATATTGAACAATCAAGTCAAAACTTAAACAAGATGTAGGTGAAGTTAAGATATTGCTTGAGTGTGATTCTTAGCTAGATAGGAATATAAAATCCTCAGTTATATGGCTTTCAATTTGACAAAATTGCTAATTGTGACTTTTTAGCTCACCTGAGCACGAAGTGCTCAAGGTGAGCTATTGTGGTCGCTTTTTGTCCGTCGTCCGTCCGTCTGTCCGTCCGTCTGTCCGTCTGTCCGTCTGTCCACAATTTGTTGTTACCACTCTAGCATCCACAAATATTGACCAATCTTGACCAAACTTGGTCAAAACATGTATGACCATAAGTTCTCGGACGAGTTCGATTTTGGGTCAGATCGGGCTAGGAAGTCCGGAGTTATGTGCCCCTGAATATCAAAAATAGCTAGTTTAGACCTTGTTACCACTCTAGCATCTACAAGTATTGACCAATCTTGACCAAACTTGGTCCAAACATGTATGACCTTAAGTTCTCGGACAAGTTCAATTTTGGGTCAGATCGGATCAGGAAGTCAGGAGTTATGTGCCCTTGAATATCAAAAATAGCTAGTTTCGACTTTGTTACCACTCTAGCATCTACAAATATTGATTAATGAAGACAAAACTTGGCCACAATGTTAGTAACCTTAAGATCTTGAATGAGTTCGATTTTCAGTGTCATCGGAGCAGGAAGTCCGGAGTTATGTGCCCTTGAAAGTCAAAAATGGCTAGTTTTGACTTTGTTACCACTCTAGTATCTACAAATATTGACCAATCTTAAGCAAACGTGGTCAAAATATGTATGACCATAAGTTCTCAGGTGAGTTCGATTTTGAGTCTGATCGGACTAGGAAGTCCGGAGTTATGTGCCCTTGAATGTCAAAAATTGCTAGTTTTGACTTTGTTACCACTCTAGCATCTACAAATATTGACCAATCAAGACAAAACCTTGCAACAATGTTGGTAACTATAAGATCTTGGATGACTTCGATTTTCAGTGTGATAGGAGCAGGAAGTCTGGAGTTATGTGCCCTTGAATTTGACAAAATTGATGTTTCCGACTTTGTTTACACTGTAGCATCTACATTTATTGACCAATCAAGACAAAACTTGGCAACAATGTTGGTGATCATAAGATCCTTGATGAGTTAAATTTTCAGCTTGATTTTGCCAGAAAAACAAGAGTTATTGGCCCTTTAATTTCATAAAATTACCATTTTCGACTTTTTTTTTCTCTCTAACAAACAAATATGGACCAATCATTATCAAGACACAACTTGGTCGCAATGTTGGTGACCATAATATCTTAAATGTTTTAATTTTTCAGATTGATTGGACTAAAAAATCAGAGTTGTGTGCCCTTGACGGTTAAAAAATTGCCGTTTTCGACTTTTCTCTCAAACAGCAATAAATATTAACTCATAAAAAAAAAACTTGGTCATAATATTGATGAGAATTTCTTTATCAGAACAGAGTTATGTGCCCTTTACTGTGACAAAATAGTTGTTTTCTTCCACTTTGTTTTTACTGTAACAGCTACAAATATTGATCATTCAAGATTATGAAAGCAGTTTTCAGCTGGATCATAATCTCGCATCTTAAATTATGTGCTCTTGAACTTGACAACATTGGGACTTTCATTCTATCTAGGTGCAGGTGAGCGATTAAGGACCATCATGGTCCTCTTGTTTTCACTCTAACAGCCAAACTCACTCTAATAAAGACAAAGCTTGGTAACCAATTGATCTTATATGAATGTGTTTTCAGCTTTCTAGTTACTTTGTAATTGCTTTAAGAGCAACAAGTTTTGAAAAATTTAGTCAAAACTTGGACTTGATATGACAAGAAATTCAGGTTTCATCAGCCATTTGCATTAATTTTGGAATATGGGATTTCCCCAAATCTATTTTTAGCTCAAAATCTATTTTTAGAAATATGAAATATTTTGGAGTTATCAATGGTCTGTTAATTTAGATCTGTTTGGAAGATGGAAAATTTTAATTGCTAGTATCATCCTAAGCTGGAATTAATGTTCTACCATTTTCTTTTACCCTTTCTCAAATGGCAAACATATAGTTTTACTTTCTTTGCTTCAAGAACCAAACATTTTGAACAATCTTGTTTTGTAACTTTCTTTTTGCTCTATGAAACACAAGCATTGAACAATCTAATCAAAACTTGGATTAAATATTACATGAAACTCAGGCCTGTGGAGCGACTCAAGACCTTCAGGTCTTCTAGTTTATTTCTTTATTTCACAGATCATGACCAGTTTCATCAATTACCAAAATATTATCAAATTCTCTAGGGTAGAAATTTCTAAAATTTTAACATTTGCGTCAAAAATCAGCTGAAACACCGCTATTTCGGCACTTTTGAGACAACCCCCTATTCATATACTGTGGTGACTTTTGTTTTTTATTTCTTTATTTAACAGATCATTTGCAGGTTCATCAATTTACAAAATATTATCAAATTCTCTAGGGCAGAAATTTCTAAAATTTTAACATTTGCGTCAAAAATCAGCTGAAACACCGCTATTTCGGCACTTTTGAGACAACCCCCAATTCATATACTGTGGTCACTTTTGTTTTTAGCTCACCTGAGCACGAAGTGCTTGAGGTGAGTTATTGTGGTCACTTTTAGTCCGGCGTCCGTCCGTCCGTCCGTCCGTCCGTCAACATTTGGGGTGTTTACACTCTAGCATCCACAAAAGTTACTCAATCTTGATCAAACTTGGCCAAAACAAGTACGATCATAAGTTCTTGGACAAGTTCGATTATGGGCCTAATCGGACCAGAAAGTGCGGAGTTATCTGCCCTTGAATGTCATTAAATGCTGTTTTTAAGTTTGTTTACACTCTAGCATCTACAATTATTGATCAATCAAGACAAAACTTGGACATAATGTTGGAGACCATAAGATCTTGGATGAGGTCAATTTTCAGTCTGATCTGACCAGAAAGATGAGAGTTATGTGCCCTTGAATTGGGCAAAATTGCCACTTTTTTGCTGTATTCAAAAAAGAGTTGATCTAAGGGAAGGAACTCTGACACTACTTTTATTCAGTATAAGTAGAGTTATCTAGTTTGATAGAGGATATAAATAGATTTGCACTCTAATATACCATTACCAAACAACAAAATTTTAGCCTAGTCCAAAATCATAAGTGTTGCGGACGACAAGTTCCATTGAACAAAATTTAACATTTTTTGGTCTTTCTTGGTAGAAAACATTGTGGGTAATGAAGAAATTGCTTGTCACAATGTTTTCCAAAGCCTTTATTTTGTGGAGCATCCAAAAGCGCCAATGTGTGGGAAAGGGTCAATCAAGACAAAACTTGGACACAATGTTGGGGACTATAAGATCTCAGATGAGTTTGATTTTCAGTCTGATCTGATCTGAAAGTCAAGAGTTACGTGCCCTTGAATTTGACAAAATTGCCATTTTCGGCGGTTTTCAACCTTTTTTACACTCTAGAATCTACAATTATAATTCAATCAAGACAAAACTTGGACACAATGTTTTGGACCATAAGATCTGGGATTAGTTTGATTTTCAGTCTGATCTAATCAGAAAGTCAAGAGTTACGTGCCCTTGAATTTGACAAAATTGCTGTTTTTTACTGTTTTCGACTTTGTTTACACACTTAAAATCTACAATTATTGACCAATCAAGACAAATCTTGGACACAATGTTGGAGACTATAAGATCTCAGGTAACTTTTATTTTCAGTTTGATCTGATTAGAAAGTCAAGAGTAATGTGCCCTTGAATTTGATAAAATTGCTGTTTTGGCTGTTTTTTGTCCTTGTTTATAGTCTAGAATCTACAATTATTTATGAATCAAGACAAAACTTGAACACAATGTTGGGGACTATAAGATCTTGGATGAGTTTGATTCTCAGTCTGATCTCATCTGATGAGAATGTTGAGAGTTATGTGCCCTTGAATTTGACAAAATTGCCATTTTCGGCAGGTTTCGACCTTGTTTACATTCTAGAATCTACAATTATTGATCAATCTATACAAAACTTGGACACAATGTTGGGAACCATAAGATCTCATATGAGTTTGATTTTCAGTCTGATCTGATCAGAAAGTTGAGCGTTTTGTGCCCTTGAATTTGACAAAATTGTTGTTTTCGGCTGTTTTCGACCTTGTTTATACTCTAGAATCTACAATTATTTATCAATCAAGACAAAACTTGGATACAATCAGGGCTACAGATAAGTGGAGGTGAAGACATACTAACATTGTTTTTTCGAATTCAAATCCTATGTTGTGGGTACTCATTTGAATCGTCTCGACGAGACGATACAAATGAGTACCTACAACATAGGGTTTGATGATCACTGACAGCATTATTGCAGTTTGAAAAGTCACCACCCCCTCTTATCTGGAGCCCTGTACAATGTTTGGCACAATAATTTAGATCTCGGATGAGTTAGATTTTCACAACCTTATTGACCATAAGTTCTTTTTCAGTCTTAAAGTAATAAATATTAATTGAATTGAACAAAAGTGTTGCTCATATCATTTAGGTTCAGGTGAGCGATATAGGACCATCATGGTCCTCTTGTTTATTTCTTTATTTCACAGATCATGACCAGGTTCATCAATTTACAAAATTTTATCAAATTCTCTAGGGCAGAAATTCTCTATTTTTTAACATTTGTGTAAAAATATTCAAATTTCCCATTGACCTCCATGTTAAAAATAGCCATTTCAGTGCTGGTTTTGAGACGGCCCTCATTCTTTCCCTAGATGGTGACTTATCTTTTTTATTATCTTAATTTGTCAGTAAGGATTCACTTTGTAACATGCGACAGTATGAGTCAATTCTCTAGGGCAGTTTTCTTGTTATGGAATCGCATTCGGCCACCTAAATTAAAGAAAGGGCTTGGGCAAACATTGAGGCAAAAGAAGAAAATGCTGATGACCAGCATTTTCTCCTTTTCCCTCTATATTTTCCAGGCTTTGTTTTACACAAATCCTCTCCTTATCAAAATCAACTATGTTGTTTGCAGCAGCTTTCAAATTGGGCCACCCTAAAAAATTAACCACTTGGGAAAGGGTAAATCATTTTTTTCAGTTCACCCTTGACTGGATATTAAAGGGAAATAAACCTGACTTCCACCTGGCCATGTCACCAGAATTGTCTCAACCTTTCTATGAAAACTTTGTACAACTAATGAAAGATGAATACTCAGAAGATAAGATTAAAGGTAAGAGATCGTGTTTCCATTTTAAACAAATGGCAAAATTTCAGACTTGTTGCAGAAAACAATTTAAAATGAATGGTAATTTTACATTTTGGTCTTTTTGTGTAGAAAACATTGTGGGAATTGAAGAGATTGTTTTTCACAAGCAATTTCTTAATTTTCTACAATGCTGTCCAAGTCATTAATGATTATCTTATGAAGAGTCGAAAAGAGTCACTGTGTGGCAATGGGTAAACCCAAAACTGCTGAGTTTGTAGTTGTGTGCAGTCAGCTTTCAACTCTTGTGTGATCATTTATTCATCTGGGTGAAGTATAGCAAAGTGTGATAAATTTTTTGCTCAGAATAATTCCCATGACACGGGTAGGATTTAAACCCAGGACCCTTGTCGTTTGTGGAAATGTTAAAGATACAGGAGTATTTGTGACCCATCATGCTAAAAGGGACCTTTCTTTATAAGTGTGAAAGGAATTGACCTGGTTTGTGCATAGAAGGATAGAAAGTTGAAAGTTATCACTAAGGTATTTTTCTGGATCTTTTATTTTTCCTATATAACAATCAATTTCTGTGACATCTGGTTAATGGCTGCCGGAAGTCTGTTTTCTCGAAATTAGATTTTATGGACTTCGCAGAAGCTCCCTTTTAGCATGACGAGTCACATTTATGTTTCACATTTATTTATTTACAGATGGAGTATTTGGTGCCATGATGCAGGTACACATACAGAATGATGGACCATGTTTCACATTTTAGTTACAGATAGTGTATTTGTGTTTCACATTTATTTATTTACAGATGGAGTATTTGGTGCCATGATGCAGGTACACATACAGAATGATGGACCATGTTTCACATTTTAGTTACAGATAGTGTATTTGTGTTTCACATTTTGTTTACAGATGGAGTATTTGGTGCCATGATGCAGGTACACATACAGAATGATGGACCATGTTTCACATTTTAGTTACAGACAGTGTACAGTGCACTCCGTATATAACGAGATCGCCGGGACATCGCTCGATGCCTCGTTATAGCCATGTCTCGTTAAAGCCAATTTGTAACAGAATGCTTGAAAAATGTTTACATGCCATGTCTACTTTCGCTTTCACCGGAAGTGAACTATGGCACATTTATAATCTCCTTTTTAGAGAGCATAAAGATAGATAACTCTAGATATTTTAATACACACCACCAAAAGTAAAATACGAATATTACGCTGTGCAGTTTATAAATGAATTAAAAAACAAATGCTTATGTACACAATAAAACATTTATTTCAAAAACGTTATGATTTTTCATTGTCTCTCAGGTAATCCCCTTTTCTAATTCATTCATGATCTCAAATTTCGACTCTAAGGAAATAGCTTTCCGCTTTTTAGTAGTGTCTCCTGTATTTACCAAATTCATCGCATATGGTCGATGTTGGACCAATTGCTCATAACTCCAGCTGAATTAAAGTTGGAGTTACAATGTTTTGCAATAACACTTTGTCGATATGACAATAGGCATATCGGAACGTGTTAATCCCATAATTGATCGATAATTACCTGGAAAGGTCAGATTGCCGACGGCACGCTTTAGGACCTAGTAAATAGGTGTGAAAAATACAGCCAGGGCTAGGGCAATGTTGTTTGCAGACGACACGCTTTGTGACCAAACCTCGTTAATATGTGAAAAATAGAGTTGGGACCATGGAAATATGTACGCTATAGCCGATTTTTCGCTCAAACCAATCTCGCGTTATCCGACATAAAACAAAGGGAAAATAGAAGGGAAATGACAGGGACTTTGTACTGTATTCGTTATAGACGGTATCTCGTATTACCCGAACTCGTAATACGTGGAGTGCACTGTATTTGTGTTTCACATTTTGTTTACAGATGGAGTATTTGGTGCCATGATGCAGGTACACATACAGAATGATGGACCATGTTTCACATTTTAGTTACAGATAGTGTATTTGTGTTTCACATTTTGTTTACAGATGGAGTATTTGGTGCCATGATGCAGGTACACATACAGAATGATGGACCATGTTTCACATTTTAGTTACAGACAGTGTATTTGTGTTTCACATTTTGTTTACAGATGGAGTATTTGGTGCCATGATGCAGGTACACATACAGAATGATGGACCATGTTTCACATTTTAGTTACAGATAGTGTATTTGTGTTTCACATTTTGTTTACAGATGGGGTATTTGGTGCCATGATGCAGGTACACATACAGAATGATGGACCATGTTTCACATTTTAGTTACAGATAGTGTATTTGTGTTTCACATTTTGTTTACAGATGGAGTATTTGGTGCCATGATGCAGGTACACATACAGAATGATGGACCATGTTTCACATTTTAGTTACAGATAGTGTATTTGTGTTTCACATTTATTTATTTACAGATGGAGTATTTGGTGCCATGATGCAGGTACACATACAGAATGATGGACCATGTTTCACATTTTAGTTACAGATAGTGTATTTGTGTTTCACATTTTGTTTACAGATGGAGTATTTGGTGCCATGATGCAGGTACACATACAGAATGATGGACCATGTTTCACATTTTAGTTACAGATAGTGTATTTGTGTTTCACATTTTGTTTACAGATGGAGTATTTGGTGCCATGATGCAGGTACACATACAGAATGATGGACCATGTTTCACATGTTAGTTACAGACAGTGTATTTGTGTTTCACATTTTGTTTACAGATGGAGTATTTGGTGCCATGATGCAGGTACACATACAGAATGATGGACCATGTTTCACATGTTAGTTACAGATAGTGTATTTGTGTTTCACATTTATTTATTTACAGATGGAGTATTTGGTGCCATGATGCAGGTACACATACAGAATGATGGACCATGTTTCACATTTTAGTTACAGATAGTGTATTTGTGTTTCACATTTTGTTTACAGATGGAGTATTTGGTGCCATGATGCAGGTACACATACAGAATGATGGACCATGTTTCACATTTTAGTTACAGACAGTGTATTTGTGTTTCACATTTTGTTTACAGATGGAGTATTTGGTGCCATGATGCAGGTACACATACAGAATGATGGACCATGTTTCACATTTTAGTTACAGATAGTGTATTTGTGTTTCACATTTTGTTTACAGATGATTTGGTGCCATGATGCAGGTACACATACAGAATGATGGACCATGTTTCACATTTTAGTTACAGACAGTGTATTTGTGTTTCACATTTTGTTTACAGATGGAGTATTTGGTGCCATGATGCAGGTACACATACAGAATGATGGACCATGTTTCACATTTTAGTTACAGATAGTGTATTTGTGTTTCACATTTTGTTTACAGATGGAGTATTTGGTGCCATGATGCAGGTACACATACAGAATGATGGACCATGTTTCACATTTTAGTTACAGATAGTGTATTTGTGTTTCACATTTTGTTTACAGATGGAGTATTTGGTGCCATGATGCAGGTACACATACAGAATGATGGACCATGTTTCACATGTTAGTTACAGATAGTGTATTTGTGTTTCACATTTTGTTTACACACTGTGTTCATTAGGTTACAAGCAGCCCATGAATTTTACCTAGAAGGTTAACTGTACATAGATTGAACAGCTATGCAATGAATGTAATTCTATCTCAACTCTGACCTCAAGTACTGGTCATGGTATGTTATCAGTAGATCTATCAAAACTGTATGACTGACCAGTTTCCAGGTTTCGTATTTTTTCTAGTTTTAATGATAGATATATGGATGTCAAAGTACTGAAAGTATAGTAGGAATATCACATAAAAAAATTTGCAGTTGTTGTCGCTCATTCATGACATCTCAATATTTGGTTGTTGTACAAAGTTGGGCGTATCATTTTCAGCATTTAACCATTTGTAATTTTGATTTTAAATTTTATATTCTAATTGCAATAATAACAAAAAAAATATTGTTATGCCCCCTTTCGAAGAAAATGGGGGTATATTGTTTTGCAAGTGTCGGTCGGTCGGTCGGTCGGAAGGTCGGTCGGTCGGTCGGTCGGTCGGTCTGTCCGTAGACCAAACCTTGTCCGGAGCATAACTCAAAAAGTATTAAAGGTAGAGTCATGAAACTTCATAGGTGGATAGATCTCATTATGGAGAGGTGCAGTGCACAAGAACCGTAACTCTGCCGATCAAATTTTTTGAGTTATTGCCCTTTGTTGATTTTATAACTTGATTCTTGTCCGGAGCATAACTCAAAAAGTATGTAAGGTACAATCATGAAACTTTACAGGTGGATAGATCTCATTATGGAGAGGTGCAGTGCACAAGAACCGTAACTCTGCTGATCAAATTTTTTGAGTTATTGCCCTTTGTTGATTTTATAACTTGATTCTTGTCCGGAGCATAACTCAAAAACTATGTTAGGTAGAACCATGAAACTTTACAGGTGGATAGATCTCATTATGGAGAGGTGCAGTGCACAAGAACCGTAACTCTGCTGATCATATTTTTTGGGTTATTGCCCTTTGTTGATTTTCAAACTTGATTATTGTCCGGTGCATAACTCAAAAAGTATGTAAGGTAGAATCAAGAAACTTTACAGGTGGATAGATCTTATTATGGAGAGGTGCAGTGCACAAGAACCGTAACTCTGCCGATCAACTTTTGTGAGTTATTGCCCTTTGTTGATTTTATAATTTGATTCTTGTCCGGAGCACAACTCAAAAAATATGTAAGGTAGAATCATGAAACTTTACAGGTGAATAGATTTCATTATGGAGAGGTGCAGTGCACAAGAACCGTAACTCTGCCAATCAAATTCTTGGAGTTATTGCCCTTTGTTGATTTTTACACTTAATTCTTAACCTTGCCTATATCTCGTGTCCTTTTACACTTACAGCCTTGATATCTCACACATAGATACCTCCTATCAACATCGTTCACATTTAACCATGACCTTGGACCTTGTGACCTTGACCTTGGAGTTTGACCTACTTTTAAAAAAATTAAGCCCGGCATATATCTCATGAACTTTGACAAATACAGCCTTGATATTTCACACATGGACACATCTTACCAAGACCTTTCACAATTGACCATGACTTTGGACTTTGTGACCTTGACCTTGGAGTTTGACCTACTTTTAAAAAAACTTTAACCTAGCCGATATATCATGTCCATTTACACATACAGCCTTGATATTTGACACATGGAAACCTCCGACTTAGACCTATCACATACAACTATGACCTTGGACCATGTGGCCTTGACCTTGGAGTTTGACCTACTTTTAAAAAAAATAAACTGGGCCTATATCTTATGTGCTATTACACATACAGCCTTGGTATTTCACACATGGACACATCTTACCAAGACCTTTCACATTTGACCATGACCTTGGACCTTGTGACCTTGACCTTGAACTTTGACCTACTTTAAAAAGAACTTTAACCTAGCCGATATTTCATGTCCTTTTACACATACAGCCTTGATATTTGACACATGGACACCTACGACCAAGACCTTTCACATTTGACCATGACCTTGGACCTTGTGACCTTGACCTTGGTGTTTGACCTACTTTTATAATACATTAACCTGGCCTATATTTCATGTCATTTTACATATACAGCCTTGATATTTCACACATGGTCACTTCCAACCAAGATATTTCACTTTGACCATGACCTTGGACCTTGACCTTGGAGTTTGACCTACTTTTAGAAATATCTAACCTAGCCTTTATCTCATGTCCTATTACACCTACAGCCTTGATATTTCACACATAGACACCTCCTACCAAGACCTTTCACATTTGACCATGACCTTGAATATTGCAACCTTGACCTTGGAGTTTGACCTACTTTTAAAAAGACTGAAACCAGGCATATATATCATGTCCTTTTACACCTACAGCCTTGATATTTCACATATGGACACCTCCAACCAAGACCTTTCACATTTGACCTTGACCTTGGCATTTGGCCTACTTTTAAAAACTTTAACCTGGCCTATGTTTCATTTTACTTTTACATATACAGCTTTAATATTTCACACATAGACACCTCCTACCAAGACCTTTCATATTTGACCATGACCTTGGACCTTGTTAACTTGACCTTCGACTTTGAACTACATCAAATGTAGGCCCTTGAGGGGGCATATATGTTTTACAAACATCTCTTGTTGAAACTTCTTTTCAGTGAGTAGGTTACGCATACAGAAACATAAACCTGTTCTGTACATCTCATGCAAATGTACGAAAGGACCTAAATCGCTCACCTGAACCAAGATGGCAAGAGCGAGTCTTATTTAATTCATTTATATTTGTGACTATAAATTTGAAAAAAAAACTTGTGGTCACCAATTTTTCGTCCAAGCTTTGTCTTGATTGTTTAATATTTGTGGCTGTTAGCGTAAAACAAAGTCGAAATTTTGACAAATTCAAGGGCACATAACTGACGACTTTTGTTATCCAAACAGACCGAAATTTGAAGTCATTTGAGGTTTAATGGTCACCAACAATGTGTCCAAGTATTGTTTTGATTCGTAAATATTTTGTGGTGTTTACTGTAAAAATAGTCGAAAACGACAATTTTGTCAAATTCAAAGGCAGATAACTCTTGACTTTTTGGTCCAATCAGTCTGTATTAGATCTTATAGTAACCATCACTCAGTATGTCAAAGTTTCGTCTTGATTGTCAAAGTTTCGTCTTTATCAGTCAAAAGTTGTAGATGCTAGAGTGTAAACAAAGTTGAGAACAATCGAAAATAGCAATTTTGTCAAACCCAAGGGCGTACAACTCATGACTTTTCGGTCCGATCAAAATGAAAATCTAACTCATCCTAGATCTTATGGTCCAAAACCTTGTGTTCAAGTTTTGCCTTGAGCCGTCAATAATAATTGTAGATGCTAGAGAGTAAACATATTAACAAAGTTGAAAATAACAAACTAACAAAGATCCCTTTTTAAACTGAACCTTTACTAAATGGCAAAATGTAAGGCTGCTCCAAATTAATGGGTATTTTAAACCATAACAAAACTTAATATGTCAGAAGTATAAAAATTATGTTATAGTCTAGAATAGCAAAAAAAATTAGTAATAATAATTGCTTCAATTGTATTGATATTGCATATCACTATGACTGTCTATAACTAGTGTCCACAACAAAATCACACATTTATCTATCTGAAATGACATTGTTATGATAACATTTTGATAAAAAGAAAAAAAACCCAACTTTTTAATAGCAACCATATTTTTGACTTGTCCACGAACCACCCAGCTTTAAAATTCTGCTTGTCCGTACAGGGAACTGGACAACCTGGACAACAGGTTAGTTCAGATTCACTGGTAGCTATATGAATTTGCGTATAAAAACATGTCAAGGGAAAAGGGGCTTAATGTTTGTTAGCTTTACGTAAGAACTCTGTGTCTCAGCAACAAACTGACTTTGGCCACAACCTTTAATTTGTAAAAGATTTAGCCTTCATATATGTATTTCACGCGTGCATTGCTTATGGCAAGACCTTTTGGTTGGTTCCAAGTTCAAGGTCATCACTCAAGTTCAAGGTCATTTCTCAATGTCAGAATTTATAAAATCTGTCCGTCTGTCCTGAGCGATTTCTCCATAACCCTTTGGCCAAATCTTATAAAACTTATCATGTGATATTAGTTTGGTCCAGTACCCCAATCCCGTGACCATTCTCTGGCTAACATGTTTTGACGATCGATTTGACATCTATAGACCTTTTAGAAAAAAATTAGAAACCATGCCCCTCGAGATTTTGCTGGCGTTTTTTTGCTACAGGGCCAAATCCAAAATGGCCGCCGCCATATTGAAAAAAATAACTTTTGAACCAGATCACCTTAAATCCAGTGTAAATACACTTTTCAGACTGAAATTATCACGAGAAATCCGTTTTTGACATTAGTTTTACACTAAAATGTTGTTTTGACCAAAATTTCAAGATGGCCGCCAGTGTAATTTTGAAAAAATAAATTTAACAAAAATAAAATTTAAATAACTTTTGAAGTAAAAAGCCTAAAGTCAAGTGTAAATACACTTTTCTTACTGAATCTTTCATGGGGAATCCCAATCTCACATTAATTCTACGTTTAAATGTCTTTTTGACCAAAATAAACAAGATGGCCGACAACGCAAATTTGAAAAATTAACTTGAAAATTATTACTTTTGAACAAGATCATCTACAATCAACTGTAAATAGACTTTTCATACGGAATCTATCACATTGAATTCATTTCTGACATTAGTTTTACACTAAAATGTTATTTTGACCAAAATGTTCAAGATGGCCGCCAATATAATGTTGAAATTTTTGTATTCAAATAACTTTTGAAGTAAACAGCCTAAAATCATGTGTAAATATACTTTTCTAACTGAATCTATCATGCTAAACCCGACTCTGATATTTAATTTACACTAAATGTATTTTTGACCAAAAAATACAAGATGGCCACCAATGTAAATTTAGAAAAATAGCTTTGAAATGATTACTTTTGAACCAGATCACCTACAATCAAGTGTAAATACATTATTCACACTGAATCAAATATGGGGAATCCTATTCTGACATAAGTTTGGTGCAAGAATGTCGTTTTGACAAAAATCAACGATGGAAGCCATATGATGGAGTGAACAGAAACATAAAATGGCACCCTGGCAATTCATTATTCATGATAACAAGTTCAATCTATCTTTAGTAACGGCAACTGCATGATATGAAAACAAACTTCTTAAACAGTGAAAGTTATCACTTTATGTAATCTAAATCGGAACTTTCAGAATCACTGTATTCGGTAGAATTAGATTCCGAATTGACGAATTATCGCATTTGATTTGCCATCATCCGATTCACACTAGCTTTCATAAGCTTCCTCGAGTGCAGGCAGGGTAACCGGAAGAGCAGGACGTGTATAGCGGACAGGGCCACAGCGGTCACCCACCAACTCCCATCCATGTCCGAGTGGAAATGGATGCTGCTTCACGGCAGGGTGAGGCACATGATAGGCCAAGTAGTTGGCACGCAGCATATGTTGGCAGAGGCTATCCCCATCAGGATGAAGACGCATAAATGACTTCTTTTTCATGGTCTTCCGCTTAGTGGCATCCATAGAGGGGATATCATTATCACAATAGACCACTTCTCGCGTACACTGGAAGAGTCTATTTATCACTTCTCCCTCTATGATGAGATTTCCTCCACACTGGCCAAGCTACTGTCTCGCTAAAGGGCCCATATCCATCTTGAAATATAGGGATATCTTACCCTTGTCGTAGAAACCGGAGTTTGCATCACAAACGGTCATACAACGCAACTGCACAATATACAGTCTGCCATCTCGTCAACAACCAGTCCACTACAAAAGATCTTGTCCTATTTTCTCTTAATTCAAGGCATACCAGGTAGGCCTAGCTGATGTGAGAGGAATGCAGCCGCTACATATGCATCAGTATCAGCTGCATCAAATACAACAGGGTTATTACAGCCAGACTCCAACTGTCACCCTTGATGGCATGACCCGTAGCAAGAAGCTCGTTGATTCCTGTCATAAGCTAGGAATAGGTTTAAGCTATCATAATATGCTTCTGCTTCGAGATATCTGGGCTATGCTCAGTGTGTCTCAGTGAGATCACAGAGGGGAATCCCAGTGTAAGCATCATTGACAACGATGACTTCCACAACGAGACTCTGACAGGAGGGGGCACAGCACACTGTACTAATTGGATGTCATTGCAGGGTATCCAAAAACGTGCGCAGGATGAGGTCGAAACAAGCATGGACGACAACCAGGATACGAATGAACACATCAAAGAGTCCAAGACTGTTTCAAAGGCATTGACAGAGAAAGTATCCTTGATGCAGGTTGTAAAACCATACAAAACTATCCAGCGTGGTGAACCTCCCATCCGCCCAGAGTCTGACTATGAATCACAGAGGCGCAGTGTAAGCGGTATATCATTTATGTACTTGCTCGTATAGGTCAGACAAGTGACCGCCCTGATGCACAAAGTCAGAGTTTATCCACTTATTATGGGTTCCATGCTTGCATGAAAGTGCAAACAGAGAGGAGCAAGGCGATAACCATATGTCATACAGTCAAGCTCCTAACAAATCCGTTGTTAATGATGTCATGGATAAGCTGTCATCTATCATTATGGCTTATCACATGCCATTTGCCTTTTTGATGGGAGATCATCCCGTAATGGACTCTTCCAGTTTACGCGAGAAGTGGTCTATGGGGATAAAAAAGGCCCCTCTATGGCTGAGGTTCAGTAAGTGGAAGACTATGAAAAAGAAGTCATTTATGCGTCTTCATTCTGATGGAGATAGCCTCCGCGAACATATGCTGCGTACCAACTACTTGGCCTATCTCGCGCGTCACCCTGCTGTGAAGCAGCATCCATTTCCACTCAGACATGGATGGGGGTTGTTGGGTGACCGCTCTGGCCCTGTCCGCTATACATGTCCTGCTCTTCTGGTTACCCAGTCTGCACTCGAGGAAGCTTATGAAAGCTAGTGTGAATCGGATGATGGCGGATCAAATGACGAGCAGGGGGCGATGATTCGTCGGAATCTGATTCTACCGAATACGGTTGTTCTGAAAGCTACGATTCAGTTAGATAACGTGATAACTATTCACTGTTTCAGAAGTTTGTTTTCATATCATGTAGTTACAGTTACTAAAGATAGATAGAACTTATTATCATGAAAAATGAATTACCAGGGTGCCATTTTCTGTTTCTGTTTACTCCATCATATGGCCTTCATCGTTGATAATTTTGTCAAAACGACATTCTTGCATCAAACTTATGTCGGAATATGATTATCTATATTTTATTCATTGTGAATAATGTATTTACACGTGACTTGATTGTAGGTGATATGGTTCAAAAGTAATTATTTGAAAGGTATTTTTTTTTCAGATTTGCATTGGCGGCCATTTGTATATTTTTGTCAAAAAAACATATAGTATAAATCAAATGTCAGAGTCGGGTTTAGCATGATAGATTAAGTTAGAAAAGTGTATTTACACATGACTTTAGGCTATTTCTTCAAAAGTTATTAAGTTTTATTTTTTTCAACATTACGCTGGCGGCCATCTTGAACATTTTGGTCAGAATAACATTTAGTGTTTAACTAATGTCAGAAATGAATACAAAGTGATAGATTCAGTATGAAAAGTCTATTTACAGTTGATTGTAGATGATTTTGTTCAAAAGTAATAATTTTCAAGTTAATTTTTCAAATTTGCGTTGGCGGCCATCTTGTATATTTTGGTCAAAAAGACATTTAAATGTACAATTAATGTGAGAATCGGATTCCCCGTGATAGATTCAGTCAAAAAGTGTATTTACACTTGACTTTAGGCTTTTTACTTCAAAAGTTATTTAAATTTTATTTTTCAACATTACACCAGCGGCCATCTTGAAATTTTGGTCAAAACAACATTTTAGTGTAAAACTAATGTCAAAAACAGATTTCTCGTGATAATTTCAGTCTGAAAAGTGTATTTACACTTGATTGCAGGTGATCTGGTTCAAAAGTTAATTTTTCAATATGGCGGCGGCGGCCATTTTGGATTTGGCCCTATAGCAAAAAAGGCCAGCAAAATTTCGAGGGGCATGGTTTCTAATTTTTTTCTAAAAGGTCTATAGATGTCAAATCAATCGTCAAAACATGTTAGCCAGAGAATGGTCACAGGATTGGGGTATTGGACCCAACTATTTCCCTATGATATAGTGCCGATGAAGTTTTCCTGGATTTTGGATATGATGTCTCATCACGGGAAAAGGGGTCTTTGGGCAAAATACAGTTTTTCTCTAATTTCTCCTAGTCTAATGGTCAGAATTTAATGAAATTTCATATTTCAGTAGATCTAGCAAATCAGATGCCCTTGACCATAAACTATTTAAATTTGTGTACATTTATGGCATACATTTTGTGGCATTGCCTTATTTGGAGAGCATAATCCATCTCTGGGGGCTCTTGTTTTCCATCGGCATTCAATTTCCCGTAAACATTGCTAGAAATGAAAAAGACTGGTAGGTAAAGATAGATAAAGACTAACTCAGAATGAGTAAATGAATTTCTGTGGAGTTTTCGCTGCACATCTTCTTTACAATATTATTAACCCGTTTTAGTTTGACAAAATAAAATAGGTATCTTTTATCCCATTACCCCACAGAGTGACACCTTTTGACTCCCCACAAGATAGAAACGAAGAAATTGCGTGATTTCTTCAATTCACACAATGTTTTTTTCATAAAAGACCAAAAATATAGAATTGCATTTACATTGTACTTCAAATTGTCGTCTCTTCTGTATTTTTTGCCGAATTATGCCTACCAGGGGCGTCAAAACAATATCAGTTTTAGAAAGGTTATAAAATCGAAGTTCACCAGACCATAGGCTACATAGAAGAACTTGAAAAACTTGCTTATTCAATCTAAAATCTAAGTTCCAATAACAAAGGGCCAATTTTGACATTGTGCAAGTTACAATAAAATTAGTATTCTTTTTTGACTCCGTCTAAGATAATGATTTTGTAAAACATTGTGGAAAATTATGAAGTTACTTGTGACAATCAATTCTTTCATTTCCCATAATGCTTTTCATGGTATATGATTTAAAAAAAAAACATGGAAAATTTCATTAATCCAGATTGTCGTCTGCGACATCTTTGAATTCAGATGACACTGAATTTTGCCATCTGGTCTATAATGTCAATAAAATTATGTTATGTTATAATGAGTTTAAAAAATCATATCTTGGGCCTTAAAAACCAACAGAAATGCAAAACTGGGACAATATTGGATTATATATATTAGGAGAGAGTCTTAGGAACATTTTAAAGATTCTGGCACTAACCTGTGATAAAAGTTACAGTTGGTTTTGTAATATTAATTTTGGGTAATATTATAGGAAAATAATTTTCCGCCAGATTTCTTATCAGAGTCTACCATCTAGAAAGGTATTTGGAAGGGGTCAGTCTAGGGCATCATGCTGAGAATCACTGACCGCTCCAATCTGATAAGAACATTTTAATGGATAGGTTATGTTATGATAAACAAGACTTGCATTCTCGAGGTATAATCACTGGTGAGCTAGTCAGCTACACCTAAATGACATATTGTACAGATGGAGTATTTGGTGCCATGATGCAGGTACACATACAGAATGATGGACCATGTTTCACATTTTAGTTACAGACAGTGTATTTGTGTTTCACATTTTGTTTACAGATGGAGTATTTGGTGCCATGATGCAGGTACACATACAGAATGATGGACCATGTTTCACATTTTAGTTACAGACAGTGTATTTGTGTTTCACATTTTGTTTACAGATGGAGTATTTGGTGCCATGATGCAGGTACACATACAGAATGATGGACCATGTTTCACATTTTAGTTACAGATAGTGTATTTGTGTTTCACATTTTGTTTACAGATGGAGTATTTGGTGCCATGATGCAGGTACACATACAGAATGATGGACCATGTTTCACATTTTAGTTACAGACAGTGTATTTGTGTTTCACATTTTGTTTACAGATGGAGTATTTGGTGCCATGATGCAGGTACACATACAGAATGATGGACCATGTTTCACATTTTAGTTACAGACAGTGTATTTGTGTTTCACATTTTGTTTACAGATGGAGTATTTGGTGCCATGATGCAGGTACACATACAGAATGATGGACCATGTTTCACATTTTAGTTACAGACAGTGTATTTGTGTTTCACATTTTGTTTACAGATGGAGTATTTGGTGCCATGATGCAGGTACACATACAGAATGATGGACCATGTTTCACATGTTAGTTACAGACAGTGTATTTGTGTTTCACATTTATTTATTTACAGATGGAGTATTTGGTGCCATGATGCAGGTACACATACAGAATGATGGACCATGTTTCACATTTTAGTTACAGATAGTGTATTTGTGTTTCACATTTTGTTTACAGATGGAGTATTTGGTGCCATGATGCAGGTACACATACAGAATGATGGACCATGTTTCACATGTTAGTTACAGACAGTGTATTTGTGTTTCACATTTTGTTTACAGATGGAGTATTTGGTGCCATGATGCAGGTACACATACAGAATGATGGACCATGTTTCACATTTTAGTTACAGATAGTGTATTTGTGTTTCACATTTTGTTTACAGATGGAGTATTTGGTGCCATGATGCAGGTACACATACAGAATGATGGACCATGTTTCACATTTTAGTTACAGATAGTGTATTTGTGTTTCACATTTTGTTTACAGATGGAGTATTTGGTGCCATGATGCAGGTACACATACAGAATGATGGACCATGTTTCACATTTTAGTTACAGATAGTGTATTTGTGTTTCACATTTTGTTTACAGATGGAGTATTTGGTGCCATGATGCAGGTACACATACAGAATGATGGACCATGTTTCACATGTTAGTTACAGATAGTGTATTTGTGTTTCACATTTTGTTTACAGATGGAGTATTTGGTGCCATGATGCAGGTACACATACAGAATGATGGACCATGTTTCACATTTTAGTTACAGACAGTGTATTTGTGTTTCACATTTTGTTTACAGATGGAGTATTTGGTGCCATGATGCAGGTACACATACAGAATGATGGACCATGTTTCACATTTTAGTTACAGATAGTGTATTTGTGTTTCACATTTTGTTTACAGATGGAGTATTTGGTGCCATGATGCAGGTACACATACAGAATGATGGACCATGTTTCACATTTTAGTTACAGATAGTGTATTTGTGTTTCACATTTTGTTTACAGATGGAGTATTTGGTGCCATGATGCAGGTACACATACAGAATGATGGACCATGTTTCACATTTTAGTTACAGATAGTGTATTTGTGTTTCACATTTTGTTTACAGATGGAGTATTTGGTGCCATGATGCAGGTACACATACAGAATGATGGACCATGTTTCACATTTTAGTTACAGATAGTGTATTTGTGTTTCACATTTTGTTTACAGATGGAGTATTTGGTGCCATGATGCAGGTACACATACAGAATGATGGACCATGTTTCACATTTTAGTTACAGACAGTGTATTTGTGTTTCACATTTTGTTTACAGATGGAGTATTTGGTGCCATGATGCAGGTACAAATACAGAATGATGGACCATGTTTCACATTTTAGTTACAGATAGTGTATTTGTGTTTCACATTTTGTTTACAGATGGGGTATTTGGTGCCATGATGCAGGTACACATACAGAATGATGGACCATGTTTCACATTTTAGTTACAGATAGTGTATTTGTGTTTCACATTTTGTTTACAGATGGAGTATTTGGTGCCATGATGCAGGTACACATACAGAATGATGGACCATGTTTCACATTTTAGTTACAGATAGTGTATTTGTGTTTCACATTTATTTATTTACAGATGGAGTATTTGGTGCCATGATGCAGGTACACATACAGAATGATGGACCATGTTTCACATTTTAGTTACAGATAGTGTATTTGTGTTTCACATTTTGTTTACAGATGGAGTATTTGGTGCCATGATGCAGGTACACATACAGAATGATGGACCATGTTTCACATTTTAGTTACAGACAGTGTATTTGTGTTTCACATTTTGTTTACAGATGGAGTATTTGGTGCCATGATGCAGGTACACATACAGAATGATGGACCATGTTTCACATTTTAGTTACAGATAGTGTATTTGTGTTTCACATTTTGTTTACAGATGGAGTATTTGGTGCCATGATGCAGGTACACATACAGAATGATGGACCATGTTTCACATTTTAGTTACAGACAGTGTATTTGTGTTTCACATTTTGTTTACAGATGGAGTATTTGGTGCCATGATGCAGGTACACATACAGAATGATGGACCATGTTTCACATGTTAGTTACAGATAGTGTATTTGTGTTTCACATTTTGTTTACAGATGGAGTATTTGGTGCCATGATGCAGGTACATATACAGAATGATGGACCATGTTTCACATTTTAGTTACAGACAGTGTATTTGTGTTTCACATTTTGTTTACAGATGGAGTATTTGGTGCCATGATGCAGGTACACATACAGAATGATGGACCATGTTTCACATTTTAGTTACAGACAGTGTATTTGTGTTTCACATTTTGTTTACAGATGGAGTATTTGGTGCCATGATGCAGGTACACATACAGAATGATGGACCATGTTTCACATTTTAGTTACAGATAGTGTATTTGTGTTTCACATTTTGTTTACAGATGGAGTATTTGGTGCCATGATGCAGGTACACATACAGAATGATGGACCATGTTTCACATTTTAGTTACAGACAGTGTATTTGTGTTTCACATTTTGTTTACAGATGGAGTATTTGGTGCCATGATGCAGGTACACATACAGAATGATGGACCATGTTTCACATTTTAGTTACAGACAGTGTATTTGTGTTTCACATTTTGTTTACAGATGGAGTATTTGGTGCCATGATGCAGGTTCACATACAGAATGATGGACCATGTTTCACATTTTAGTTACAGATAGTGTATTTGTGTTTCACATTTTGTTTACAGATGGAGTATTTGGTGCCATGATGCAGGTACACATACAGAATGATGGACCATGTTTCACATTTTAGTTACAGACAGTGTATTTGTGTTTCACATTTATTTATTTACAGATGGAGTATTTGGTGCCATGATGCAGGTACACATACAGAATGATGGACCATGTTTCACATTTTAGTTACAGACAGTGTATTTGTGTTTCACATTTTGTTTACAGATGGAGTATTTGGTGCCATGATGCAGGTACACATACAGAATGATGGACCATGTTTCACATTTTAGTTACAGATAGTGTATTTGTGTTTCACATTTTGTTTACAGATGGAGTATTTGGTGCCATGATGCAGGTACACATACAGAATGATGGACCATGTTTCACATTTTAGTTACAGATAGTGTATTTGTGTTTCACATTTTGTTTACAGATGGAGTATTTGGTGCCATGATGCAGGTACACATACAGAATGATGGACCATGTTTCACATTTTAGTTACAGATAGTGTATTTGTGTTTCACATTTTGTTTACAGATGGAGTATTTGGTGCCATGATGCAGGTACACATACAGAATGATGGACCATGTTTCACATTTTAGTTACAGATAGTGTATTTGTGTTTCACATTTTGTTTACAGATGGAGTATTTGGTGCCATGATGCAGGTACACATACAGAATGATGGACCATGTTTCACATGTTAGTTACAGACAGTGTATTTGTGTTTCACATTTTGTTTACAGATAGAGTATTTGGTGCCATGATGCAGGTACACATACAGAATAATGGACCATGTTTCACATTTTAGTTACAGACAGTGTATTTGTGTTTCACATTTTGTTTACAGATGGAGTATTTGGTGCCATGATGCAGGTACACATACAGAATGATGTACCATGTTTCACATTTTAGTTACAGACAGTGTATTTGTGTTTCACATTTATTTATTTACAGATGGAGTATTTGGTGCCATGATGCAGGTACACATACAGAATGATGGACCATGTTTCACATGTTAGTTACAGACAGTGTATTTGTGTTTCACATTTTGTTTACAGATGGAGTATTTGGTGCCATGATGCAGGTACACATACAGAATGATGGACCATGTTTCACATTTTAGTTACAGATAGTGTATTTGTGTTTCACATTTTGTTTACAGATGGAGTATTTGGTGCCATGATGCAGGTACACATACAGAATGATGGACCATGTTTCACATGTTAGTTACAGATAGTGTATTTGTGTTTCACATTTTGTTTACAGATGGAGTATTTGGTGCCATGATGCAGGTACACATACAGAATGATGGACCATGTTTCACATTTTAGTTACAGATAGTGTATTTGTGTTTCACATTTTGTTTACAGATGGAGTATTTGGTGCCATGATGCAGGTACACATACAGAATGATGGACCATGTTTCACATTTTAGTTACAGATAGTGTATTTGTGTTTCACATTTTGTTTACAGATGGAGTATTTGGTGCCATGATGCAGGTACACATACAGAATGATGGACCATGTTTCACATGTTAGTTACAGACAGTGTATTTGTGTTTCACATTTTGTTTACAGATGGAGTATTTGGTGCCATGATGCAGGTACACATACAGAATGATGGACCATGTTTCACATTTTAGTTACAGATAGTGTATTTGTGTTTCACATTTATTTATTTACAGATGGAGTATTTGGTGCCATGATGCAGGTACACATACAGAATGATGGACCATGTTTCACATGTTAGTTACAGATAGTGTATTTGTGTTTCACATTTTGTTTACAGATGGAGTATTTGGTGCCATGATGCAGGTACACATACAGAATGATGGACCATGTTTCACATTTTAGTTACAGATAGTGTATTTGTGTTTCACATTTTGTTTACAGATGGAGTATTTGGTGCCATGATGCAGGTACACATACAGAATGATGGACCATGTTTCACATTTTAGTTACAGACAGTGTATTTGTGTTTCACATTTTGTTTACAGATGGAGTATTTGGTGCCATGATGCAGGTACACATACAGAATGATGGACCATGTTTCACATGTTAGTTACAGACAGTGTATTTGTGTTTAACATTTTGTTTACAGATGGAGTATTTGGTGCCATGATGCAGGTACACATACAGAATGATGGACCATGTTTCACATTTTAGTTACAGATAGTGTATTTGTGTTTCACATTTTGTTTACAGATGGAGTATTTGGTGCCATGATGCAGGTACACATACAGAATGATGGACCATGTTTCACATTTTAGTTACAGACAGTGTATTTGTGTTTCACATTTTGTTTACAGATGGAGTATTTGGTGCCATGATGCAGGTACACATACAGAATGATGGACCATGTTTCACATGTTAGTTACAGATAGTGTATTTGTGTTTCACATTTTGTTTACAGATGGAGTATTTGGTGCCATGATGCAGGTACACATACAGAATGATGGACCATGTTTCACATTTTAGTTACAGACAGTGTATTTGTGTTTCACATTTATTTATTTACAGATGGAGTATTTGGTGCCATGATGCAGGTACACATACAGAATGATGGACCATGTTTCACATTTTAGTTACAGACAGTGTATTTGTGTTTCACATTTTGTTTACAGATGGAGTATTTGGTGCCATGATGCAGGTACACATACAGAATGATGGACCATGTTTCACATGTTAGTTACAGACAGTGTATTTGTGTTTCACATTTTGTTTACAGATGGAGTATTTGGTGCCATGATGCAGGTACACATACAGAATAATGGACCATGTTTCACATTTTAGTTACAGACAGTGTATTTGTGTTTCACATTTATTTATTTACAGATGGAGTATTTGGTGCCATGATGCAGGTACACATACAGAATGATGGACCATGTTTCACATTTTAGTTACAGATAGTGTATTTGTGTTTCACATTTTGTTTACAGATGGAGTATTTGGTGCCATGATGCAGGTACACATACAGAATGATGGACCATGTTTCACATTTTAGTTACAGATAGTGTATTTGTGTTTCACATTTTGTTTACAGATGGAGTATTTGGTGCCATGATGCAGGTACACATACAGAATGATGGACCATGTTTCACATTTTAGTTACAGATAGTGTATTTGTGTTTCACATTTTGTTTACAGATGGAGTATTTGGTGCCATGATGCAGGTACACATACAGAATGATGGACCATGTTTCACATTTTAGTTACAGACAGTGTATTTGTGTTTCACATTTTGTTTACAGATGGAGTATTTGGTGCCATGATGCAGGTACACATACAGAATGATGGACCATGTTTCACATTTTAGTTACAGATAGTGTATTTGTGTTTCACATTTTGTTTACAGATGGAGTATTTGGTGCCATGATGCAGGTACACATACAGAATGATGGACCATGTTTCACATTTTAGTTACAGATAGTGTATTTGTGTTTCACATTTTGTTTACAGATGGAGTATTTGGTGCCATGATGCAGGTACACATACAGAATGATGGACCATGTTTCACATGTTAGTTACAGACAGTGTATTTAGGTTTCACATTTTGTTTACAGATGGAGTATTTGGTGACATGATGCAGGTACACATACAGAATGATGGACCATGTTTCACATTTTAGTTACAGATAGTGTATTTGTGTTTCACATTTATTTATTTACAGATGGAGTATTTGGTGCCATGATGCAGGTACACATACAGAATGATGGACCATGTTTCACATTTTAGTTACAGACAGTGTATTTGTGTTTCACATTTTGTTTACAGATGGAGTATTTGGTGCCATGATGCAGGTACACATACAGAATGATGGACCATGTTTCACATGTTAGTTACAGACAGTGTATTTGTGTTTCACATTTTGTTTACAGATGGAGTATTTGGTGCCATGATGCAGGTACACATACAGAATGATGGACCATGTTTCACATTTTAGTTACAGATAGTGTATTTGTGTTTCACATTTTGTTTACAGATGGAGTATTTGGTGCCATGATGCAGGTACACATACAGAATGATGGGCCATGTTTCACATGTTAGTTACAGATAGTGTATTTGTGTTTCACATTTTGTTTACAGATGGAGTATTTGGTGCCATGATGCAGGTACATATACAGAATGATGGACCATGTTTCACATTTTAGTTACAGACAGTGTATTTGTGTTTCACATTTTGTTTACAGATGGAGTATTTGGTGCCATGATGCAGGTACACATACAGAATGATGGACCATGTTTCACATTTTAGTTACAGATAGTGTATTTGTGTTTCACATTTTGTTTACAGATGGAGTATTTGGTGCCATGATGCAGGTACACATACAGAATGATGGACCATGTTTCACATGTTAGTTACAGATAGTGTATTTGTGTTTCACATTTTGTTTACAGATGGAGTATTTGGTGCCATGATGCAGGTACACATACAGAATGATGGACCATGTTTCACATTTTAGTTACAGATAGTGTATTTGTGTTTCACATTTATTTATTTACAGATGGAGTATTTGGTGCCATGATGCAGGTACACATACAGAATGATGGACCATGTTTCACATTTTAGTTACAGACAGTGTATTTGTGTTTCACATTTTGTTTACAGATGGAGTATTTGGTGCCATGATGCAGGTACACATACAGAATGATGGACCAGTCACTTTAATGTTGGAAACACCGGATAATCTACCTGTAAGTCTACATTGTATAACAGTATTTACCCTTTCTTAAGAGCCGGAATTGTTTTTTCTCCCTCAATATCAACCTTGCCAAGGATATAGGACTCATGCTTTTATTATACTCCTTGAAAAAATTCAGGGGGAGCATATAGTCGCCATGCGGTCCGTCCGTCTATCTGTCCGTCCATCTGGCTGTCCGTCCTTCCATCCATGTCAATATCATGGCAACCCTTGGACCAAATTCAATAAAACTTCACATGTGAACTCCCTTGAATAATCCCTTGGAACTTTTTTCTCCGTTTCCTAATTTAAGGCTGAGTCATGGAAAAAAAAGGGCCTTAATGCAGAAATGAGTGTTTCTCTAATTTATCTTCATCTAATTGGAAGAATTTAATGAAATTTTGTACTAAAGTGATTAATGAGATTGTCTAAACCATATACTATAGATAATGTATATACAAATAATCTGTCATGGGAAAAGGGGGCTTAGTGTATGATAGCTTTTTTTGTGACAAACACTTATTCAGGGAGCATAATCTGTCTAAGATGACTCTTGTTCTATTTGGTCTAGAAATTGTTCAATATTTACCACCCTTTAAAAAAAATGATAATAATTTCATTCTGAAAGTTTTAATGAGATTCCTTTTAAAAATGTGTGACATGATTTCATTTGGACAAATTCATCTGAAATGTTTGTTTAGAACAGGAATTAAAAGGTAGAATACCAGTAATGTTGCTGTTTTGAGATTCTTACAATGTCAGACATACAGCAGTATCAGATCTAATTTGAGGAAAAAATCCACACTTTCTGCTGCACTATGATTACGACGTCGCCTGAAAAATGCCAATGTCATGCGAATTTATTTTATGTACAGTCGACACTCGTTGTGTTGAAGTCGGAGGGACCGTCAAAATACCTTGACATATCCGGAGTTCGACTCATCCGATTTTGTTCGGCTTCGATAAAGTTGAGTAAAGATAAAGTTTTTGAAACTAATCAAGTATGGTTATTATTGAAATATAGTAGGAAAAGGAAAGAAATTGCTCGTTTCGAGCAATTTCTATCCTTTTCCCACTATATATCAATAGCTATATTCAGTTCGAAATTACTTTATTTGGAAAAAAAAATATGTCCATTGATGAGGATGGGACCAGATTTGAACTTCAACTTCAGCAAAAATTCAACTTATCCGATGTCGACATAACAAGTGTCGACTGTATATTCTACCTCAAATGTACTTTTGTACTTTTCAGGAACCCAAGCAGAGAAAGCCACAAAATGTGTCCAAAAGCTCTAGTGCTAGTAAAAAACAATCTCAGACAAGCAAAACACAAGACTCCACAAACATGGACAAGAATGAAGCATCAGGGGATAGTTGATGATGGCTGGGTTGTTAGTGATGTGCTTAATTTATTAACCCTATGCCAAATGGGGCCTGAGCCGCGTTCTTTAGAGTGAGATTTTTAAGATTTCTTAAGTTGTTTTAAGTAGAGTGTTTTTAAGACCGAGACTTTGACCGAGCTGTTCCAAATGCTCCATATTTATACAAATGACGTCATCATGACGTCATTAGTAAAAAGTATGGAGCATTCGGAACATCGCGGTTTATAAGTTACGGAACGTTCGGAACAACTCGGTCAAGTCTCTTTTATATTGTTTCTACAGAGTTGACCAAGGGGTTCCGCACGAAGTATAGGGTAATGGCGCCTCCCATATTGAGTGTCTTAAAATCTTGGTCTAAAGAACGCTTTATCCTGAAATATCTCAAGAAATCTCAAGAAATCTCGATCTAATGAATACACCCCTGGTTTTGACGCTCTTTAACCCATCACCAGACGACAAAATTCTAGACTTGTCCAAATTTAATGTTTCAGACCTCAATTTCAATCAAGTGAATCATACTGTACGATTTTTTGTCTTTCTTGGTAGAAAGCATTGCGGGAAATGAAGAAATGGCTTGTCACAATATCTTCATTTTCCACAATGTTTAAAGCCTTTACAATTTGGCCCGTCAAAGGGCATCATTGTGTTGGAATGGGTTTAGAAAATTTGCCTTAGAAAAGGCTGATAGTCAGTAAATTATAAAATGATAGGTTACTGCCTGAAATGGATCAAGTTTTCCGGGCAAGGCGTAGGAATTTTTCAGAAATGATTAACCTGTTGCCATACAAGGCCAGGTTTTTATTTTCCAATTGAAAAAAAAGCTTGGAAAAACATTGATGCAAAAGAAGAAATTGCTAACAACAGCATTTTAATGCTGATAACAGCATTTTCTGCTCTTGTCCCAGTATTCTTTAATCTATCTACATAACTTTCATAATAATTGTGCCAGGATCTGGAAAAATGTCCCTTAAGGCTTTTGAGCCCAACATAGATCTCGATCAGCCTGTGCATACGCACAGTCTGATCAGGATCCATGTTGTTCTCTAATACCGTAGCTTCATCGTGACCTGTAGTAGCTTAAATAGAGCAGCATGGATGCATATTGGACTGCATTTGACGACAGGCTGATCTGGAAACTCGATTTTCAAAAATGCTTTAAGGGACGTTTTTCCAGATCCTGGCTCATTATTATATATTCACATACCTGTTGTGTCCTGTTTAACATTTTGTCAAACAGAACCTGCTTGTGCTATTTCTGTTTGGGAATGGTATATAAACAATGTTTTCTAAGGTCTTTATCTTGAAGGGCGAGAAATAGCATCATAGTGGGAATATGTTTTGGTTTCTTATTTACTCTGATTGTGTGATGATGTGATCAACTGTTTTAGTCCTGTTATTGTCATCCATGTGTTGAAATAGAAAATTATATGAAGTAATTTATTTCTGCGTGTTTCTTTTTCCTACAATCGGGACCCAGGCTAGATAACTTGCAGAGCAACAGATAAAAGGAGGTAAAGGCATTCTAAATTTGTATTTCAAATCCAAACCATATTTTCCGAGTACTCGTTTGAATTGCATTGTCCACTTTTGCCTCAAATTTATCAAAAGCTTTTCCTATTAGGGATGTCAAATTCTGGTCTTGTCTGGGAAAGAATTAAGACGGATTTGAATTCAAAGGAGTTGCAGATGACAAATAAAATTTTACAAAATGTGGCGTTTAATCCTTTTCATAACAAGACCTGGTTTTGATATCTCCAGTAGAGAGGACTTTGGAAAAATTAAAGTCAAAGAAACTACTGATCACCATTTTTTACTTTAAGTTAAATGTTTTCTGTTACATTGTACACAAATCCTATCTTTATCAACATACATTTAGCTGTTGTCTGCTGTGATCTTAATATTAGATCAGTCCCGAAATTTGCAGTTTTGAAAAGGGCCAGGGTTCCTATAAAAAAAATTGTACATTGATGCGAGTTGAATGCGAGAAAGGATATTGACCAAACCTTGGCTCAAATCTTGTCAATTTCATAATTATATGATACTGGCTGGACTGCTATTGGCACTCGTCTTTAGGCAGACTGGAACTATCCCCAAACAAAGACTGGTCATTGTTCATCAAAATGGTATTGGAAAGTATTGAGAGAAAAGGAGAGAATGCTGAAATTCAGATTTTTTTTATGCCCCCGATAGGGAGGCATCATAAATTTGACTTGTCCGTCCGTCCGTCTGTCTGTCCGTCCGTCCGTCATTCCGTCCAAAAACTTTAACATTGGCCATAACTTCCTTATTACTTAACATATTCGCTTCATACTTTACCACAACATTCCTTGGTACATTACCTTTCTGTAGGCACATACTTTGGTGACCTTGACCCCTGGATGACCTTGACCTTATGACGATCAAAGCGGTGTCGGGGGCATTGTCATCTTACAGTGACAGCTCTTGTTCTTTCCTCTCATTAATTGCTGTGCTGTAATATTTTTAGCTTCACTGGCCTTCAGGCCAGCGGGCTATTGTCATGGCGTTGTGTGGGTCGTGTGTGCGTCCGGTCGTCATTTTTTCTTTCTCCTCAGAAACTACTGAATGGATTTCAATCAAACTTCACAGGAATGATCCTTAGGTGGTCCTCTGTCAGATTCCTTCAATTAATTCTGATTGAACCAGAAAGTATTGAGTTATCTGCCCTTGGCTGTTTTGACTCTAGCACTTACAAATATAGACCAATCAAGACAAAACTTGGTGAAAATGTTGGTGATGATAAGATCTTGACTGGGTGCAATTATCAGCTTGATCTGAATATTACGTCTTGAGTTATGTGCCCTTGAAAGTGACAAAATTGTTATTTTCGGCTTAATTTTTACTTTGTTTCACTCTAGCAACTACAAATATTTACCAATCAAGACAAAACTCTTAAAGAATGTTGGTGACAATCAGATCTTGCCTGGGTATAATTTTCAGCTTGATCTGAATGTTATATCATAAGTCATATGCCCTTAAAATTGACAAAATTGTCATTTTTATGCTCCCCGAAGGGAGAGCATATAGTCGCCGCTTTGTCTGTCTGTCTGTCCGTCCGTCCTGTCCGTCCGTCATTCCATCCGTCCGTCCGTCCGAAGCGATTTCTCCATAACCCTTGGGCCAAGTCAAATGAAACTTACCATGTGAACTCCCTATGACAAAATGCCGATGTACTTTTCCCGGTTTTTGGATTTGAGGCCTCGTCATGGGAAAAGAGGACTTAAGGTTAAATACAGTTTTTCTCTAATTTCTCCTAGTCTAATGGTCAGAATTTGATGAAATTTCATATTTGAGTGGCAAATCAGATGCCCTTGACAATAAACTATTTCAAATTTGCGTATACAAAATATGTCATGCAAAAAGGGGGCTTAACATTTGTTAGCTTTATATTAGCTCTGCATGGCATATATTTATTGTGACAATGCCTTATTCGGGGAGCATTGTCCGTCTCTGACGGCTCTTGTCAGCTTTATTTTGACTTTGTTTTCAATCTAGCAACTACAAAATTTGACCTATCAAGACAGGACATTGACACAATATTGGTAACCATAAGATCTTGCCAGGGTGTAATTTTCAGCTTAAGGGGGAATGCTCCAGTTTCCTAACTTTTTTCCCAATAATAGAATTTATTTATATTTTGTATATTGAAATTACATGTTATTACCAATTGAAAAATAAAATAAAAATGGATGGTCAGCGAACTTGTTTGAATTTTATAGGCATTCGTATCACATACCCCTACATCGAAAAATGCACAATTTCTTTCACCTGTCCAAGGTCACTAAAATGCTAACAAAATGCCGTATATTCACGTTTAGTCCCGAAAACGGATTTAAAGTAATGTGACTATGTCTTACATTTAATAAGAACAGAAAACCCAAAATACGTGGGCCCATCAATAATTTCGAGAACTAAATCTACTTTTCATTTACCTGTTGACATATTTTCACGAAAATTGGCATGCTAAAAGCTAATTCATTTTCAAAGTGACTTATTTCATTTAAAAACGATGACGTCAAATCAATATGACATCATGGCAGAATTATGATGTCATGTCAATAGTGTTTGTTTAAAAATGACGTCATCTTGCATTTATGAGTAATCCCTTTTGATAAAGTTTTTACGTTTTTCTCTATAATTCCTGTACGGACATCCGTGAAATTTTACATGTATTGTAAGGAGACCTATGTTTATCGAAAAACGTTATTTGAAAGCGGATGCAACCTTCAGAGACATGTAGAGAGATAAGAGAAAATGAGTGATTTTACTAGCTGACCGTAGACTATAAAGCTAAAAAGAAGGCTGCTAAAATCCTAGCATTTATTCTTAAAAAATTGAATATTAGGTGTTTGAATAGTAGTAAGTCACTTAGATAGTTTGTATGATACAGTTAATGACAGTATGACCAGTTATCTCGGAATGCGGCGTACATTGACAAGATGGGTAAAGCGTTGGGCGCTTCCTGACCGCTTGAGGCAGGGGGTAAAAGTGTCGTGAATAATACCAAAGTTATAAGAAGACCGCCATAACTTTGCCAATCATATAAATGCATGTGACGTGACATCGGTGCATCATTTTTGGGTCGGAAAGTAAAGAACAAATATCATTTTGCAAGCATTATTCTTTGTTCTCACCCAAAAAAGCATTGATTTCCAGATGTGCCGGTGAGACAAATGTCATAATTTTCATCGATATTCGAGGAATCGCACTAAAACATTTTATGTCTATATAAAGTCGAGTAAGTACTTATAATTTTGCAGCAAGAATCAAATCTGGTCTGCCACCCGCCTTTATGAGACAGTGCGCAAATATTATAAGGTACGGAATTCTGCCGCGCTATGACAGCGCGTCGCGCCATAGTTGACGCGTTTAAAAGGCTGGTATTGTGAAACTGATTATAGAAATATTACCAAAGCCCCCGCACCGTATAGATTATGCAATTTGCCACTTCTAGTTATTTCCAAACCTTAGAAATAAATCATGGGGTTAAGATAATGAGTAAAAAGAAGAGTTGGGGTGTGTCATTTACAAATGTTTGCGGGACATGTCATGTGACGGGCTAAAGCATGTGCCACAGGTGTGGGTCAAGCGGTGGAAAAAATGCAAACTGTTCAAGGTACGAGGGACGGTCGGAAAGTAGTTGGACTTTTCGTGCTACTGTCTCTCCATTTGCAACTGTATAAACACAACATATATTTGTGGAATCTGCAACCACTTGCCAATAATGTGGTCAGTTTATTTTCAAAGATAGTTGTATATCTACAATATTCTGTCCTCTTATATGTGATAGGCGTTTCGTGTATCATAGGCTATTTGTTAGAGGAACAATAAGGGTAACCAAAACAAAAGAACATTCTAGTCATTTTAATCGCAAAGGAGTTAAGTTTTGAACTACATTATCACTGAAGATTAAATAAGGGTTTATTATTCCGAATTTGGGATAAAAAAATCAGTCAAAGCAGGCATGGAAACAAGCTGGTTCCCCACCCCTGAAAAGATTAAGCTGTAACCTTCGGTTGGTAGCCATGTTTGTTGCTTATGGGGATTCACGAGGATTGATAATTACTCATTTCATGTCAAATGGTAAAAACTGTCAATGCCAAGTACAATTCTGAAGTAATTCAGAAAAATCTAAGAATAAATGCTGAATTAAACGCGTCCAAGATTAGCAAAGAAAAGTGTTTTCTACTTCATGATTACGCATGCTCCAATATCACCGCATCTACAGTGGAGATTATCAATAAAAATTATTGTTAAACATGACAATAGTTGTTTTACTCTTCTTATAGCCCAGACCTTGCCCCATGTGACTTTTATTTGTGTCTAGAACTGATGAAATGCTTGCTGGGAAGAATTTTGAGACCATGGCGCCTTTGATTCCGCCTGTTACAATGTACCTAATACAGTGGGTCTATGTCATGGTTAATAGTGGGAATAATAAAGCTCCTATGAATATTGCAGAAATGCGTAGACATAGATGGACAATTTGTTCAAACAATGTAGAAAGAATTTTGTTAAAAAGTTAAATAGTTTTAGAGAACTAGTAAAAAGTCCAACTACTTTCCGACCGTCCCTCGTATGTTCCTTTTATAAGAAATGGGTAATGTTTCTAAGTTTATCAACGTTTCTTTCTGGTATAAGATTAGTTCTCGAAATTATTGATGGGCCCTCGTATGTGCTATTATAAATGCGTAAATGTATAAAACAGCATGCTCACGTGTTCGGCTAGATCAACAAAGCTGGAGAGTTTTATGTCAAAATTGGCCTATTTTTGGAAATATTTCAAGTTCTACATAAAAGAATTTGATAAAACTCCCTCATTGTATTAGGCAACATGTCTTGGTGATAATTCAAAAAGAAAATGTATAGGTCAGCGCACTTATTAGTGAAATGCAGCAATTTTTATCAGCTTCACATGAATAAAATGACGCAAAAGAGTGGTAACTGCATACAAACTTACGATTATTGTCTTGCTCTAAATAATCGATTTCCATCTTGAGGAAATCAGTTTCGCATAATAAATACACTTTTAACGTCGAAAATGGTAAATTGTAATGATGTGTTATTAGCTCACCTGAGCACGAAGTGCTCAAGGTGAGCTATTGTGGTCGCTTTTTGTCCGTCGTCTGTCCGTCCGTCCATCTGTCCGTCCGTCCGTCTGTCTGTCCGTTCACAATTTCTTTCAACATCTTCTCCTCCTAAACCATTGGACCAATTTTGACCAAACTTGGCAGGAATGTTCCTTGTGTGATACTTTCCAAAACTTGTTCGTGAATTTTTGATTTGTCAAAAAATGTGGGCGTGGCAGGGAGAAAGGGGCTTATCAGACTTAGAGAAATCATAAGAAAATTCTTTAAAAATCAACCATTGGGCCCAATCAAACCAGACTTTGCAGGAATAATCCTCAAGTCACCCTTTTCAATATTTGCTCACAAATTTTTACATTTGTGAAAAAATGTGGGTGAGGCAGGGAGGAAGGGGCTTTTCAGACTTAGAGAAATCTTAAGAAAATTCTTTAAAAATCAACCGTTTGGCCAATTTAAATCAAACGTAGCAGGAAAGTTCCTTGAGTGACTCATTTCAAAATCGTATCTTGAATATTTGATTTTATAAAATGTATAAAGGTGTGGCAGGGTTGGGAAAATTTTGTGCATTGAAAATTATACTTCACTGCGGGTTGTCACAGAGATACTTAGTTTTCTTCTAAACTGTTTGGCCTAGAACCTCGAAACTTTGTGTAAGACCTCATGTCATGAATGGCTTTCAGAATACAAGAAATCATCACTATACATGGAAACTAAGCCCTATATTGTTGGTTCTACATTTACAAGCCAATTTTGAATCATTTACTTTGGGAATCATACAAGCTGCAGATAAGAGGAGATGATAGCTTTTCAAAAATCAACATTTTGTTTCAATATTCATCAAATCCTATGTAATTGGTGATCATTTCAATCATCTGCTTGAAAAGATTAATACATTCTACATAGTGTTTGGATATGAATAATAAATTTAGAGTGCTATTTCTATTTCTCTTATCTGTTGCTCTGGCTGTCTCTATGTATATCTTATGTAAACAAATAAGAAGGGATTAGCTTAGCTTATCAGATGTTGATCTTTCGCTATATTTTTTCAAATAACAGACCAAATCTTGTAAATTGTGATTATAATTTGTTATAATGATATATCGACTAACAGATCAGTATGCTTTGAAAATTAGCCCTATGTTGTATATTGCGAAATCAAAAAATAACATCAACCATTGCTAATTCATACCCAACTTTACAGGATCGATTCGAACAAAATTATTCCCTAATTGTTTTCAAACAGAAAGCCCTTAATTTGATGTCTTTGAATTTGACCAAATTGCCATTTTCACTCTTGTCATCTTGATTCAGGTGAGCGATTTAGGACCATCATGGTCCCCTTGTATTATTGAAAATATGGTAACGAAACATATTGGCACGAAACATTTAATTTACTACAGTAATGACCGAGTGTTCCGAAAAACTGGAGCATTCCCCCTTAATCGGAATTTTACATCATGAGTTATGTCCCCTTGAAATTGACAAAATTACCATTCTTGACCTTATAACTTTGTTTTCACTATCAACACTTTGATTAAATATTAAAAGAATCTCGGGCCTGTGGAGCAATTCAAGACCTTCAGATCTTCTAGTTACAAATATTTTTAGCCTGAACTTTGGAAATTTCATTCAACAAGACAAGCAACCAGGCCTGTGGAGCGCTTCCAGACCGCCAGGGCTGTCTAGTCTGATGCCCCTCAAGTTTTAAAAGGTTTTGGAAAAGATTGTGGAAAAAGATGATAATACTGATAAACAGCATTTTCTTCTCTTGTCTCAATTATTTTCCAAACTTTATTAGATGCAAATCTTTACTTTGGCAACATATATTATGTCATCAAGAACAGGTTTCAATTTGGAAGTTAAATTTTCCTATTTTGGATATTGTTAACCCATTACTGCATGATGATGCTTTTTGACAACCCACAAGATAAGGGCTCTGAAAAACATCATGGAAAATTAAGAAATTGCTTATGACCAGCAATTTCTTTCATTTTTATGCCCCCGATAGGGAGGCATCATAAATTTGACTTGTCCGTCCGTCCGTCTGTCCGTCCGTCCGTCTGTCTGTCTGTCCGTCCGTCATTCCGTCCAAAAACTTTAACATTGGCCATAACTTCCTTATTACTTAACATATTCGCTTCATACTTTACCACAACATTCCTTGGTACATTACCTTTCTGTAGGCACATACTTTGGTGACCTTGACCCCTGGATGACCTTGACCTTGAACATAGATTGGCCATAATTTAAAATCAAAGCGGTGTCGGGGGCATTGTCATCTTACAGTGACAGCTCTTGTTTTACAATGTTTTCTACACAGAGTGAAACAAATGTAAAATTTCATGCATTTGTAATTGTCGTCTGCAATACCTTTGAAATTGAAACAGCCCAAAATGTTTTCATTTTGTGATGGTTTAATCTCCACACACAGAGCAAGATAAAACATTCATGCAGCTCAGATTAGCTGGTTCATGTGGATAATCAAGTTCGCCTTGCTAATTCTCTGCATTTTCCAACCTTCTCTGCTTCAGACTAAATTCAAACTGGTTAAGTATTAACCCTTTCCCCAAAGACTTGTTTTTGACGTCCTTAAAAGAAAACACCTGGGAAAACATTGAAACAAAAGAAGAAACTGCTGAAAACCAGCAGTTTCTCCTTTTGTCTCATTATTTTCTGTGCAATATTTTCACAAATCTTTAATAATACCCATTATGTCATTTATGACAGTGTTTTAAGTGGCTGACCATAAAATTTTGTCGTTTGGGAAAGGGTTAACAAAAATATTGAAGACCTGGCCCCAGTTTCTCAAAACACTTAAGCACATTGTCATGCTCAAATCTGAGCACCGTGCTCAAATCACACAAAATCCAAGTGAACTTCAATGAAATACCTTCAACATTGGAGAGTATTCCTTTGAAGTTGAACATGTTCTCATGAGTACGTACTTAAGTTTTTTCGAGAAACCGGGGCCTGATGTATTCCGAGTCACGTGATTATCCGTGATGGATGACTGGAAGAAGGGGATCCCGATTGCTCTACAGGAACCGATAACTAGACAGCCCTGGCGGTCTTGAAGCACTCCACAGGCCTGAATTGTTTGTCTTGTTGAATGAAATTTCCAAAGTTCAGGCTGCTAAAAGTAGCTTTTGCATGACTGCTTTTACAACAATGATTTAACAGAGACCTATTCTAGGTAACTCAGGCAAGAGTGAAAACAAAGACACAAAAAATTATTGTCAATTTTGTCAAATCCAAGTGCACATTACTTAGGAAGTTATATTTCTATCAAGCTTAGGATGACACTAAAGCAAGATCTTAACTTTGACAACATGTTATTAAAGTTTTGACAAGATCGATAATTATTTGTGGATGTAAAGAGGGTGAAAACAAAGTCGAAAACAGGTATTTTGTCAACTTCAAGGGCACATAAGTTAACTTTGGATTTAATATTCAGATCAAGCTGAAAATTACAAGCATGTAAGATCTTATGGTCAGTAAGATTCTTGTAAAGTTTTGTCTTGATTGGTCTATATTTTTAGTTACTAGAGTGAAAACAATGTCAAAATAAAGCCGAAAATGGCAATTTTGTTAATTTCAAGGGCACATAACTCGTGATGTAAATTTCAGATCAGGCTGAAAATTATACACAGGCAATATCCTACACAAATATTCTGCACATTTTTGTCTTGATTGGTCTATATTTGTAGTTGCTATAGTGAAAACAGTCAAAACAGCCATTTTTGACATTCAAGGCAGATAACTCCACATTCTCTTCTTCAATCAGAATTCTTTGAAGGGATCTGAGAGAGGGTCTCCCAAGGATCATTCCTGTGAAGTTTGATTGAAATCCATGTAGTAGTTTCTGAGAAGATTCTTAAAGAAAAAGTTTACAGACGGACGCACGCACGACGGACACACGGCAACGACAATAGCCCACTGGCCTGTGGAGCTAAAAACTTGGGCCAAAAATATGTAGCAATGTAGCAAAATATATAGCTTTTTGATTCTGGTTTGAGGGCAAGAGAAAATATTTCTCCACAAAAAGCTTCTTTACAGTACATCAGGCCTGCAGTTTAGGCCCTGTTTTACTTACGATTGATTGGGGTTTAACACCTCTTTCAACTTGTCATATCACTCGGCTGGAGCAACTAACCATGGATTCCTGATGTTTCTCATACCAGCACAACCACAACATCCTTACTGAGCCTCAAGCTGTTGGACTGTTAAGGTTAACTTTTCCCCAAACAAGACCTGGTTTTGACATCCCTAATTGAAAGGGCTTGGGAAACATTGAGGCAAAAGAAGAAAATGCTGATAACCAGCATTTTCTCCTTTTGCCTCAATATTTTCTAGGCTATTTTATACAAAAATCATACCTGTATCAACATCCATTTTGTTGTCTGCAGTAGCTTTTCAATTGGACCTCCGTTAAATTTGTTGTATGGGAGAGGGTTAAAGATTTTAAAGATTATCGAACCATTGGTGGGAAACAATTTCGTTAAAAGGATATTTGCCGCAGCAAAGGATCAAACCCGTGACATCATGAGTGAGAGTCTGGTGCGCAACCAACTGCCCTCAGGTGAGCTAAAAATGTGCTGTCAAAAGCTTGTCTTGTATGCACCTATTTCCGTCTTGCACTTACAGTGAAAAAACCTTCAAAGTTTTTTAAGTTTTCATTAGATTGATTGGCATTTCACATCCCACCAAACAGCTAAGGGCATTTAGGAGACTGCGCCTCAGTTTTAGCCCTTTCCCAAACAACAATTTTAGGGGTGTCCGAATTGAAAGGCACTACAGATGCTGCAACAATCAAAATAATAAAATGGATGTTGATAACAAAAGTTGTCCACAGACAAAGTAAATCGCCTATACGAGAGCTTGTCACAAAAAAAAAATAGAGTCAAAGGTCAAGGTCATTGGGTCAAAGGTCATGGTCTCAATGTCATGAAGTATCCATCTGTGAAATATCAAGGCGCTATCTATAATACTGCATGAGATAGAGGCAAGATTAAAATTTTTAAAAGTAGATCAAACTCCAAGGTCACTAGGTCAAAGGTCATGGTCCCAAATGGAAGGTCTTGCTGAGAAGTATCCATGTGTGAAGTATCAAGACTGTATCTGTAAAAATGACTGAGATACAATCATATAGACCAGGTTAAAGTTTTTTTCGAGTGCAGACGCAATGCCGACACTAGGGCTGTGACAAATTAGCTCCCCGGACTTTTAAAGTCAGTTTCTTTTGATCATGTTTTCCAAGGCCCTTTTTACCTTTAGTTTCAGTAATGGTCAAGTCTCGGTCATAGCAAATGTATTGTTAAAAGGATATATGAAAATATATGGACATTAAAAACAAATATAAATTTTAATCAAATATTTGATACATCTTTTCAGATAATCTTTATGAACTTAGAATCTTATTTTTGGAAAAGGAGTCCTTATAGCATTTAAATTTACCACAATATTACGAGAGGCGCTTTCTTTAGAGCAAATTTTCTTGAGATATCTTGAGATTTCTTATGATGTTTTAGGATAAAGGGTTCTTTGGAAAAAGATTGTTAAGACCCTCAATGGGAGGTGCCATTACCCTGAACTTCGTGCAGAATCCCATAGTTAACTGTAGAAACAATATGCCGATAAGAAAGAATTGACCAAATTGTTCCGAAATCCTATTGCTCCATGGTACAATGGTAATGTCCCATACTTCATACAAATGATGTCATCATGACATCATTTGTATGAAGTTTGGAGCATTTGGAACACCTGGTTCAGAATCTAGTTCTTAAAAACGCTTTATCTAAAAGCATCTTAATAAGTCTTAAAAAATCTCGCTCTAAAGAACGCGCCTCAGGTCTGGCTGCCGCCAAGTGCATTCTACATATTTCACAGGTCACAAGACGGAGCTATAATAGAACAATATGGATCTGGATCAGACTGTGTGTGTGTGTACAGGCTGATCTGGATCTCAAATGACATAATCATCCCTTTTATTCAATTTGAATTCCCTGCAAAATTATTTAATGAACATAAAAAAAACTTCAACAAAATTGAATGCCAGAACCCAGGACTGACCCTTTGACAATTCTTAAGAATTGTAATCTCAGGTTAACTAAAATCAAATTTATTTCTTGATTGGCCTACATTGTAAATGTGCCATTCAAGTCAATCAATCCTTTTCCAACAGTAAAAATTTACTCTGTTTCAATTTTATTTGATTCAATGGCATTGAACACCGAGAGCTGTCAACTGCTGTGGTCAGTGACTCTTTTGGACAACCCCACTAGATAGTAGTCTAGAAAACCTTGCAAGAGAAGAATAAAATACAGATAATCTTCATTTTTTCTTTTTCCATCAAGGTTTTCTATGGAATTAGATGGAGAGTCTTACATGAGTTATTATTAATTTTGTCATCTGCAACTCTTCAGTGTTGACTTGCTTAAACCCTTTCCTAAACAAGACCTGGTTTTGACATCCCTAGTAGAAAAGACTTGGGAAAACATTGAGGCAAAAGAAGAAACTGCTGATAAACAGCAGTTTCTCCTTTTGTCTCAATATTTTCTGTGCTAAATTGTGTACCTTTTACCCTTCCCTTTTTACACTAATTTTGCAACAGTTTTTAAATAGGACCACCCTAAAATTTGGTTGTTTGGGAAAGGGTTAAAATATTGTCTTTAGGGTAAGGAATTAACCCTTTCCCAAATGGCAAAATTTCAAAATTTCCATTTCAAAAGCTGCTGCAGACGACAAATGGACCTGCTTTAAGATAGATTTTTTGTACAATATAGCATGGAAAATATTGAGACAAAAGGAGAAACTGCTGGTTATCAGCAGTTTCTTCTTTTGTCTCAATGTTTTCCCAAGCCATCTCTATTTGACACGTCAAAACCAGGTATTGTTTGGGAAAGGGTTAACAGAACAACGGATAAGAGGTGGTAAATGCATTCTAAATTTGTTATTTCAGATCCAAATTGTATGTTGTGGGTACTCATTTTGATCTTCTTGGTGATATAATTCCAATGAGTAACCACAATATCTGATTTGGTGAAAAATAAATGAAATGGTGCATTTTTACATGCATTTAACCTCTCTTATCTTAAAGTATTGTCTTTAGGGTAAGGTATTAACAGAACAATGGATAAGAGAGGGTAAATGCATTCTAAATTAGTTATTTCAGATCCAAACTGTATGTTGTGGGTACTCATTTTGATCTTCTTGGTGAGATCATTCCAAAGAATAACCACAATATCTGATTTGGTGAAAAATAGATAAAATGGTGCATTTTTCACCCTTTCCCAAACAAGGTCTGGTTTTGACGTCCTTAATAGATGAGGTTTGGGAAAACATTGAGGCAAAAGAAGAAAGTGCTGATAATCAGCACTTTCTCCTTTTGCCTCAATATTTTCTGAGCTATACTGTACACAAATCCAACCTTGATTAACATCCTCCATTTTGTCGTCTGTAGCAGACTTTGAATTGGGAAAGTCTAAATTTTCTATGTTTGGGAAAGGGTTAAACATTTACCCTCTCTTATCTGTAACACAGGGTTAGGCAAAAGAGTAGGGATGCCATTATTTTTTGAAGCAACAAATTTTATTTGGAAAGCAACAGATGAGTTTTTTTTTTCTTATTTTGGCTGTGTACCTCATGTTAACTTTGTAGCTCCCCAAAAAACAAACATTTTTTTGGGTGATTTTAAACGATGGTTTTGATCGGCAATCGATTAATAATGACATCCCTGAAAGAGTGGCTATCTTTTTAACCCATTCCAAAACAGTGATGCCTTTTGGCACCCCTCAGGGTAAAAGCTTTAGAAAACATTGTTGAAAATGAAGAAATGGCTTCTAAAAAGCAATTTCTTAATTTCAGACAATGTTTATTTTCCAGGAAGACCAAAAAGTGTGAAATTTCATTCAGTTTAAATTGTCGTCAGCACCATCTTTGAATTGGGATCAGTCTAAAATTTTGTCATCTGGTAAAGGGTTATAGGGTAAATATCTACTACACACTTCCTGAGAATCAAATTCATATATCACACTCTTATGTTTTGTCTTCCCTTCTTGTAAACTAAGACGCTGCCTCTTCTTCATGTTCTCTTTCTGGTAATTATCTGGTGAATGTGAACTGTAGGTAAATGAACCTGAAGATTGCATTAACTGGTTGGAATCTGAAAAGGATCTACGTTTAAGCATTTTAACCTTGTTCCTTGGCACAGGTCCTGAGAGGATTCTGTCTATGCTGATATTCTTCACGTCATTGCTAGATTGGCTAACGTCCGTTTTGCTAGGTTCTGTTTTCATGAAATGAATGTTCTTGTCCTCTGCCTTAGTTACATCTTGGGCATTTCTCTTCTCATCATTTCTTGATTGACTGTTATCTGTATTGGTTTCTATTTTCTTAATGTCTCTTGCCTGGCCTAAATCTGTATTGGTTCTTATTTTGTCAATGTCTCTTACCTGGTCTAAATCAGCATTGGTTCTTATTTTCTTAATGCCTCTTGCGTGGCCTAAATCTGCATTGGTTCTTATTTTGTCAATGTCTCTTGCTTGGCCTAAATCTGCATTGGTTCTTATTTTGTCAATGTCTCTTGCTTGGCCTAAATCTGCATTGGTTCTTATTTTGTCAATGTCTCTTGCGTGGCCTACACATTCTGTATTGGGTTCTATTTTATCACCTGTTCCTATCTGATCTACATCTATATGTTTACCTCTCTTAAATATATCTGAAGGCTTCTTTAAATACACTATCTCAGTTTTCTTGTTATCACTGACTTCGTCTCCAGATGGGCCAAGATCTCTACATTTTCTTTTGTTGCTCTCTGAATTTCTGTTGCTATTCACTGTTTTTCTTTTTCTGCTCCCTGGTTTACAAGCTTTAGACTTGTCACGGTGTTTTTTCCTGCCAAATCTTCTCAAATAATATCTTTGTTTAAGCTTTCGCTTATGAGGTGTAATATTTCTGATTGTCACAGAAGAGTCACTAGTTTGAGACTGGTTTATGTCAACATCATGATCTACATCATCATCCAGTGTTGCACCATTTGAATTATTGTTCATCTCCATCACATTCTCTGTTCGATCACTTTTGTCACTTGATTGTCCAAGTATCTTGCTACTTTTACCAGATTTTAAGTCATTTTTGAGTGTTTGTCTTTCTAATCTTAATTTTTCTCTAAGTACAGATAGAGGGCTAGAATCATAATCATCTGACAGGGAGGTATTTACGTCAGATTCATTGTTATTGCCTGAGTCACATATGGGGTTCTTCCTTTTAATTTTCAAAATTAATGGTTTACGCTTTTTGCTTCTCTTTGTTATAATGTCTTCTTTCATATTTAAACCTTCAAATCCAGCATTGGAAACTGATATTGGATTGGTTTTTGTGGCACTGGTCTGATTTTGTGTGGCACTGGTCTGATTTTGTGTGGCACTGGTCTGATTTTGTGAAGCACTGGTCTGATTTTGTGAGGCACTGGTCTGATTTTGTGTAGCGTTGGTCTGATTTTGTGAGGCACTGGTCTGATTTTGTGTGGCACTGGTCTGATTTTGTGTAGTGTTGGTCTGATGTTGCAGGTATCTGGGCCGTTTAGGAGCAATAGGTTTGAAGTTTCTGCTCGTGGCAGAGCATATAGCCACTTGTGATTCTGACACCTGGTAACAATACACTGGTACTTTTGGTCCTGTTTCTACAGTATTGAAATGTTTAGGGGCTATAACTCTAGGTGAAGAACTTGTCATAATTGTTTGTTCTTTTCCTTCAGAGCGTGACTGCAGAATGTCTTTTACCGTAAGTCCTAACATGTTTTTATCTCTCTTTCCCAATACAGAAGTATTTTCTTCCCACACTGAGCTGGGCCCAGTCCCGATTGCATTGTTTCTCTCATCTTTGTTTATCTGATTTGTGCTTTCACTTACTTTCCGTAAAGACTTATTTTTAGATACCTTTCCCTTTCCTGTGTCTAAAACTTTTTTAGTATGTCGAACACTACTTTCCACTGGTCTTTTTCCACTGCTTCCTTTTTTAACTTTCCATTGCTTAAAGTCTTTATTTGACAGATGGGCTAGTTTGACACATGTTCTCTGTTTGTCAATAATACTTCTCAGCTCAGCATCGGAGGGCACCACTTTCCTAATGAAGGATCTCTTCTTCTTTTTAACTAGACATTGCTTATTTTTTCCCTCAGATTCATTTGTATTTGTTGATTTTGTTGACACTAGCGTTCCAACTTTGTTGATTGTTAATGTCAATGTTTCATTTTCAGGAATTATACACTTTACTGGGAGTGTAGAACTGGTAAAATTCTCTAGACTATTGACCTCAGGGGTTAGGTTAGTATGTGTATCCATATCTTCGCAAGCTAAGGATTCTACCTCCACTTTGTTCGAATGGAACAAAGTAGAGGTTGAATCCTTAATTTGCGAAGATGGGGTATCCTGTTCTTTTGAAGAACTTTTACTCTGACAGGCCACTATCTCTGGTAATTTAGTACTAGGTGACTGTTTATTGTCTAATACAATGATGTTATGTTCAGAAGGATCTTTGTCATTACTTGATTTCATTTCAGTTGCACCACTGTGTGAAGATTTGTCAATTTTATCCACATTTTCTCCATTTGAAGATTTTTCAAGAAGACATTTTCCATTTGATTCCACAGAGAGCTGAGTTTGGTATACTCTTTCTGCATCTGGAGTACTCTGATTAGCTGCAGTCACTGCAGTCACAGTAGCTATGTCACCATTTGAGTAATTGTGGTCATCATTTTCACAGTTCGGCATGTTTATACTAGTACTCTGACATGAACTGTTACTTGAAGCTGATTCATTGTTCCCACTATCACTAAGACACTTCAATATTTCTGGATATCTAACTTTAGGAACATGAAGAGGTTTATTCAAGTTTTGTTCATTTGAGCATCCTGCTTGAACAGGCATCTTTGCACGACTAATTTCTACATTGTTGTTATCTGAGGCTGATTTATCACATACTGGTATGTCTACCACATTTTTAGCTGAATTATCACTTGTTGATTTATTCACTGATAATGGACTCTTTGAATTTTCTAGATTACCCGTAACAGCAGTTTCTAGCACTTCATTTCTATGTGTTTTATTTGAAGAACTTGAAGAAATGTGTGCCATATCCATGTTAGACAGTTGCTTTGATGCATTAGGTACTTGACTTGACCTTTGAACTTTTGAGCAAACATCATTCAGTAGACTTTTGTACCCGCTTTGCACACTAGTTGATTTTATTCTCTTATTGTGAGGCTTCAAAACAGTTGTAACTAATCCAGGTAATTTTGGCACAATTGATGTAGTATACTTTGAGCATGGTGTATTGTCTAATTCTGCCAGATTTATAAATTCACTAGTATGGTTCCTGAAAGAACGAATGGAGATTATTGTATGAGGAGGCTTTTTCAGCATGTCAGTGATACTTGATGTCGAGTCTTTACTACCACTCAAAGATTCACGAGGTTTAGGCACTATTGTTACATTTGAGACGGACATCTGGCTGTCTTTATCTTTATCACTGAGTCCACTCTCTTTATCTTTCGAATGTACTTTTTGTTTGGCATGATTGGTTTCCTTTACTGTTGATGTGGTTTTAAGTTCATTTTGAGAATTGCTTCCTGTATTTTGATTATGTTTTTCTTTCTCAATAGTAACATCAAATTCATTCTTCACTTCTGTCATACATATAGTTGTACTTCCATGTTCGCTACTACCAGATGTTATCCCCTGATTACGGTTAGCTACACTCACTGAACTATCTGATGTTTCTGTTTGTATCTCTGTCTGTGATGTGACTGTATCAGGCACATTCTCCAAACTTACTGACATTGCATTTGTATTGACCTTCTCTTCATCAGTATCAAAATCAGTTGCAGTATTTATTTCAAAATCATCATTTCTGGTTCCAGATTCAGTGTGTATATTATCAGAAATATTAATCCCATTTGCAATACCTTGAGGCACATTATCATTTACTACTGGCTGTGTATCTGTGCTGGAATAGGCAGTATTATTGATGTGTATATCAGAAGGTTCCGTCTTGATCTCATCGACTTCCGGCATAAAGGTGAACCCTCCAACCTCTTTAATCAAGTGGTCCATCGACAGTTTCTCCAACGCCCTCTTTAGAATTTCAAACCTGAAACAAGATGTGAAATTATCTTTAACCCATTACCACAAACTGAAGCCTTTTCCACAAGATAGCATTGGAAAACATCATGGAAAATACAATCATGTATTATGTATACAAATTGCTTGTGACAAGCATTTTCTTCATTTCCCATAATGTTTTTTACACAGGAAGGCAATTTCTTTTTAAAATTTCAATTATTTGAAATCGCCATCAGCAATACTTTTGAATTTAGACCACCTTCAAATATTGCTATTTGGCAAAAAGGTTAAAACTTTATTGCACAACAAAGGCAGAGTTACACATAAGAGGGAGTGAAAAATTTTCCAAATGTACAAGATGTGAAACACCATTGGCCCAGAAATGGCCAAGGTTAAGTTTTCAGACAGATGGACCGACAGACAATCAGACAAACAGACATGAGTAAAACTATGCCCTAAATCTTTCTATATTGGGGCATAAAATATCTTTCAACATCCATCAAAGCCTAAGCGTCCATCAAAAGCTAAGATGTTGGAATCATCTCATTGAGACGATTTCAATGAGTGCCTGCAACATAGAGTTCGGATTTTAAAAACACAAATTTAAGCATGTCTTTACCACATTTTTACTGCTGCTCTGAAAGGTTTTACCCATTCCCAAACTACAAAATTTTGGACCATTCCAAATTCAAAGATGTTGCAGACGACAACTTCAAGTGCATGGAATTTTACATTTTTTGTTGCTTTTGTTTAGAAAACATTGTGGGAAATGAAGAAATTGCTTGTCACAAGCTATTTCTTCTTTTCCCACAATGTTTTCCAAAGCCTTTTCTTGTGAGGGAGTCAAAAGGCGTCACTGTTCAGTAATGGGTTAACACTTTCCGAAACAGCTACATTTCAGGATTGTCCAAATTCAGAGATGTTGCACACAGCAAAATTAATGATCATATATATATCATACTAACTTAACCATTTCCAAAATGGCAAGAATTTGGATTGTCCAAATTTGAAAGCTACAGCAGACCACAAAATGAATGTTGAATTGTATACAAAGATAGAATTTGTGTATAATCGAGTTTTTTTTTTTAACCAATTACCAATACCAGACTGCAAAATTTTAAGACTTGTCCAAATTCAAGGTATTGCAGATGACAATTTCAAGTGCATGGAATTGTACATTCCAGAGTGTCTATGTCTTTTGTGTTTATGTCTAAAAACATTGTGGTAAATGGAGAAATTGCTTGTCACAAGCAATTTCATCATTTACCACAATGCTTTCAAAAGCCTTTATCTTTATGGGCATTACCCCATTACCAAACAACAATTTTGGGTTGGTCCAAATTCAAAGATGTTGCAGACGACTATTCAAAATGAGTGATTTTTTTTTACATTTTTTGGTCATTTTGTGTAGAAAACTTTGTGAGAAATGATGAAATTGCTTGTCACAAGCATTTTTTTTATTTTCCACAATGTTTTCCAAAGCAATTATCTTTCAGGGAGTCAAAAAGTGTCAATGTGTGGTAATGGGTTAAAAAGTGTCAATGTGTGATAATGGGTTAACCTCTGTATGCAGCTATATATGCCCTTCTTCCAGCAAGTAAATATAGAACTAGTGATACTGATCCAAACAAGAGCTGTCCGAAGACAGCTTGACTTTCTAAGTTACTTAGTATAAAGGGGGCATAACTCCAAACATAGTGGACCCAGGGTCATGGGCCCTAATAGTAAGGTAGAGGGTGAGATGGTGAATAAGTATTCCAAGTTTGGGTTGAATCCCTTTGATAGTATGGAAGTTATTGATGATTGAAAAAACTTTAACCTTTGTTGCAACGCCAACGCCAACGCCGACGCCCGGGTGACAGTATAAGCTCTCATTTTCTTCCAAAAGTCGAGCTAATAAAAATTCTTTCCAAAACAATCAGAGCCACAGAAATTTTCTCATTACATGTATGTATTAAATTACAGTCCAACAAGACTTAAAGGCTTTGGAAAATATTGTAGAAAATAAAGAAATTGCTCGTGACAAACAATTTCTTCATTTCTCACAATGTTTTCTATGTTTTCTCCCCAGAAAGAAAAAATCATGAAAGATTTGATTCCTTTGAAACTATCATCTGCAAACATCTTTGATTTTGAACCAGTTTAAAATTTTAATGTCTCTGGTTATGCGTTTTTAAATTTCATAATAAGCTCACCTGCTTTTGAAAACCACAGGTTTTCCGTACATAAATTCCACCACAGACTTGAGTTCTTCATAATTCACACTGGATAGAAGTACAAACTTCTCTAACACCTGTGCTCTTTGTTTATACTGCTTCTCCATGCAGTATTTCTCATAATGTCTCGGACTCAAAGCCAGGAACACAATATGGTGCACTTTAAAGCTGCTGCCATCTGAGGAAATGAGTTCAAGGTCACAGAGCAAGTCCGACCTTCGAAGGTCGTTTAACTGTTTTAGAAGGTATTTCTCAATCATTTTTAAGCCCTTGTCTCATCTTATCTGAAATTAAACAACAAAATCCTGATAGTTAAACATTTATTGTAACATGCAGGGTTCTCCGCAGAATAATTTGAAGCTGTAGTGGCAAATTTTAAGTATTGGTAAACCTTGAAATGCATTGTGTTCATGCAAATAATTGTGAATAAAAACATAACGGGAAAGAAGAAATTGCTCAATTTGAGCAATTTCTTCTTTTCCCATAATGTTTTTTATACAGAATTATTACATTTTGATTTATGAAAATGCATTATTTGTAGGTTTTGACATGAAATACCTTTAAATGTTTCTATTTGGTGAACATTTGAAGAAATTAAGCTGTAGGGGTAGTAATGAAGCTGTAGGGGCATTACACTGATTTACATGAAGCTGCAGTGGGGCCGATGCAGCTTATTGGGCTGGGGAGAACACTGCCATGTTTCCGTAAAATCTGTATCATATAGTGAAAGAAGAACTGCATTGGGTTTCATTTGAACAACAAAGAGTTAAAGACTCTGTAATATGCTTTAGAGAGTTATGATGGAGATAATAACAAGTTTAGAGGTCTTTATTTGCCAAATGTAAACCTCTGTGCTCTGAACTACATGTTAAGGCAAATACCTTGGCGCTGTGCACCTCGGTTTTTACCTACACATGTAGTCTGTCGCAAATTAAGACCTCTAAACTTGTTATTATTTTACAACTATAGGTCTACTGTAATCAGGGGTCCCAAAAACCCCCATATGGGGGTTTTGCACCTCCAAAATTGAATCTTGTACCCCCAATTTTTGCAAGTGCCCAGCCTTCTATGTTTCATATAGAGGGGGTGCAAGTATGCTGTTAAATGACTATTTTCACTCCCAAATTTAAAAGGCAGTGGGAACCCTGGTAAAACAATAACTTAACCCATTACCAAATGACAAAATTTTAGGGCGGTCCAAATTGAAAGATCCTGCACACGACAATTTCAAGGGAATAGAATTTTAAGTCTTTTTGGATGGAAAACATTGTGGGAAATGAAGAAATTGTTGGTAACAAGCAATTTCTTCATTTTCCATGAAGTTTTCCATGGCCTTTTTTTGTGGAGAGTCAAAAAGAGTCATTGTGTGGTAATGGGTTAACCCTATAGCTTCTCTCCAACAAGAGTTGTCCGCGGACAACATAGCTCGCCTATACAGGAGCTTGTCACAAAAACAGCTAATTTTTCAAAAGTAGGTCAAACTCCAAGGTAAAGGTCACAAAGTCAAGGGTCATGGTCATAAATGAAAGGTCTTGGCAGGAGGTATCCATGTGTGAAATATCAAGGCTCTATCTATAATAGTGCATGAGATATAGGCCAGGTAAAGTTTTTTAAAAGGAGGTCAAACTCCAAGGTCAAGGTCACTAGGTCAAAGGTCATGGTCCCAAATGAAAGGCCTTGTCGAGAAGTATCTATGTGTGAAATATCAAAGCTGTATCTCTAATAGTGCCTGAGATATAGACCAGGTTAAAGTTTTTCAAGTGAAGACGGGACGGGACGCGACGTGACGCCGACACTAGGGCTGTGACATTACCTCCCCGGACATAAAGTCCCGGCTCGCAAAAAAGTATTTACAAGCTCTGAAATATCTATTGTACACATTTTGATTTCTCATTTTGTCATCAGTCACAAAGACAAGAAGACATCAAAACAATGTCTATGTCTAAGTATTTGGCACTTCAATTTAGAGATTTTAACATCTTTAAACAAAAATACCATTCCTCTGTGATTATATATCTAGATATCATATCTATGATTGGTCATTTTGTAACAGGGTGAATTTAAAAAAAAAAGAGGATTTTTTTTTTCAAAGTGAGCTACAGAAAATATTTTAAAAGCTTTTGGTGAGCTCTTTGTCCTTAAATAAATGTTGCCTTAGTGTTAATATCTACAAAAAATGATGCTAAAATTGTCCCTAGTGAAACAATTTTTGTGCGACATTTTCTGATAACATCATTATTAGGACTGTTATTACATAATGTGTAGGTATTTGGTGATGGAAACTTAGTATTTACTATTATAAAATACTCAATTCAATATAATAGTTTTTTATAATAGTGTTTTATTGTATTCCCTGAGGAATAATATTGTGATATTGACTTAGTATTTAAATGAAACTTTGACTTATAGTCTTTATCTTCTTAAAGGTTTCAGATGCATATTACCTTATTTAGACTACACATTCTGGGTTTATAACATACAACATGCTGACGAAAAATTTAGGCCAAATTTACTTGATTCTCAATGTATTTTGGTCTTATTTGATTTCTGTAGAATTGCAGACCTCATTTTATCTGGCACAGCAACAAGAGGTATTATACATGTACAAAATGACCAACTGATGCAGTGATTTTTCATCTTCTTTGCATGGGTCCGTAGAACCGGCCTGTTCACAATGCCAAAAAGAGTAAATTTTTCCCAAAATATGGAAATAAATTCCTAATAAAAAGTTCAACTTTGTTTTTTTTAAAGAAAATTTGCTCCAATCCCTTTCATGTGTTGAGATAAAATATCCAAGACTTAACTGGAATTCCTTTCTGTTTATTTAGTCTGTTTATTTAGTTATAAATACCGAATATTATACAGGGCTTAAGTTTTTTGCATTTTGTGTTCACAATATTTTCCCAATTTTTGAGAAAACGACGCATTTTCCCCATTTGGCTGGTTTTCGGACCCATTCCAAAAACTATGAGAAAAAACGCTGATTATATGGCAGACTACCCTCCGAGCAGAGGTCATGATTCGCTATCATTTGACCCCTGCCGTTTTTACTTCATTTTTCCGCCTATTTACTGGTCATATCTATTTATAGCACAAATTTGAAAATCGAGGGAAACCAGAAACGTTTTTATTTCGTATAAACGGTCATGAGTGTAATTCATGATCTTATCGTCTAATGCACAATTCAACACTATGTCAGTACAATCGAAAAATGCTCTATTTTTATATCTTGCAGGAATCTCAATCCAATTAAAAAATGACTGGGATTTTAACGATGAATCACAAAAAATATTGTGAAAACATTGATAGAAAATCATAATCCGCAATTTTCACCACAAGAAATACTTGTACATTACGTTCACCACCATTACGTCAATTCTATTTTTGGCCAATAACACGAATTTTAAATTTTAGTCAATGAAAACTTGTATCAGAAATTTTCAATGTTGTTACATTTCAATCCAGCGATTGGATAACGAAATCTCTATGAGGACGCGAGATTAGACGAGATTGCTTATGAAAAGAACAGAGTGAAATCGGTTAGTACATGTGTACTATAAACGTTTGAGCGGCGTAAAAGAGAGTAATGGTAGACCTGTAGGAAGCAATAAGGGGGGTAATTTAAGCCAACTTTGAAGGGATTGGTTAAGGGGGCTTAGCTATCCCCAGTGGCGGATCCAGGATTTCTGTGAGGGGGGTTTGAATATATCCTCAGTCGACTTAATTTCGATCACAACCTAAATTCGATCACTTCGGATTTTATCCAATACACAGCACAATTTGACCTGAACATTGTCGGTATGCACAATGCTTCGTTTATTGTGACAATAGCTGATAAAGAATATGTCAAACCAGGTTAAATGGAGATTAGAAATGTTAAAAATATCCCAATATTTACCTAAACACAAAAAGGACGCCATTTTACTAGGTCATTTTTTTCACATACATAAAATTCCATTTTCTCATTCAAATCACAAGACATCCAAAATTTTTATATTCTTGTCTGCAAGTGATGGCATTTTTCTATTCCCGCCTCCAATTTTAAAGTCAATTACATGTGCACTCATGAAAAAAGTAACGTCGAACCATTATGCAGTGCTTATCACTACTCCTAGTGATGTTTATTTTCTAGCTATGTATTTGGAGCTTCGATATATCCATTAAAAGCATAATTCTTATCACTTGTTGTCATTGTGATCGCTGAAATGGATGTGACCATCTTCAGTTTTGTATATTTGCAAGGGTTTTGAGGTGATGAGATAGCTATATTTGTCTAAAGTGTGCTTCTGAATAACAACACAAGGAATACGGACTTTCTAAAAGCCAAATAATCGGAAACAAGTTTCAAACATGTTCGAGGGGGCTTAGAAGTATTAGAAGTATTATGAAGTTTTTTAATATGCCTATTGATACTCTTCAATGCTTGCTGGTGACTTCCAGCACATTTTTAAAAAGATGCATCTGTCTTTTTCCGATCAGTATACAAGATAATAGGAGAGCCTCATTTTGATCGAATTTAGGTTGTGACCTGAGCATGTAGAGTAAACACGGGTAATTTTGACACCTTAAGACGAAATGAGCAAAAAAAAGTTGTGGCAAAATATTCCGGAGAATAAACATTTATCAAAACGGAAGTTGGCTTGATTTTTTTCATTTGCAAAAAACGCCGCCCGAATACGATTGTCATTGTCGTCTTTTTTCCCGTTAAATCATGAGACCCATCGAAGTATAAATTCGACACCTTGTGGGTAAATTCGACACCCCAAGAATTTGTGTAAGAAAATAATCAGAAAACGATGTTAACATCTCTTACAAGGGGACCATGATGGTCCTAAATCGCTCACCTGAATCAAGATGACAAGAGTGAAATTGGCAATTAGGTCAAATTCAAAGACATCAAACTAAGGGCTTTCTGTTTGAAAACAATTAGGGAATAATTTTGTTCAAATCGATCCTGTAAAGTTGGGTATGAATTAGCAATGGTTGATGTTATTTTTGGATTTCGCAATATACAACATAGGGCTAATTTTCAAAGCATACTGATTTGTTAGAGATTGATCATTTATGATATATCATTATAACAAATTATAAGCACAATTTACAAGATTTAGTCTGTTATTTGAAAAAATGTAGCAAAAGATCAACATCTGATAAGCTAAGCTAATCCCTTCTTATTTGTTTACATAAGATAAACATAGAGACAGCCAGAGCAACAGATAAGAGAAATAGATAAGAGAAATAGAAATAGCACTCTAAATTTATTATTCATATCCAAACACTATATAAAATGTATTAATCTTTTCAAGCAGATGATTGAAATGATCACCAATTACATAGAATTTGATGAATATTGAAACAAAATGTTGATTTTTGAAAAGCTATCATCTCCTCTTATCTGCAGCTTATATGATTCCCAAAGTAAATGGTTCAAAATTGGCTTGTAAATGTAGAACCAACAATATAGGCTTAGTTTCCATGTATAGTGATGATTTCTTGTATTCTGAAAGCCAATCATGACATGAGGTCTTACACAAAGTTTCAAGGTTCTAGGCCAAACAGTTTAGAAATAAACTAAGTATCTCTGTGACAACCCACAGTAAAGTATAATTTTGAATGCACAAAATTTTCCCAACCCGGCCACACCCATATAGTTTATACATTTTATAAAATCAAAAATTCAAGATACAATTTTGAAATGAGTCACTAAAGGAACTTTCCTGCTACGTTTGATTTAAATTGGCCAAATGGTTGATTTTTAAAGAATTTTCTTAAGATTTCTCTAAGTCTGAAAAGCCCCTTCCTCCCTGCCACGCCCACATTTTTTAACAAATGTAAAAATTTGTGAGCAAATATTGAAAAGAGCGACTCAAGGAATATTCCTGCAAAGTCTGGTTTAATTGGGCCCAATGGTTGATTTTTAAAGAATTTTCTTATGATTTCTCTAAGTCCGATAAGCCCCTTTCTCCCTGCCAAGGCCACATTTTTTGACAAATGTAAAAATTTGTGAACAAATTTTGAAAAGAGTGATTAAGGGAACATTCCCCCAAAGTCTGGTTCAATTAGGCCGAATGGTTGATTTTTTAAGAATTTTATTATGATTTCTCTAAGTCCGATAAGCCCCTTTCTCCCTGCCACACCCACATTTTTTGAAAAATGTAAAAATTTATGAACAAATTTTGAAAAGAGTGAATCAAGGAACTTTCCTACCAAGTTTGGTTCAATTGGGCCCAATGGTTGATTTTTAAAGAATTTTCTTATGATTTCTCTAAGTCCGATAAGCCCCTTTCTCCCTGCCACGGCCACATTTTTTGACAAATATAAGAATTTGTGAACAAATTTTGAAAAGAGTGACTAAAGGAATATTCCTGCCCAGTTTGGTTCAATTGGGCCCAATGGTTGATTTTTAAAGAATTTTCTTATGATTTTTAGTCTGATAAGCCCCTTTCTCCCTGCCACACCCACATTTTTTGACAAATCAAAAATTCACGAACAAGTTTTGGAAAGTGTCACACAAGGAACATTCCTGCCAAGTTTGGTCAAAATTGGTCCAATGGTTTAGGAGGAGAAGATGTTGAAAGAAATTGTGAACGGACGGACAGATGGACGGACAGATGGACGGACGGACGGACGACGGACAAAAAGCGACCACAATAGCTCACCTTGAGCACTTCGTGCTCAGGTGAGCTAATAAACTGCAAATCAGGTGAACATATTGATTACGACGATGCACTTGATTTTTCTTCATTGAGATTTTCATTCTCACCCACGATTCGGAGACAGATCAATTTGCGAAATGTGATTTTTTTAAATGTTAATCCGCGCAAATTCATTTCCTAAACCACAAATATTCCCTTAAAGCATCTACGAAATATTCCTTCTTCATTTAAAACACCGCGGTCGCCAAACAACAATGTTTAGAAAGTTAATTGTCTTCTCTAATGAAATGTAAAAGAAATACCTTGTCGTTGAAATATTCCAATTAATGGTTCAATTATTCCATGACTAAATTGATTTAAACTTTACATGCGCACCCCGAAATTTCAACAAGTGATCCCTTTTAAGAACTGTATGGGAATGAGTCTATTTCTATTTTTGGAAAGTGTTCAATAACAGGTGTTCCGCGCGTGGCTTCGCGGCTTTGTTTGATGTTTTAAACTCTCCCTCAGACGGTTAGCGGTATGACAATTGTGTGACGTCATTTTGTTCCGACAAAAGAATGAGAAATCAGCACGTGAATATCCCTGTCAATCAAGCACATACATGCTCAAATGGGTGGAGACTGACAAACTGTTCAGACCAATCAATTAAACACAATTCAATCGGTAGATTTACAAGGCGGTGCTATGTCGAATAAAAGAAAAAGAACCCCGTTCGGGTGATTTGATTGTGGCTAAATCAGGAATTTCTGCACCTCCAACGGTCAAATCTAGAGTGGTATACAATTTGAATTTAATGCGTCGGATTGTTAACAATTGTGTTGGATAAATAAGGATGTTTCTCACAAAGTAAGACTTGTCATATCTAATATATATTCGTCTACAGTCTGGAAGTTTGATTCACCTCGAAATATGATTATGGAACAATTTTTCGCACGAAACTTTTCTGGAGCAAATTAATGTGGAATTTGCTTATAATTTGTATTTTTCCATCAAATTTGAATGTTGGTTGATCAAAAAAGGCATTAGCGCTATTTCTACTGTTCAAAATAAGCGAAACAATTGAACTGTAGTCTGTTTCTGTCGATGTAGGAACTTCCAAATTCAAACAATTAATCACTTTTTAGGGCATGTCGAATTTATACGCACTTCAAATATTTTGTTGTATAAATTCGACACCCTTTCTCAAGTTGAAAATAAAGCAGAGGGATGCTTTTAATCAATTAATTAATGAAAATATACACATTTCCGACATAGTATTGAAACATTTATCATACAAAAATGATTTTCATATTTTTTCAAATGTCTTTGTTTAGATCCACTTTCTTACGATAATCTGTAACGGCCATTTTTGCCCATCAGAAAATTTGACGACCTTTTTCTTCCGCGATTTTTTCGGGGAAAGGCTGGGTGTTTGGAGGACATGAATTATTGTTATATGTCAGTTATTGCCCCGACATAAGTTGTTTGATATTAGAATGCTATTAATACGCTTTGTGTGTCAAATATTGTAAATATTATAGAAGAGTGTCGAATTTAGACGACTGTCGAAATTACCCGACTTTACTCTACAGAGAAAGGAGACCTACTGATCTTCTCATCTCAAACTTCTGACATATCAGTTAGTTTTGTTGAAAATATTGATATTTATTCCAGAAAATGATTTATCTAAATGACTGTAATGATGTGAATCGAGAGGGATTAAAATAAGTTGAAATTGAAACAAGAGGCCCCTCTGGGCCTTATCGGTCACCTGAATCAAATGAGCAGAAACATTTAAGGAAAATGTTAAGTTAACAAAAAGCGCAACCCCCCCAGCACCACCATTTCTTGACAGTCTTTTTTTCTCTTGTACAAACTTATTCAAAGACTCAAAAACCAAAATGTGAATTCAATCCAACAGTAGAACATTTCTTAATATGTACCCTATTTACCCCCTTTTGGCACCTTTTGGGGCCCCAAAGGGAGATAACTCCATGATTTGTAAAAATCTGAAGCGGCTTCCCATTGGAATGCTTCCTGCCAAGTCTGGTAGAAATCTGTCCAATGGTTCTCAAAAAGAAGAAGAAAATGTTCAAAGTTAAGTAATAACGCGAAGCCCTCCCATCCCCCATCCACAGCACGGCCATTTATTGACGAGTTTTTTTCTCTTGTACAAATTTTGTAGTCCTTGCCCTAAAGACTTTAACTTCCAAATGTGTATCCAATGCAACAGCCGGTTCATGAGTAGAAGATATTTTAAGATGTACCCAATTTACCCCCTTTTTGGCCCCTTATGGGGCCCCAAAGGGAGATAACTCCATGATTCGTAGAAATCTGAAGCGGCTTCCCATGGGGATGCTCCCTGCCAAGTTTGGTAGAAATCCAACCAATGGTTCTTAATAAGAAGTCGAAAATGTTAAGTTAACTAATACCGCAACCCCACTCCCATCCCCCATCCCCAGCACGGCCATTTCTGGGCGGATTTTTTTCTCTTGTTCAAACTTTGTTGTCCTTGCCCTAAAGACTCTAAATACCAAATGTGAATCAAATCCAACAGCCGGTTCATGAGACGAAGATTTTTTAAGATGTACCCTATTTAACCCCTTTTTGGCCCCTTATGGGGCCCCAAAGGGAAATAACTCCATGATTCGTACAAATCTGAAGCGGCTTCCCATGGGGATGCTCCCTGCCAAGTTTGGTTGTAATCCGTCCAATGGTTCTCAAGAAGAAGTCGAAAATGTTAAAAGTTAACGGACGACGGACGACGACGGACGAAACACGGTCGCAATAGGTCACCATGACCTTCGGTCAGGTGACCTAAAAACTTGCTTCCCAATCGATGTGAAATAAATACGTTCGAAGGAACGTCTGAAAAAAAAAGTCCTGTTATTTCCTGTTTTTGACAAAATGAATAGAGATTCTGCTTCTAAGGTGATCGAAATTAGGTCGGACGGGGATACATATAGGGGGGTTCGTTTTTCCTAGTATTACAAAATTGTAACTGAATTTCTGCATAAAAATGAAATAATCTGGCTACAGAGGGGGGTTCGTTTGAACCCCCCGAACCCCCTCTGGATCCGCCACTGATCCCCCACCTACGGGCCTTTGAGGTACGAAATGGTTATGGAACGAATTGACTAAGCCCTATTCTTGCCTAAGTATGGCCAGGGCAATATTTGAATATAATCAAAATATACCCGTCGTGTCCAAAATTATTCATAAATTGTTCATTCAGTGAGCAATTTTTTTCTATTGAAGTCTTGAATTATTGCCACATTTTTCTTCCATGGACGAGTGTACGGCAATGACGATGATATTCACCAATCAACGTCTGTGTTAGAAAATCAACCAATGAAAATGAATTTGACTTTTTCCGTAGCTCGACAAAAAAGTAGGTCAAACGCTTGGAAATTGGTTAAAAAGCGTTTCATGATCGAGTACTGAATCCCTGCTCAAAATGTGAGCGTAATGTAAGCCGGGAACCAAAGATACTCTTCACAAAAGAGGTACCTGTCAAAGTCATGTCAGATGAAATTTCTGTAATTTTGAGCTGGTTTGCCGGCTATTCCAACTTTTATTCTGTCCTAAGTGTTTTGATTTGCTTCTGTATTATGGTCGTATTTATTTTAAGGTTAGTATCGCTTTAACAAACAACAACAGATGGAACAAGGACCCCTTTATCACACCATTAATTCGAGTCTTCTCTGATGCAAATTTCGCTCTTTGATATCGGAAGTCGCTGCATTTACATCAAATTCCACTCCTAGAGTTAGATCTATATAATAAGACGAAAGTTAGCTGACTTTTAAAAAAAAATCTCAACCTGACGGTCAAGTACAGACTTTTTCTCTATGCATTGCTACTGACCAAAAATGATTTATTGATTGACACATCAGCACTTTTTAGGTTGACATTTGGCGATAACTTCACAATCGGTCTGTAGTTAGTGACTTTTTTCTGAGTTGGCGAATTTTTCACTTTCTTGTACGGGCGAAGCCCGCCTATAGGTCACGGGCAATTATGATGACAAATATTGACATACCCATACAACTTTGTGGCGGCCATTTTGTTTTTATTTTCATGGGGCATTCGTGGACTAACTCTCGACAAATACTTCCGGTTGCCGTTTTCCTCGTCCCTAAATCCACTGTCTGATGACCAGTCAATTTTACGTATTCTTATGGGAAAATATATAACAAAAGTTAATAAAAACATCACCCACCAAAATTTCTCGTAAAATTCTGTTTCAATAATGGTGAAACGCGTTTGTACAACATCTAAATAAGATATGGCAAAGAAATATACAAGTTTCGTATCCACGGCATTTTATGACACAAATGACGTCATCAATATATACTGAACAAAAGTGAAAACGCTACACTGCAAGATTTCTTATTTCTTGAAAAGTATAGAATCAATAGCATGAAATATATGTTGACGTTATTTCCCAGGCTTTCAGCAATAGTTTTGTCGAAATTTCATTGCCTTGTCTCCTTTAATGTCAGAGTTACAGCCCTTAATGCGTTTAGAGCTAATTTAATCAAATGCCGCATATGCGCATGCGCAGAAAACTCTTCAATATTTTTTCGGAATTGGCCATATCCAGGTTGCCAAAAAAACACTTAAAATCTCACTTCTTTCTTGTAGCAAACTCTAAAATCAAGGTCGAATCTGTCGATTTTGCGAATTACCTCCCTTTAACATAAACAAATAGGGAATTTAAAATGTTTGGTATTCACAAATTCATCACGGTTTTCGATTGGGTTTTTTTTGCAACATCATGTAGGCCTTACAGAGGATTTTTGAACCCGTTCTTCGACTAGGTTTGTTTCCAGATGTCCATGCAATAGCAATTTGAATTTCCTATGGAGATTACATTGTAAATTTTTCAAGCTTTGGAACATAATGAAAAATCTGCTTTTCAAATACCATTTTCTAAACGCTGAAACACTTTTATGCAAGCTTCTTTACATTTCCTGACTGGTAACTTGTCAGACTACCATTTCGTGCAGTCCAGCATGGTTTGCATTTTTCTACTTGGATTTCCTGAAGGTTTAAATTGTGTAAAATTTCCGTTCAAATTGTACACCTGAAAAACGGACCCCTGTCTCATTAAAAGGGTCCGTATTGCATCCTCGTAATTAAAACCCACAAAACTTTTAGTGCTTGGCTTAACCAAGTCAATGAACAATGCGAAATACTTTCATTTGATTTTTTTTACTTGTTGTTTGTAGAAGAAATATGACAAGCAAAGTAGGTGTAGCGTTTTCACTTTTGTTCAGTATATTTGCGCATAACGTCACGCGCACTCGCGCGGGGGTTTTAATACGACGCAATGGTACATTTCTGTCTACGCGTCCCGTTATTTAATCGACACGGATACGCCGTTTTAACCCTTTCCCAATTGGCTTAAAAAACTATAACACACTTTTCAAGGTGACTTAGAACTCATGATAATTGATGAAAATGGAGGGGAAAGAAGACATTCTAATTAGAATATATCAGCAAAACATTTTCTCTCAAAACATTTCCCTAGTTTTTAGAATTTTGACCACTCGATCATAAAGACATGAAAGCACTGTGACATTGCTCTTATCATTCTTCTTTTAACCAAAACATTCGCAATCATAGCCTCTCATTATTTAACCCTTTTCTCTCTTTTACTTGAAGACAGATAAGCGACTGTTCAGAAGTTGCCTTTTGACAGTGTAAGAAAGTAGCATAATTATGTCATCAAGATAGATTTATGCTTGCTTCGCCCGTGTTTAGGCTTTGTCTATATTCATATTATAGTAGATCTATTGGACTCTGATGGTTACAAATGGAGTAATGTCCAATGTCAAAGAGCGAAACTTGCAGAGAAGACTCAGATTATCACACCATCTGACCACCCTTAACCCTTACAAAATGTCCAACCATTTCTTGTCATGATGAAATCACAGTTGACAGTGCATCATCAGAAAGCACATCCTATGGCAGGCCCGTAGGAACAGGGGGGCTAAGCCCCCCCCCCCCCCCCCCCAAAGTTGGCCAAAAATGCCAAATTTTCCTTTTTTCACACTGAAAATTTGGGAAAATCCAAATTAATTAGCCCTCCCCTCCAATATTCGGACACTGAGGTTTTAGGCCCCCCCCCCCCCATATGAAAATGCTTCCTACAGGCCTGCATGGTCTCCTTTAGTTGCAATTTTGTATTAAAGGGAAACCTTTTTTTTAATCTTGAACCAGGTCTCCTCTTCACAAAAGGGAATGATTTTATCATGACATAATTTCGGACCAACAATCATATTTTCGTAGGTGTTGGTAAAGATCTAGTAACGGGTACCTATTTTGAATCTTGATCCAGGTCTCCTCTTCACAAAAGGAAACAATTTTATTGTGACGTAATTTCGGACAAACAATTGTATTTCCTTAGGTGTTGTTATAGAATGTCGTCACTAAGGCTTGATTCAAGCCAAAGTCACTAAGGCTTGGTTTAACCCTTTACCAAACGAAAAATTTTAGGGTGACCCACTTCAGAAATTGCCAGAAATGGAAAAATGGATGTTACTAAAGATAGGATTTGTGTAAAATGTGGCACAGAAAATATTGAGACAAAAGGAGAAACTGCTGGTTATCATCAGTTTCTTCTTTTGTTTCAATGTTTTCCCAAGTCTGTTATATTAGGGACGTCAAAACCAGGTCTTGTTTGGGAAAGGGTTAAGCCAAAGTCACTAAGGCTTGATTCAAGCCAAAGTCACTAAGGCTTGATTCAAGCCAAAGTCACTAAGGCTTGATTCAAGCCAAAGTTTCAAGATTTTATAACAACTCTGATAGTAACAGTAAACCAAGTCTACTTTTAGCACAAAATTCATTGCTATTCCAACTAACCTTATGCTGTGGAGCAGCACCCACAGTGATTCACTCTGGGAAAAATGCATAAAAATGCTTAAATTATGTAGAAAGTTCCTGACCACAGCATAACCATTTTTCTGTCAATTTAGCGCATGTAACATGTTTATCTTTTTTTTTTTTCAGGTTAAATGGTGATAATTTTATGTTAACCCCTGCAACACATTACAACACACCCAAGGAGCAGCCCATGACAAAATTACACAACCCTTTCTCTATTCAAATTGTGGATGGAAAACAAACATCACTAAAAGGTACTGAAATTCTATTGTTCTTCAAAAACCTTTTATTTACAGTTTGAAATTAGCTATTTAACCCATTACCACAAAGTGATACTTTTTGGTGCTGCAAAATACTTGGGAAAACATATGTGGAAAATGAAGAAATTGTACAAGTGTGCAGTCTGATCCTACTCTATGCTACCCATATTAACCTTTTCATTCCAGATGGGTCAAGCTTGAATATATCTGTGACCAGTGCCTGTATAATGGAGCTATCCAGGGGGTGGGTGGGGTATGGGGGCGTAATGTCAAATGGTCAATTTGTGGTCACTTTGATAATTAAGTCATTTGGCAGGCAGCATAGATTACGATCAGCCTGCACAAGTGTGCAGTCTGATCTTACTCTATGCTACCTGTATTATCTTTTCCATTCCAGTACCACTCAGGCCACTGTCAAGTAAAAAAAAAATGGTATTTTGTGAAGTCTATTATCTTTTTAATTCCAGATGGGTTACATGTGAATATATCTGTGACAAATGCCTGTACAATGGATCTATTCTGGGGTGTCGATGTCAAGGCCTTTCAGACAGAGATACATAAACCAGTACGGGACATCCACACAAGATTGAAGGAACAACAGAGTTTTGATGGCAACTATCTCCACAGGGTCAATTTAGGACTGTATCCTTTGTGCATTTACACAGTGGATAATCATGCGACTCAGAATTTCAGAAAATCATCAATATTTCTTAATACTTGACCAATTTTAATTTGGTTTGAAACAGAGGTGTGTAAATGCCAGGAATAAGCTGGATGTGGTGGATTTTTGAAAATCAATTGATAAAACAGTTATTGACAATTAACTGAAAATTTGGTTAATCTTTAATAACTTTTTTATCAATTGATTTTTAAAAACATTTCAATGTCCTTCTAATGCGTGACGTCTGTCCACCTTCTTTGCTTCAAATCGAATTCAAATTGGTCTCCTTTCAAAAAAGTTATTGAAGATTTTCTGAAATTGTTGTATTGCATGATTATCCATCTTGATTTATAAAGGTCTTTGTGAATTGATGTACCTGACAGTTAGTACAGAGCTCCAGATAAGAGGGGGTGATGACTTTTCAAACTGCAATAATTTTGTTATTGTTCATCAAACCCTATGTTGTGGGAACTCATTTGTATCGTCTCGATAAATAAAAAAGGTTATAAATAAAAAGGTTAGAAAGTCTTCACCCCCCTCTTATCTGGAGCTCTGAGAGGGGGTGAAGACATTCTATATTTGGCATTTCAACTCCAAAATGTATGTTGTGGGTACTCATTGGAATCATCTCAATGAGACAGTTCTGATGTGTACCCACAACTTAGGGTTTTATGAATAATGAATATAATACAGTCGACACTTGATGTGTCAACATCGGATAAGTCGAATTTCCGCTTAAGTCGAAGTGAAAGTCTGGTCCAATCCTCATCAATGGATATCAAAAATATAAAACAAAATTATTTTGAAATAAATGTAGCCATTGAAATATAGTAGGAAAAGGAAAGAAATTGCTCATGTCGAGCAATTTCTTTCCTTTTCCTACTATATTTCAATTATGAATGTACTTGATGAGCATAAAAATGGTTAAAAATTGTTGTAATAGATACAAAGAAAAAATTGGAGGTGGCGAACTCCGGATATGTCGAAGTATTTTGACGGTCCCTCTGACTTCGACACAACGAGAGTCGACTGTAATGCATTTCAAAAAGTCATCACTGCCTTTTATCTGTAGCTCTGGTTAGTCATATTTTAAAAATGTTGCAACTAAATTTTCAATAAGCTTTAGTAAAGACCTTTTCTAACATAAAAAACAACATTCTAGATGGAATAGTAAAAGATTCGTCTCAAACTTACGTAGTGTTTTCATTATCAAGGGATAGGGAAAGAGCCCAGGCTCTCAAGTCTGTCCGTTGGGATTCAAATTTTATCCTTTAGTTAAAAAGATAATGAAAACCCTGCTTATGTAGCTAATTTGATATGTGGCTTTCACAAATTGTGCATAGTTATAGCTATCGTACAAAAACATTAATGACAAGAAAAGGAATCTAATAGCTTATACATGATTGTATCAGCAGATTATTCCCTTAACCTCTGTTAAAGTATGGACATATCAGGCAGACCCTGTGAGTTTTATTCGAAAACGCCAGAGACTGTAACAGAGTCTAGTTTAGGGTCCCCACCCAGACAAATGTATCCAGTTGTTATAGTGTCTGTATGTCAGGATTTACACATAAATAAACAACTTACGGTGGTAAGTATTCAAGACACCAGAGACAGTAACAGAGTCAAGTTTAGGGTCCCCACCCAGACAAATGTATCCAGTTGTTATAGTGTCTGTATGTCAGGATTTACACATAAATAAACAACTTACGGTGGTAAGTATTCAAGACACCAGAGACAGTAACAGAGTCAAGTTTAGGGTCCCCACCCAGACAAATGTATCCAGTTGTTATAGTGTCTGTATGTCAGGATTTACACATAAATAAACAACTTATGGTGGTAAGTATTCAAGATGCTAGAGACAGTAACAGAGTCAAGTTTAGGGTCCCCACCCAGACAAATGTATCCAGTTGTTATAGTGTCTGTATGTCAGGATTTACACATAAATAAACAACTCACAGTGGTAAAGTATTTCTTCATAATTTATTACTACTGTCAGCTATCTACTAGATCTATATGAAAAAATATGGTTCTGGACTACTTTTTTATGGGCTTTTAACAATTGTATTTCAGCTACAATGATGAAAATGTCATCACTTTGGGATGCCAAAAAATATATAACACAAATTCGATAAAACTTTAAGCTATTTTTAAGGTGTTTGTGGTGAAGGTTACTTTTTTTTGGCCGGAAAGTATTAATGTTACTAATGTTCCATATTAGTTAGAGACCTTGAGATAGAAAGAAGGAAGGTTGGGGCAGGTGATAATATAGCTTTTTTCCAAACGATTGTTTCATGTTTCCACAATGTTTCTCTATTACAGGTATCACAGTTCACAATTATCCACCTGAATGATTCAGTATGTACTCTAGACTCTCATATTGTGTACCAGTTTGTGAAGACCAACATGGATAGACTGTTTGTTTCATGTTTCCACAATGTTTCTTTATTTATTACAGGTATCACAGTTCACAATTATCCACCTGAAGGATTCAGTATGTACTCTAGACTCTCATATTGTGTACCAGTTTGTGAAGACCAACACTGATAGACTGTTTGTTTCATGTTTCCACAATGTTTCTTTATTTATTACAGGTATCACAGTTCACAATTATCCATCTGAAGGATTCAGTATGTACTATAGACTCTCATATTGTGTACCAGTTTGTGAAGACCAACACAGATAGACTGTTTGTTTCATGTTTCCACAATGTTTCTCTATTACAGGTATCACAGTTCACAATTATCCATCTGAAGGATTCAGTATGTACTATAGACTCTCATATTGTATACCAGTTTGTGAAAACCAACACAGATAGACTGTTTGTTTCATGTTTCCACAATGTTTCTCTATTTATTACAGGTATCACAGTTCACAATTATCCACCTGAAGGATTCAGTATGTACTCTAGACTCTCATATTGTATACCAGTTTGTGAAGACCAACATGGATAGACTGTTTGTTTCATGTTTCCACAATGTTTCTTTATTTATTACAGGTATCACAGTTCACAATTATCCACCTGAAGGATTCAGTATGTACTATAGACTCTCATATTGTGTACCAGTTTGTGAAGACCAACACAGATAGACTGTTTGTTTCATGTTTCCACAATGTTTCTTTATTTATTACAGGTATCACAGTTCACAATTATCCACCTGAAGGATTCAGTATGTACTCTAGACTCTCATATTGTATACCAGTTTGTGAAAACCAACACTGATAGACTGTTTGTTTCATGTTTCCACAATGTTTCTCTATTTATTACAGGTATCACAGTTCACAATTATCCACCTGAAGGATTCAGTATGTACTATAGACTCTCATATTGTGTACCAGTTTGTGAAAACCAACACTGATAGACTGTTTGTTTCATGTTTCCACAATGTTTCTCTATTACAGGTATCACAGTTCACAATTATCCACCTGAAGGATTCAGTATGTACTCTAGACTCTCATATTGTATACCAGTTTGTGAAAACCAACACAGATAGATTGTTTGTTTCATGTTTCCACAATGTTTCTCTATTACAGGTATCACAGTTCACAATTATCCATCTGAAGGATTCAGTATGTACTATAGACTCTCATATTGTGTACCAGTTTGTGAAGACCAACACAGATAGACTGTTTGTTTCATGTTTCCACAATGTTTCTCTATTTATTACAGGTATCACAGTTCACAATTATCCACCTGAAGGATTCAGTATGTACTCTAGACTCTCATATTGTATACCAGTTTGTGAAGACCAACACTGATAGACTGTTTGTTTCATGTTTCCACAATGTTTCTCTATTACAGGTATCACAGTTCACAATTATCCACCTGAAGGATTCAGTATGTACTCTAGACTCTCATATTGTGTACCAGTTTGTGAAAACCAACACTGATAGACTGTTTGTTTCATGTTTCCACAATGTTTCTCTATTACAGGTATCACAGTTCACAATTATCCACCTGAAGGATTCAGTATGTACTCTAGACTCTCATATTGTATACCAGTTTGTGAAGACCAACACTGATAGACTGTTTGTTTCATGTTTCCACAATGTTTCTCTATTACAGGTATCACAGTTCACAATTATCCACCTGAAGGATTCAGTATGTACTCTAGACTCTCATATTGTGTACCAGTTTGTAAAAACCAACACTGATAGACTGTTTGTTTCATGTTTCCACAATGTTTCTCTATTTATTACAGGTATCACAGTTCACAATTATCCACCTGAAGGATTCAGTATGTACTCTAGACTCTCATATTGTGTACCAGTTTGTGAAGACCAACATGGATAGACTGTTTGTTTCATGTTTCCACAATGTTTCTCTATTTATTACAGGTATCACAGTTCACAATTATCCATCTGAAGGATTCAGTATGTACTCTAGACTCTCATATTGTGTACCAGTTTGTGAAGACCAACACTGATAGACTGTTTGTTTCATGTTTCCACAATGTTTCTCTATTACAGGTATCACAGTTCACAATTATCCACCTGAAGGATTCAGTATGTACTCTAGACTCTCATATTGTATACCAGTTTGTGAAGACCAACACTGATAGACTGTTTGTTTCATGTTTCCACAATGTTTCTCTATTACAGGTATCACAGTTCACAATTATCCACCTGAAGGATTCAGTATGTACTCTAGACTCTCATATTGTGTACCAGTTTGTAAAAACCAACACTGATAGACTGTTTGTTTCATGTTTCCACAATGTTTCTCTATTTATTACAGGTATCACAGTTCACAATTATCCACCTGAAGGATTCAGTATGTACTCTAGACTCTCATATTGTGTACCAGTTTGTGAAGACCAACATGGATAGACTGTTTGTTTCATGTTTCCACAATGTTTCTCTATTACAGGTATCACAGTTCACAATTATCCACCTGAAGGATTCAGTATGTACTCTAGACTCTCATATTGTGTACCAGTTTGTGAAGACCAACACTGATAGACTGTTTGTTTCATGTTTCCACAATGTTTCTTTATTTATTACAGGTATCACAGTTCACAATTATCCACCTGAAGGATTCAGTATGTACTCTAGACTCACATATTGTATACCAGTTTGTGAAGACCAACACTGATAGACTGTTTGTTTCATGTTTCCACAATGTTTCTCTATTACAGGTATCACAGTTCACAATTATCCACCTGAAGGATTCAGTATGTACTCTAGACTCTCATATTGTATACCAGTTTGTGAAGACCAACACTGATAGACTGTTTGTTTCATGTTTCCACAATGTTTCTCTATTTATTACAGGTATCACAGTTCACAATTATCCACCTGAAGGATTCAGTATGTACTCTAGACTCTCATATTGTATACCAGTTTGTGAAGACCAACACTGATAGACTGTTTGTTTCATGTTTCCACAATGTTTCTCTATTTATTACAGGTATCACAGTTCACAATTATCCACCTGAAGGATTCAGTATGTACTCTAGACTCACATATTGTGTACCAGTTTGTGAAGACCAACATGGATAGACTGTTTGTTTCATGTTTCCACAATGTTTCTCTATTTATTACAGGTATCACAGTTCACAATTATCCACCTGAAGGATTCAGTATGTACTCTAGACTCTCATATTGTGTACCAGTTTGTGAAGACCAACATGGATAGACTGTTTGTTTCATGTTTCCACAATGTTTCTCTATTACAGGTATCACAGTTCACAATTATCCACCTGAAGGATTCAGTATGTACTCTAGACTCTCATATTGTGTACCAGTTTGTGAAGACCAACATGGATAGACTGTTTGTTTCATGTTTCCACAATGTTTCTCTATTACAGGTATCACAGTTCACAATTATCCACCTGAAGGATTCAGTATGTACTCTAGACTCACATATTGTATACCAGTTTGTAAAAACCAACACTGATAGACTGTTTGTTTCATGTTTCCACAATGTTTCTCTATTTATTACAGGTATCACAGTTCACAATTATCCACCTGAAGGATTCAGTATGTACTCTAGACTCTCATATTGTATACCAGTTTGTGAAAACCAACACTGATAGACTGTTTGTTTCATGTTTCCACAATGTTTCTCTATTACAGGTATCACAGTTCACAATTATCCACCTGAAGGATTCAGTATGTACTCTAGACTCTCATATTGTATACCAGTTTGTAAAAACCAACATGGATAGACTGTTTGTTTCATGTTTCCACAATGTTTCTCTATTACAGGTATCACAGTTCACAATTATCCATCTGAAGGATTCAGTATGTACTCTAGACTCACATATTGTATACCAGTTTGTGAAGACCAACATGGATAGACTGTTTGTTTCATGTTTCCACAATGTTTCTCTATTTATTACAGGTATCACAGTTCACAATTATCCATCTGAAGGATTCAGTATGTACTCTAGACTCTCATATTGTGTACCAGTTTGTGAAGACCAACATGGATAGACTGTTTGTTTCATGTTTCCACAATGTTTCTCTATTTATTACAGGTATCACAGTTCACAATTATCCACCTGAAGGATTCAGTATGTACTCTAGACTCACATATTGTATACCAGTTTGTAAAAACCAACACTGATAGACCGTTTGTTTTCATGTTTCCACAATGTTTCTCTATTTATTACAGGTATCACAGTTCACAATTATCCACCTGAAGGATTCAGTATGTACTCTAGACTCACATATTGTATACCAGTTTGTGAAGACCAACATGGATAGACTGTTTGTTTCATGTTTCCACAATGTTTCTCTATTTATTACAGGTATCACAGTTCACAATTATCCATCTGAAGGATTCAGTATGTACTATAGACTCTCATATTGTGTACCAGTTTGTAAAAACCAACACAGATAGACTGTTTGTTTCATGTTTCCACAATGTTTCTCTATTACAGGTATCACAGTTCACAATTATCCACCTGAAGGATTCAGTATGTACTCTAGACTCTCATATTGTGTACCAGTTTGTGAAGACCAACACTGATAGACTGTTTGTTTCATGTTTCCACAATGTTTGTCTATTTATTACAGGTATCACAGTTCACAATTATCCACCTGAAGGATTCAGTATGTACTCTAGACTCACATATTGTATACCAGTTTGTGAAGACCAACACTGATAGACTGTTTGTTTCATGTTTCCACAATGTTTCTCTATTACAGGTATCACAGTTCACAATTATCCACCTGAAGGATTCAGTATGTACTCTAGACTCTCATATTGTGTACCAGTTTGTGAAGACCAACATGGATAGACTGTTTGTTTCATGTTTCCACAATGTTTCTTTATTTATTACAGGTATCACAGTTCACAATTATCCACCTGAAGGATTCAGTATGTACTCTAGACTCTCATATTGTGTACCAGTTTGTGAAAACCAACACTGATAGACTGTTTGTTTCATGTTGTCACAATGTTTCTCTATCTATTACAGGTATCACAGTTCACAATTATCCATCTGAAGGATTCAGTATGTACTCTAGACTCTCATATTGTGTACCAGTTTGTGAAAACCAACACTGATAGACTGTTTGTTTCATGTTTCCACAATGTTTCTCTATTACAGGTATCACAGTTCACAATTATCCACCTGAAGGATTCAGTATGTACTCTAGACTCACATATTGTGTACCAGTTTGTGAAAACCAACACAGATAGACTGTTTGTTTCATGTTTCCACAATGTTTCTTTATTTATTACAGGTATCACAGTTCACAATTATCCATCTGAAGGATTCAGTATGTACTCTAGACTCACATATTGTATACCAGTTTGTGAAGACCAACACTCACAGACTGTTTGTTTCATGTTTCCACAATGTTTCTCTATTTATTACAGGTATCACAGTTCACAATTATCCACCTGAAGGATTCAGTATGTACTCTAGACTCTCATATTGTGTACCAGTTTGTGAAGACCAACATGGATAGACTGTTTGTTTCATGTTTCCACAATGTTTCTCTATTACAGGTATCACAGTTCACAATTATCCACCTGAAGGATTCAGTATGTACTCTAGACTCTCATATTGTGTACCAGTTTGTGAAGACCAACACAGATAGACTGTTTGTTTCATGTTTCCACAATGTTTCTCTATTACAGGTATCACAGTTCACAATTATCCACCTGAAGGATTCAGTATGTACTCTAGACTCTCATATTGTGTACCAGTTTGTGAAGACCAACACAGATAGACTGTTTGTTTCATGTTTCCACAATGTTTCTTTATTTATTACAGGTATCACAGTTCACAATTATCCACCTGAAGGATTCAGTATGTACTCTAGACTCTCATATTGTGTACCAGTTTGTGAAGACCAACACTGATAGACTGTTTGTTTCATGTTTCCACAATGTTTCTCTATTACAGGTATCACAGTTCACAATTATCCACCTGAAGGATTCAGTATGTACTCTAGACTCTCATATTGTGTACCAGTTTGTGAAGACCAACACTGATAGACTGTTTGTTTCATGTTTCCACAATGTTTCTCTATTACAGGTATCACAGTTCACAATTATCCACCTGAAGGATTCAGTATGTACTCTAGACTCTCATATTGTATACCAGTTTGTAAAAACCAACACAGATAGACTGTTTGTTTCATGTTTCCACAATGTTTCTCTATTACAGGTATCACAGTTCACAATTATCCACCTGAAGGATTCAGTATGTACTCTAGACTCTCATATTGTGTACCAGTTTGTGAAAACCAACATGGATAGACTGTTTGTTTCATGTTTCCACAATGTTTCTCTATTACAGGTATCACAGTTCACAATTATCCACCTGAAGGATTCAGTATGTACTCTAGACTCTCATATTGTATACCAGTTTGTGAAAACCAACACTGATAGACTGTTTGTTTCATGTTTCCACAATGTTTCTCTATTTATTACAGGTATCACAGTTCACAATTATCCACCTGAAGGATTCAGTATGTACTCTAGACTCTCATATTGTATACCAGTTTGTGAAGACCAACATGGATAGACTGTTTGTTTCATGTTTCCACAATGTTTCTCTATTACAGGTATCACAGTTCACAATTATCCACCTGAAGGATTCAGTATGTACTCTAGACTCTCATATTGTATACCAGTTTGTGAAAACCAACACTGATAGACTGTTTGTTTCATGTTTCCACAATGTTTCTCTATTTATTACAGGTATCACAGTTCACAATTATCCACCTGAAGGATTCAGTATGTACTATAGACTCTCATATTGTATACCAGTTTGTGAAAACCAACACTGATAGACTGTTTGTTTCATGTTTCCACAATGTTTCTCTATTTATTACAGGTATCACAGTTCACAATTATCCACCTGAAGGATTCAGTATGTACTATAGACTCTCATATTGTGTACCAGTTTGTGAAGACCAACATGGATAGACTGTTTGTTTCATGTTTCCACAATGTTTCTCTATTACAGGTATCACAGTTCACAATTATCCACCTGAAGGATTCAGTATGTACTCTAGACTCTCATATTGTATACCAGTTTGTGAAAACCAACACAGATAGACTGTTTGTTTCATGTTTCCACAATGTTTCTTTATTTATTACAGGTATCACAGTTCACAATTATCCATCTGAAGGATTCAGTATGTACTCTAGACTCTCATATTGTGTACCAGTTTGTGAAGACCAACACAGATAGACTGTTTGTTTCATGTTTCCACAATGTTTCTCTATTACAGGTATCACAGTTCACAATTATCCACCTGAAGGATTCAGTATGTACTCTAGACTCTCATATTGTGTACCAGTTTGTGAAAACCAACACTGATAGACTGTTTGTTTCATGTTTCCACAATGTTTCTCTATTTATTACAGGTATCACAGTTCACAATTATCCACCTGAAGGATTCAGTATGTACTCTAGACTCTCATATTGTGTACCAGTTTGTGAAGACCAACATGGATAGACTGTTTGTTTCATGTTTCCACAATGTTTCTCTATTACAGGTATCACAGTTCACAATTATCCACCTGAAGGATTCAGTATGTACTCTAGACTCTCATATTGTGTACCAGTTTGTGAAGACCAACATGGATAGACTGTTTGTTTCATGTTTCCACAATGTTTCTTTATTTATTACAGGTATCACAGTTCACAATTATCCACCTGAAGGATTCAGTATGTACTCTAGACTCTCATATTGTATACCAGTTTGTGAAGACCAACACTGATAGACTGTTTGTTTCATGTTTCCACAATGTTTCTCTATTACAGGTATCACAGTTCACAATTATCCATCTGAAGGATTCAGTATGTACTCTAGACTCTCATATTGTGTACCAGTTTGTGAAGACCAACACTGATAGACTGTTTGTTTCATGTTTCCACAATGTTTCTCTATTACAGGTATCACAGTTCACAATTATCCATCTGAAGGATTCAGTATGTACTCTAGACTCTCATATTGTGTACCAGTTTGTGAAGACCAACATGGATAGACCGTTTGTTTCATGTTTCCACAATGTTTCTCTATTACAGGTATCACAGTTCACAATTATCCACCTGAAGGATTCAGTATGTACACTAGACTCTCATATTGTATACCAGTTTGTGAAGACCAACACTGATAGACTGTTTGTTTCATGTTTCCACAATGTTTCTCTATTTATTACAGGTATCACAGTTCACAATTATCCACCTGAAGGATTCAGTATGTACTCTAGACTCACATATTGTATACCAGTTTGTGAAAACCAACACTGATAGACTGTTTGTTTCATGTTTCCACAATGTTTCTCTATTTATTACAGGTATCACAGTTCACAATTATCCACCTAAAGGATTCAGTATGTACTCTAGACTCTCATATTGTGTACCAGTTTGTGAAGACCAACACTGATAGACTGTTTGTTTCATGTTTCCACAATGTTTCTCTATTTATTACAGGTATCACAGTTCACAATTATCCACCTGAAGGATTCAGTATGTACTCTAGACTCTCATATTGTATACCAGTTTGTGAAGACCAACATGGATAGACTGTTTGTTTCATGTTTCCACAATGTTTCTCTATTTATTACAGGTATCACAGTTCACAATTATCCACCTGAAGGATTCAGTATGTACTCTAGACTCTCATATTGTGTACCAGTTTGTGAAGACCAACACAGATAGACTGTTTGTTTCATGTTTCCACAATGTTTCTTTATTTATTACAGGTATCACAGTTCACAATTATCCACCTAAAGGATTCAGTATGTACTCTAGACTCTCATATTGTGTACCAGTTTGTGAAGACCAACACAGATAGACTGTTTGTTTCATGTTTCCACAATGTTTCTCTATTTATTACAGGTATCACAGTTCACAATTATCCACCTGAAGGATTCAGTATGTACTCTAGACTCTCATATTGTGTACCAGTTTGTGAAGACCAACACAGATAGACTGTTTGTTTCATGTTTCCACAATGTTTCTTTATTTATTACAGGTATCACAGTTCACAATTATCCACCTGAAGGATTCAGTATGTACTCTAGACTCTCATATTGTGTACCAGTTTGTGAAGACCAACATGGATAGACTGTTTGTTTCATGTTTCCACAATGTTTCTCTATTACAGGTATCACAGTTCACAATTATTCACCTGAAGGATTCAGTATGTACTCTAGACTCTCATATTGTGTACCAGTTTGTGAAGACCAACATGGATAGACTGTTTGTTTCATGTTTCCACAATGTTTCTCTATTACAGGTATCACAGTTCACAATTATCCATCTGAAGGATTCAGTATGTACTCTAGACTCTCATATTGTATACCAGTTTGTGAAGACCAACATGGATAGACTGTTTGTTTCATGTTTCCACAATGTTTCTCTATTACAGGTATCACAGTTCACAATTATCCATCTGAAGGATTCAGTATGTACTATAGACTCTCATATTGTGTACCAGTTTGTAAAAACCAACACTGATAGACTGTTTGTTTCATGTTTCCACAATGTTTCTCTATTTATTACAGGTATCACAGTTCACAATTATCCATCTGAAGGATTCAGTATGTACTCTAGACTCACATATTGTGTACCAGTTTGTGAAGACCAACATGGATAGACTGTTTGTTTCATGTTTCCACAATGTTTCTCTATTACAGGTATCACAGTTCACAATTATCCACCTGAAGGATTCAGTATGTACTCTAGACTCTCATATTGTATACCAGTTTGTAAAAACCAACACTGATAGACTGTTTGTTTCATGTTTCCACAATGTTTCTCTATTTATTACAGGTATCACAGTTCACAATTATCCACCTGAAGGATTCAGTATGTACTCTAGACTCACATATTGTATACCAGTTTGTGAAAACCAACATGGATAGACTGTTTGTTTCATGTTTCCACAATGTTTCTTTATTTATTACAGGTATCACAGTTCACAATTATCCACCTGAAGGATTCAGTATGTACTCTAGACTCTCATATTGTGTACCAGTTTGTGAAGACCAACACTGATAGACTGTTTGTTTCATGTTTCCACAATGTTTCTCTATTTATTACAGGTATCACAGTTCACAATTATCCACCTGAAGGATTCAGTATGTACTCTAGACTCTCATATTGTGTACCAGTTTGTGAAGACCAACATGGATAGACCGTTTGTTTCATGTTTCCACAATGTTTCTCTATTTATTACAGGTATCACAGTTCACAATTATCCACCTGAAGGATTCAGTATGTACACTAGACTCTCATATTGTATACCAGTTTGTGAAAACCAACATGGATAGACTGTTTGTTTCATGTTTCCACAATGTTTCTCTATTACAGGTATCACAGTTCACAATTATCCACCTGAAGGATTCAGTATGTACTCTAGACTCTCATATTGTGTACCAGTTTGTGAAGACCAACACAGATAGACTGTTTGTTTCATGTTTCCACAATGTTTCTCTATTACAGGTATCACAGTTCACAATTATCCACCTGAAGGATTCAGTATGTACTCTAGACTCTCATATTGTGTACCAGTTTGTGAAGACCAACACTGATAGACTGTTTGTTTCATGTTTCCACAATGTTTCTCTATTTATTACAGGTATCACAGTTCACAATTATCCATCTGAAGGATTCAGTATGTACACTAGACTCTCATATTGTGTACCAGTTTGTGAAGACCAACACTGATAGACTGTTTGTTTCATGTTTCCACAATGTTTCTCTATTTATTACAGGTATCACAGTTCACAATTATCCACCTGAAGGATTCAGTATGTACTCTAGACTCTCATATTGTATACCAGTTTGTGAAAACCAACACTGATAGACTGTTTGTTTCATGTTTCCACAATGTTTCTCTATTACAGGTATCACAGTTCACAATTATCCACCTGAAGGATTCAGTATGTACTCTAGACTCTCATATTGTGTACCAGTTTGTGAAAACCAACACTGATAGACTGTTTGTTTCATGTTTCCACAATGTTTCTCTATTACAGGTATCACAGTTCACAATTATCCATCTGAAGGATTCAGTATGTACTCTAGACTCTCATATTGTATACCAGTTTGTGAAGACCAACACAGATAGACTGTTTGTTTCATGTTTCCACAATGTTTCTCTATTTATTACAGGTATCACAGTTCACAATTATCCACCTGAAGGATTCAGTATGTACTCTAGACTCTCATATTGTATACCAGTTTGTGAAAACCAACACTGATAGACTGTTTGTTTCATGTTTCCACAATGTTTCTCTATTACAGGTATCACAGTTCACAATTATCCACCTGAAGGATTCAGTATGTACTCTAGACTCTCATATTGTGTACCAGTTTGTGAAGACCAACACTGATAGACTGTTTGTTTCATGTTTCCACAATGTTTCTCTATTACAGGTATCACAGTTCACAATTATCCACCTGAAGGATTCAGTATGTACTCTAGACTCTCATATTGTGTACCAGTTTGTAAAAACCAACACTGATAGACTGTTTGTTTCATGTTTCCACAATGTTTCTCTATTACAGGTATCACAGTTCACAATTATCCACCTGAAGGATTCAGTATGTACTCTAGACTCTCATATTGTGTACCAGTTTGTGAAGAACAACATGGATAGACTGTTTGTTTCATGTTTCCACAATGTTTCTCTATTACAGGTATCACAGTTCACAATTATCCACCTGAAGGATTCAGTATGTACTCTAGACTCACATATTGTGTACCAGTTTGTGAAGACCAACATGGATAGACTGTTTGTTTCATGTTTCCACAATGTTTCTCTATTTATTACAGGTATCACAGTTCACAATTATCCACCTGAAGGATTCAGTATGTACTCTAGACTCTCATATTGTATACCAGTTTGTGAAGACCAACATGGATAGACTGTTTGTTTCATGTTTCCACAATGTTTCTCTATTACAGGTATCACAGTTCACAATTATCCACCTGAAGGATTCAGTATGTACTCTAGACTCTCATATTGTATACCAGTTTGTGAAGACCAACATGGATAGACTGTTTGTTTCATGTTTCCACAATGTTTCTCTATTACAGGTATCACAGTTCACAATTATCCACCTGAAGGATTCAGTATGTACTCTAGACTCTCATATTGTATACCAGTTTGTGAAGACCAACATGGATAGACTGTTTGTTTCATGTTTCCACAATGTTTCTCTATTACAGGTATCACAGTTCACAATTATCCACCTGAAGGATTCAGTATGTACTCTAGACTCTCATATTGTGTACCAGTTTGTAAAGACCAACATGGATAGACTGTTTGTTTCATGTTTCCACAATGTTTCTTTATTTATTACAGGTATCACAGTTCACAATTATCCACCTGAAGGATTCAGTATGTACTCTAGACTCTCATATTGTATACCAGTTTGTGAAAACCAACACAGATAGACTGTTTGTTTCATGTTTCCACAATGTTTCTCTATTACAGGTATCACAGTTCACAATTATCCATCTGAAGGATTCAGTATGTACACTAGACTCTCATATTGTGTACCAGTTTGTGAAAACCAACACAGATAGACTGTTTGTTTCATGTTTCCACAATGTTTCTCTATTTATTACAGGTATCACAGTTCACAATTATCCACCTGAAGGATTCAGTATGTACTCTAGACTCTCATATTGTATACCAGTTTGTAAAAACCAACACTGATAGACTGTTTGTTTCATGTTTCCACAATGTTTCTCTATTACAGGTATCACAGTTCACAATTATCCATCTGAAGGATTCAGTATGTACTCTAGACTCTCATATTGTATACCAGTTTGTGAAGACCAACATGGATAGACCGTTTGTTTCATGTTTCCACAATGTTTCTCTATTACAGGTATCACAGTTCACAATTATCCACCTGAAGGATTCAGTATGTACTCTAGACTCTCATATTGTATACCAGTTTGTGAAAACCAACACAGATAGACTGTTTGTTTCATGTTTCCACAATGTTTCTCTATTACAGGTATCACAGTTCACAATTATCCATCTGAAGGATTCAGTATGTACACTAGACTCTCATATTGTGTACCAGTTTGTGAAAACCAACACAGATAGACTGTTTGTTTCATGTTTCCACAATGTTTCTCTATTTATTACAGGTATCACAGTTCACAATTATCCACCTGAAGGATTCAGTATGTACTCTAGACTCTCATATTGTGTACCAGTTTGTGAAGACCAACACAGATAGACTGTTTGTTTCATGTTTCCACAATGTTTCTCTATTTATTACAGGTATCACAGTTCACAATTATCCACCTGAAGGATTCAGTATGTACTCTAGACTCTCATATTGTATACCAGTTTGTGAAGAACAACATGGATAGACTGTTTGTTTCATGTTTCCACAATGTTTCTCTATTACAGGTATCACAGTTCACAATTATCCACCTGAAGGATTCAGTATGTACTCTAGACTCACATATTGTGTACCAGTTTGTGAAGACCAACATGGATAGACTGTTTGTTTCATGTTTCCACAATGTTTCTCTATTTATTACAGGTATCACAGTTCACAATTATCCACCTGAAGGATTCAGTATGTACTCTAGACTCTCATATTGTATACCAGTTTGTGAAGACCAACATGGATAGACTGTTTGTTTCATGTTTCCACAATGTTTCTCTATTACAGGTATCACAGTTCACAATTATCCACCTGAAGGATTCAGTATGTACTCTAGACTCTCATATTGTATACCAGTTTGTGAAGACCAACATGGATAGACTGTTTGTTTCATGTTTCCACAATGTTTCTCTATTACAGGTATCACAGTTCACAATTATCCACCTGAAGGATTCAGTATGTACTCTAGACTCTCATATTGTATACCAGTTTGTGAAAACCAACACAGATAGACTGTTTGTTTCATGTTTCCACAATGTTTCTCTATTACAGGTATCACAGTTCACAATTATCCATCTGAAGGATTCAGTATGTACACTAGACTCTCATATTGTGTACCAGTTTGTGAAAACCAACACAGATAGACTGTTTGTTTCATGTTTCCACAATGTTTCTCTATTTATTACAGGTATCACAGTTCACAATTATCCACCTGAAGGATTCAGTATGTACTCTAGACTCTCATATTGTGTACCAGTTTGTGAAGACCAACACAGATAGACTGTTTGTTTCATGTTTCCACAATGTTTCTTTATTTATTACAGGTATCACAGTTCACAATTATCCACCTGAAGGATTCAGTATGTACTCTAGACTCTCATATTGTGTACCAGTTTGTGAAGACCAACACTGATAGACTGTTTGTTTCATGTTTCCACAATGTTTCTCTATTACAGGTATCACAGTTCACAATTATCCACCTGAAGGATTCAGTATGTACTCTAGACTCTCATATTGTGTACCAGTTTGTGAAGACCAACACTGATAGACTGTTTGTTTCATGTTTCCACAATGTTTCTCTATTACAGGTATCACAGTTCACAATTATCCACCTGAAGGATTCAGTATGTACTCTAGACTCTCATATTGTATACCAGTTTGTAAAAACCAACACAGATAGACTGTTTGTTTCATGTTTCCACAATGTTTCTCTATTACAGGTATCACAGTTCACAATTATCCACCTGAAGGATTCAGTATGTACTCTAGACTCTCATATTGTGTACCAGTTTGTGAAAACCAACACTGATAGACTGTTTGTTTCATGTTTCCACAATGTTTCTCTATTTATTACAGGTATCACAGTTCACAATTATCCACCTGAAGGATTCAGTATGTACTCTAGACTCTCATATTGTATACCAGTTTGTGAAGACCAACATGGATAGACTGTTTGTTTCATGTTTCCACAATGTTTCTCTATTACAGGTATCACAGTTCACAATTATCCACCTGAAGGATTCAGTATGTACTCTAGACTCTCATATTGTGTACCAGTTTGTGAAGACCAACACTGATAGACTGTTTGTTTCATGTTTCCACAATGTTTCTCTATTTATTACAGGTATCACAGTTCACAATTATCCACCTGAAGGATTCAGTATGTACTCTAGACTCTCATATTGTGTACCAGTTTGTGAAGACCAACATGGATAGACTGTTTGTTTCATGTTTCCACAATGTTTCTCTATTACAGGTATCACAGTTCACAATTATCCACCTGAAGGATTCAGTATGTACTCTAGACTCTCATATTGTGTACCAGTTTGTGAAAACCAACACTGATAGACTGTTTGTTTCATGTTTCCACAATGTTTCTCTATTTATTACAGGTATCACAGTTCACAATTATCCACCTGAAGGATTCAGTATGTACTCTAGACTCTCATATTGTGTACCAGTTTGTGAAGACCAACATGGATAGACTGTTTGTTTCATGTTTCCACAATGTTTCTCTATTACAGGTATCACAGTTCACAATTATCCACCTGAAGGATTCAGTATGTACTCTAGACTCTCATATTGTGTACCAGTTTGTGAAGACCAACATGGATAGACTGTTTGTTTCATGTTTCCACAATGTTTCTTTATTTATTACAGGTATCACAGTTCACAATTATCCACCTGAAGGATTCAGTATGTACTCTAGACTCTCATATTGTGTACCAGTTTGTGAAGACCAACATGGATAGACTGTTTGTTTCATGTTTCCACAATGTTTCTCTATTACAGGTATCACAGTTCACAATTATCCACCTGAAGGATTCAGTATGTACTCTAGACTCTCATATTGTGTACCAGTTTGTGAAGACCAACATGGATAGACTGTTTGTTTCATGTTTCCACAATGTTTCTCTATTTATTACAGGTATCACAGTTCACAATTATCCACCTGAATGATTCAGTATGTACTCTAGACTCTCATATTGTATACCAGTTTGTGAAGACCAACACTGATAGACTGTTTGTTTCATGTTTCCACAATGTTTCTCTATTACAGGTATCACAGTTCACAATTATCCATCTGAAGGATTCAGTATGTACTCTAGACTCTCATATTGTGTACCAGTTTGTGAAGACCAACACTGATAGACTGTTTGTTTCATGTTTCCACAATGTTTCTCTATTACAGGTATCACAGTTCACAATTATCCATCTGAAGGATTCAGTATGTACTCTAGACTCTCATATTGTGTACCAGTTTGTGAAGACCAACACTGATAGACTGTTTGTTTCATGTTTCCACAATGTTTCTCTATTACAGGTATCACAGTTCACAATTATCCATCTGAAGGATTCAGTATGTACTCTAGACTCTCATATTGTGTACCAGTTTGTGAAGAACAACACAGATAGACTGTTTGTTTCATGTTTCCACAATGTTTCTTTATTTATTACAGGTATCACAGTTCACAATTATCCACCTGAAGGATTCAGTATGTACACTAGACTCTCATATTGTATACCAGTTTGTGAAGACCAACACTGATAGACCGTTTGTTTCATGTTTCCACAATGTTTCTCTATTACAGGTATCACAGTTCACAATTATCCACCTGAAGGATTCAGTATGTACTCTAGACTCTCATATTGTATACCAGTTTGTGAAGACCAACACGGATAGACTGTTTGTTTCATGTTTCCACAATGTTTCTCTATTTATTACAGGTATCACAGTTCACAATTATCCATCTGAAGGATTCAGTATGTACTCTAGACTCTCATATTGTGTACCAGTTTGTGAAGACCAACACTGATAGACTGTTTGTTTCATGTTTCCACAATGTTTCTCTATTTATTACAGGTATCACAGTTCACAATTATCCATCTGAAGGATTCAGTATGTACTCTAGACTCTCATATTGTATACCAGTTTGTGAAGACCAACATGGATAGACTGTTTGTTTCATGTTTCCACAATGTTTCTCTATTTATTACAGGTATCACAGTTCACAATTATCCACCTGAAGGATTCAGTATGTACTCTAGACTCTCATATTGTGTACCAGTTTGTGAAGACCAACACAGATAGACTGTTTGTTTCATGTTTCCACAATGTTTCTTTATTTATTACAGGTATCACAGTTCACAATTATCCACCTAAAGGATTCAGTATGTACTCTAGACTCTCATATTGTGTACCAGTTTGTGAAGACCAACACAGATAGACTGTTTGTTTCATGTTTCCACAATGTTTCTCTATTACAGGTATCACAGTTCACAATTATCCACCTGAAGGATTCAGTATGTACTCTAGACTCACATATTGTATACCAGTTTGTGAAAACCAACACAGATAGACTGTTTGTTTCATGTTTCCACAATGTTTCTCTATTACAGGTATCACAGTTCACAATTATCCATCTGAAGGATTCAGTATGTACTCTAGACTCTCATATTGTATACCAGTTTGTGAAGACCAACACTGATAGACTGTTTGTTTCATGTTTCCACAATGTTTCTCTATTACAGGTATCACAGTTCACAATTATCCACCTGAAGGATTCAGTATGTACTCTAGACTCTCATATTGTATACCAGTTTGTGAAAACCAACACTGATAGACTGTTTGTTTCATGTTTCCACAATGTTTCTCTATTTATTACAGGTATCACAGTTCACAATTATCCACCTGAAGGATTCAGTATGTACTCTAGACTCTCATATTGTGTACCAGTTTGTGAAAACCAACACTGATAGACTGTTTGTTTCATGTTTCCACAATGTTTCTCTATTTATTACAGGTATCACAGTTCACAATTATCCACCTGAAGGATTCAGTATGTACTCTAGACTCTCATATTGTATACCAGTTTGTGAAGACCAACATGGATAGACTGTTTGTTTCATGTTTCCACAATGTTTCTCTATTTATTACAGGTATCACAGTTCACAATTATCCACCTGAAGGATTCAGTATGTACTCTAGACTCTCATATTGTGTACCAGTTTGTGAAGACCAACACAGATAGACTGTTTGTTTCATGTTTCCACAATGTTTCTTTATTTATTACAGGTATCACAGTTCACAATTATCCACCTAAAGGATTCAGTATGTACTCTAGACTCTCATATTGTATACCAGTTTGTGAAGACCAACATGGATAGACTGTTTGTTTCATGTTTCCACAATGTTTCTCTATTACAGGTATCACAGTTCACAATTATCCACCTGAAGGATTCAGTATGTACACTAGACTCTCATATTGTATACCAGTTTGTGAAGACCAACACTGATAGACTGTTTGTTTCATGTTTCCACAATGTTTCTCTATTTATTACAGGTATCACAGTTCACAATTATCCACCTGAAGGATTCAGTATGTACTATAGACTCTCATATTGTGTACCAGTTTGTGAAGACCAACATGGATAGACTGTTTGTTTCATGTTTCCACAATGTTTCTCTATTTATTACAGGTATCACAGTTCACAATTATCCACCTGAAGGATTCAGTATGTACTCTAGACTCTCATATTGTGTACCAGTTTGTGAAGACCAACATGGATAGACTGTTTGTTTCATGTTTCCACAATGTTTCTCTATTACAGGTATCACAGTTCACAATTATCCATCTGAAGGATTCAGTATGTACTCTAGACTCTCATATTGTATACCAGTTTGTGAAGACCAACATGGATAGACTGTTTGTTTCATGTTTCCACAATGTTTCTCTATTACAGGTATCACAGTTCACAATTATCCATCTGAAGGATTCAGTATGTACTATAGACTCTCATATTGTGTACCAGTTTGTAAAAACCAACACTGATAGACTGTTTGTTTCATGTTTCCACAATGTTTCTCTATTTATTACAGGTATCACAGTTCACAATTATCCATCTGAAGGATTCAGTATGTACTCTAGACTCACATATTGTGTACCAGTTTGTGAAGACCAACATGGATAGACTGTTTGTTTCATGTTTCCACAATGTTTCTCTATTACAGGTATCACAGTTCACAATTATCCACCTGAAGGATTCAGTATGTACTCTAGACTCTCATATTGTATACCAGTTTGTAAAAACCAACACTGATAGACTGTTTGTTTCATGTTTCCACAATGTTTCTCTATTTATTACAGGTATCACAGTTCACAATTATCCACCTGAAGGATTCAGTATGTACTCTAGACTCACATATTGTATACCAGTTTGTGAAAACCAACATGGATAGACTGTTTGTTTCATGTTTCCACAATGTTTCTTTATTTATTACAGGTATCACAGTTCACAATTATCCACCTGAAGGATTCAGTATGTACTCTAGACTCTCATATTGTGTACCAGTTTGTGAAGACCAACACTGATAGACTGTTTGTTTCATGTTTCCACAATGTTTCTCTATTTATTACAGGTATCACAGTTCACAATTATCCACCTGAAGGATTCAGTATGTACTCTAGACTCTCATATTGTGTACCAGTTTGTGAAGACCAACACTGATAGACTGTTTGTTTCATGTTTCCACAATGTTTCTCTATTACAGGTATCACAGTTCACAATTATCCACCTGAAGGATTCAGTATGTACTCTAGACTCTCATATTGTGTACCAGTTTGTGAAAACCAACACTGATAGACTGTTTGTTTCATGTTTCCACAATGTTTCTCTATTACAGGTATCACAGTTCACAATTATCCATCTGAAGGATTCAGTATGTACTCTAGACTCTCATATTGTATACCAGTTTGTGAAGACCAACACAGATAGACTGTTTGTTTCATGTTTCCACAATGTTTCTCTATTTATTACAGGTATCACAGTTCACAATTATCCACCTGAAGGATTCAGTATGTACTCTAGACTCTCATATTGTATACCAGTTTGTGAAAACCAACACTGATAGACTGTTTGTTTCATGTTTCCACAATGTTTCTCTATTACAGGTATCACAGTTCACAATTATCCACCTGAAGGATTCAGTATGTACTCTAGACTCTCATATTGTGTACCAGTTTGTGAAGACCAACACTGATAGACTGTTTGTTTCATGTTTCCACAATGTTTCTCTATTACAGGTATCACAGTTCACAATTATCCATCTGAAGGATTCAGTATGTACTCTAGACTCTCATATTGTGTACCAGTTTGTGAAGACCAACACTGATAGACTGTTTGTTTCATGTTTCCACAATGTTTCTTTATTTATTACAGGTATCACAGTTCACAATTATCCACCTGAAGGATTCAGTATGTACTCTAGACTCTCATATTGTGTACCAGTTTGTGAAGACCAACACTGATAGACTGTTTGTTTCATGTTTCCACAATGTTTCTCTATTACAGGTATCACAGTTCACAATTATCCACCTGAAGGATTCAGTATGTACTCTAGACTCTCATATTGTATACCAGTTTGTGAAGACCAACACTGATAGACTGTTTGTTTCATGTTTCCACAATGTTTCTCTATTACAGGTATCACAGTTCACAATTATCCACCTGAAGGATTCAGTATGTACACTAGACTCTCATATTGTGTACCAGTTTGTAAAAACCAACACTGATAGACTGTTTGTTTCATGTTTCCACAATGTTTCTCTATTACAGGTATCACAGTTCACAATTATCCACCTGAAGGATTCAGTATGTACTCTAGACTCTCATATTGTGTACCAGTTTGTGAAGACCAACATGGATAGACTGTTTGTTTCATGTTTCCACAATGTTTCTCTATTACAGGTATCACAGTTCACAATTATCCACCTGAAGGATTCAGTATGTACTCTAGACTCTCATATTGTGTACCAGTTTGTAAAAACCAACACTGATAGACTGTTTGTTTCATGTTTCCACAATGTTTCTCTATTACAGGTATCACAGTTCACAATTATCCACCTGAAGGATTCAGTATGTACTCTAGACTCTCATATTGTGTACCAGTTTGTGAAGAACAACATGGATAGACTGTTTGTTTCATGTTTCCACAATGTTTCTCTATTACAGGTATCACAGTTCACAATTATCCACCTGAAGGATTCAGTATGTACTCTAGACTCTCATATTGTGTACCAGTTTGTGAAGACCAACATGGATAGACTGTTTGTTTCATGTTTCCACAATGTTTCTCTATTACAGGTATCACAGTTCACAATTATCCACCTGAAGGATTCAGTATGTACTCTAGACTCTCATATTGTATACCAGTTTGTGAAGACCAACATGGATAGACTGTTTGTTTCATGTTTCCACAATGTTTCTCTATTACAGGTATCACAGTTCACAATTATCCACCTGAAGGATTCAGTATGTACTCTAGACTCTCATATTGTGTACCAGTTTGTAAAGACCAACATGGATAGACTGTTTGTTTCATGTTTCCACAATGTTTCTTTATTTATTACAGGTATCACAGTTCACAATTATCCACCTGAAGGATTCAGTATGTACTCTAGACTCTCATATTGTATACCAGTTTGTGAAAACCAACACAGATAGACTGTTTGTTTCATGTTTCCACAATGTTTCTCTATTACAGGTATCACAGTTCACAATTATCCATCTGAAGGATTCAGTATGTACACTAGACTCTCATATTGTGTACCAGTTTGTGAAAACCAACACAGATAGACTGTTTGTTTCATGTTTCCACAATGTTTCTCTATTTATTACAGGTATCACAGTTCACAATTATCCACCTGAAGGATTCAGTATGTACTCTAGACTCTCATATTGTGTACCAGTTTGTGAAGACCAACATGGATAGACCGTTTGTTTCATGTTTCCACAATGTTTCTCTATTTATTACAGGTATCACAGTTCACAATTATCCACCTGAAGGATTCAGTATGTACTCTAGACTCTCATATTGTATACCAGTTTGTGAAGACCAACATGGATAGACTGTTTGTTTCATGTTTCCACAATGTTTCTCTATTACAGGTATCACAGTTCACAATTATCCACCTGAAGGATTCAGTATGTACTCTAGACTCTCATATTGTGTACCAGTTTGTGAAGACCAACACAGATAGACTGTTTGTTTCATGTTTCCACAATGTTTCTCTATTACAGGTATCACAGTTCACAATTATCCACCTGAAGGATTCAGTATGTACTCTAGACTCTCATATTGTGTACCAGTTTGTGAAGACCAACATGGATAGACTGTTTGTTTCATGTTTCCACAATGTTTCTCTATTTATTACAGGTATCACAGTTCACAATTATCCACCTGAAGGATTCAGTATGTACTCTAGACTCTCATATTGTGTACCAGTTTGTGAAGAACAACATGGATAGACTGTTTGTTTCATGTTTCCACAATGTTTCTCTATTACAGGTATCACAGTTCACAATTATCCATCTGAAGGATTCAGTATGTACTCTAGACTCTCATATTGTATACCAGTTTGTGAAGACCAACATGGATAGACCGTTTGTTTCATGTTTCCACAATGTTTCTCTATTTATTACAGGTATCACAGTTCACAATTATCCACCTGAAGGATTCAGTATGTACTCTAGACTCACATATTGTATACCAGTTTGTGAAGACCAACACTGATAGACTGTTTGTTTCATGTTTCCACAATGTTTCTCTATTACAGGTATCACAGTTCACAATTATCCACCTGAAGGATTCAGTATGTACACTAGACTCACATATTGTATACCAGTTTGTGAAAACCAACACTGATAGACTGTTTGTTTCATGTTTCCACAATGTTTCTCTATTTATTACAGGTATCACAGTTCACAATTATCCACCTGAAGGATTCAGTATGTACTCTAGACTCTCATATTGTGTACCAGTTTGTGAAGACCAACATGGATAGACTGTTTGTTTCATGTTTCCACAATGTTTCTTTATTTATTACAGGTATCACAGTTCACAATTATCCACCTGAAGGATTCAGTATGTACACTAGACTCTCATATTGTATACCAGTTTGTGAAGACCAACACTGATAGACTGTTTGTTTCATGTTTCCACAATGTTTCTCTATTTATTACAGGTATCACAGTTCACAATTATCCACCTGAAGGATTCAGTATGTACTATAGACTCTCATATTGTGTACCAGTTTGTGAAGACCAACATGGATAGACTGTTTGTTTCATGTTTCCACAATGTTTCTCTATTTATTACAGGTATCACAGTTCACAATTATCCACCTGAAGGATTCAGTATGTACTCTAGACTCTCATATTGTGTACCAGTTTGTGAAGACCAACATGGATAGACTGTTTGTTTCATGTTTCCACAATGTTTCTCTATTACAGGTATCACAGTTCACAATTATCCATCTGAAGGATTCAGTATGTACTCTAGACTCTCATATTGTATACCAGTTTGTGAAGACCAACATGGATAGACTGTTTGTTTCATGTTTCCACAATGTTTCTCTATTACAGGTATCACAGTTCACAATTATCCATCTGAAGGATTCAGTATGTACTATAGACTCTCATATTGTGTACCAGTTTGTAAAAACCAACACTGATAGACTGTTTGTTTCATGTTTCCACAATGTTTCTCTATTTATTACAGGTATCACAGTTCACAATTATCCATCTGAAGGATTCAGTATGTACTCTAGACTCACATATTGTGTACCAGTTTGTGAAGACCAACATGGATAGACTGTTTGTTTCATGTTTCCACAATGTTTCTCTATTACAGGTATCACAGTTCACAATTATCCACCTGAAGGATTCAGTATGTACTCTAGACTCTCATATTGTATACCAGTTTGTAAAAACCAACACTGATAGACTGTTTGTTTCATGTTTCCACAATGTTTCTCTATTTATTACAGGTATCACAGTTCACAATTATCCACCTGAAGGATTCAGTATGTACTCTAGACTCACATATTGTATACCAGTTTGTGAAAACCAACATGGATAGACTGTTTGTTTCATGTTTCCACAATGTTTCTTTATTTATTACAGGTATCACAGTTCACAATTATCCACCTGAAGGATTCAGTATGTACTCTAGACTCTCATATTGTGTACCAGTTTGTGAAGACCAACACTGATAGACTGTTTGTTTCATGTTTCCACAATGTTTCTCTATTTATTACAGGTATCACAGTTCACAATTATCCACCTGAAGGATTCAGTATGTACTCTAGACTCTCATATTGTGTACCAGTTTGTGAAGACCAACACTGATAGACTGTTTGTTTCATGTTTCCACAATGTTTCTCTATTACAGGTATCACAGTTCACAATTATCCACCTGAAGGATTCAGTATGTACTCTAGACTCTCATATTGTGTACCAGTTTGTGAAAACCAACACTGATAGACTGTTTGTTTCATGTTTCCACAATGTTTCTCTATTACAGGTATCACAGTTCACAATTATCCATCTGAAGGATTCAGTATGTACTCTAGACTCTCATATTGTATACCAGTTTGTGAAGACCAACACAGATAGACTGTTTGTTTCATGTTTCCACAATGTTTCTCTATTTATTACAGGTATCACAGTTCACAATTATCCACCTGAAGGATTCAGTATGTACTCTAGACTCTCATATTGTATACCAGTTTGTGAAAACCAACACTGATAGACTGTTTGTTTCATGTTTCCACAATGTTTCTCTATTACAGGTATCACAGTTCACAATTATCCACCTGAAGGATTCAGTATGTACTCTAGACTCTCATATTGTGTACCAGTTTGTGAAGACCAACACTGATAGACTGTTTGTTTCATGTTTCCACAATGTTTCTCTATTACAGGTATCACAGTTCACAATTATCCATCTGAAGGATTCAGTATGTACTCTAGACTCTCATATTGTGTACCAGTTTGTGAAGACCAACACTGATAGACTGTTTGTTTCATGTTTCCACAATGTTTCTTTATTTATTACAGGTATCACAGTTCACAATTATCCACCTGAAGGATTCAGTATGTACTCTAGACTCTCATATTGTGTACCAGTTTGTGAAGACCAACACTGATAGACTGTTTGTTTCATGTTTCCACAATGTTTCTCTATTACAGGTATCACAGTTCACAATTATCCACCTGAAGGATTCAGTATGTACTCTAGACTCTCATATTGTATACCAGTTTGTGAAGACCAACACTGATAGACTGTTTGTTTCATGTTTCCACAATGTTTCTCTATTACAGGTATCACAGTTCACAATTATCCACCTGAAGGATTCAGTATGTACACTAGACTCTCATATTGTGTACCAGTTTGTAAAAACCAACACTGATAGACTGTTTGTTTCATGTTTCCACAATGTTTCTCTATTACAGGTATCACAGTTCACAATTATCCACCTGAAGGATTCAGTATGTACTCTAGACTCTCATATTGTGTACCAGTTTGTGAAGACCAACATGGATAGACTGTTTGTTTCATGTTTCCACAATGTTTCTCTATTACAGGTATCACAGTTCACAATTATCCACCTGAAGGATTCAGTATGTACTCTAGACTCTCATATTGTGTACCAGTTTGTAAAAACCAACACTGATAGACTGTTTGTTTCATGTTTCCACAATGTTTCTCTATTACAGGTATCACAGTTCACAATTATCCACCTGAAGGATTCAGTATGTACTCTAGACTCTCATATTGTGTACCAGTTTGTGAAGAACAACATGGATAGACTGTTTGTTTCATGTTTCCACAATGTTTCTCTATTACAGGTATCACAGTTCACAATTATCCACCTGAAGGATTCAGTATGTACTCTAGACTCTCATATTGTGTACCAGTTTGTGAAGACCAACATGGATAGACTGTTTGTTTCATGTTTCCACAATGTTTCTCTATTACAGGTATCACAGTTCACAATTATCCACCTGAAGGATTCAGTATGTACTCTAGACTCTCATATTGTATACCAGTTTGTGAAGACCAACATGGATAGACTGTTTGTTTCATGTTTCCACAATGTTTCTCTATTACAGGTATCACAGTTCACAATTATCCACCTGAAGGATTCAGTATGTACTCTAGACTCTCATATTGTGTACCAGTTTGTAAAGACCAACATGGATAGACTGTTTGTTTCATGTTTCCACAATGTTTCTTTATTTATTACAGGTATCACAGTTCACAATTATCCACCTGAAGGATTCAGTATGTACTCTAGACTCTCATATTGTATACCAGTTTGTGAAAACCAACACAGATAGACTGTTTGTTTCATGTTTCCACAATGTTTCTCTATTACAGGTATCACAGTTCACAATTATCCATCTGAAGGATTCAGTATGTACACTAGACTCTCATATTGTGTACCAGTTTGTGAAAACCAACACAGATAGACTGTTTGTTTCATGTTTCCACAATGTTTCTCTATTTATTACAGGTATCACAGTTCACAATTATCCACCTGAAGGATTCAGTATGTACTCTAGACTCTCATATTGTGTACCAGTTTGTGAAGACCAACATGGATAGACCGTTTGTTTCATGTTTCCACAATGTTTCTCTATTTATTACAGGTATCACAGTTCACAATTATCCACCTGAAGGATTCAGTATGTACTCTAGACTCTCATATTGTGTACCAGTTTGTGAAGACCAACATGGATAGACTGTTTGTTTCATGTTTCCACAATGTTTCTCTATTACAGGTATCACAGTTCACAATTATCCACCTGAAGGATTCAGTATGTACTCTAGACTCTCATATTGTGTACCAGTTTGTGAAGACCAACACAGATAGACTGTTTGTTTCATGTTTCCACAATGTTTCTCTATTACAGGTATCACAGTTCACAATTATCCACCTGAAGGATTCAGTATGTACTCTAGACTCTCATATTGTGTACCAGTTTGTGAAGACCAACATGGATAGACTGTTTGTTTCATGTTTCCACAATGTTTCTCTATTTATTACAGGTATCACAGTTCACAATTATCCACCTGAAGGATTCAGTATGTACTCTAGACTCTCATATTGTGTACCAGTTTGTGAAGAACAACATGGATAGACTGTTTGTTTCATGTTTCCACAATGTTTCTCTATTACAGGTATCACAGTTCACAATTATCCATCTGAAGGATTCAGTATGTACTCTAGACTCTCATATTGTATACCAGTTTGTGAAGACCAACATGGATAGACCGTTTGTTTCATGTTTCCACAATGTTTCTCTATTTATTACAGGTATCACAGTTCACAATTATCCACCTGAAGGATTCAGTATGTACTCTAGACTCACATATTGTATACCAGTTTGTGAAGACCAACACTGATAGACTGTTTGTTTCATGTTTCCACAATGTTTCTCTATTACAGGTATCACAGTTCACAATTATCCACCTGAAGGATTCAGTATGTACACTAGACTCACATATTGTATACCAGTTTGTGAAAACCAACACTGATAGACTGTTTGTTTCATGTTTCCACAATGTTTCTCTATTTATTACAGGTATCACAGTTCACAATTATCCACCTGAAGGATTCAGTATGTACTCTAGACTCACATATTGTGTACCAGTTTGTGAAAACCAACATGGATAGACTGTTTGTTTCATGTTTCCACAATGTTTCTCTATTTATTACAGGTATCACAGTTCACAATTATCCACCTGAAGGATTCAGTATGTACTCTAGACTCTCATATTGTGTACCAGTTTGTAAAAACCAACACTGATAGACTGTTTGTTTCATGTTTCCACAATGTTTCTCTATTACAGGTATCACAGTTCACAATTATCCACCTGAAGGATTCAGTATGTACTCTAGACTCTCATATTGTGTACCAGTTTGTGAAGACCAACATGGATAGACTGTTTGTTTCATGTTTCCACAATGTTTCTCTATTACAGGTATCACAGTTCACAATTATCCACCTGAAGGATTCAGTATGTACTCTAGACTCTCATATTGTATACCAGTTTGTGAAGACCAACATGGATAGACCGTTTGTTTCATGTTTCCACAATGTTTCTCTATTTATTACAGGTATCACAGTTCACAATTATCCACCTGAAGGATTCAGTATGTACTCTAGACTCTCATATTGTATACCAGTTTGTGAAGACCAACATGGATAGACTGTTTGTTTCATGTTTCCACAATGTTTCTCTATTACAGGTATCACAGTTCACAATTATCCATCTGAAGGATTCAGTATGTACTCTAGACTCTCATATTGTGTACCAGTTTGTGAAGACCAACACAGATAGACTGTTTGTTTCATGTTTCCACAATGTTTCTTTATTTATTACAGGTATCACAGTTCACAATTATCCATCTGAAGGATTCAGTATGTACTCTAGACTCTCATATTGTGTACCAGTTTGTGAAGACCAACACAGATAGACTGTTTGTTTCATGTTTCCACAATGTTTCTCTATTTATTACAGGTATCACAGTTCACAATTATCCACCTGAAGGATTCAGTATGTACTCTAGACTCTCATATTGTGTACCAGTTTGTGAAGACCAACACTGATAGACTGTTTGTTTCATGTTTCCACAATGTTTCTCTATTTATTACAGGTATCACAGTTCACAATTATCCACCTGAAGGATTCAGTATGTACTCTAGACTCTCATATTGTATACCAGTTTGTGAAGACCAACACAGATAGACTGTTTGTTTCATGTTTCCACAATGTTTCTCTATTTATTACAGGTATCACAGTTCACAATTATCCACCTGAAGGATTCAGTATGTACTATAGACTCTCATATTGTGTACCAGTTTGTGAAGACCAACACTGATAGACTGTTTGTTTCATGTTTCCACAATGTTTCTCTATTACAGGTATCACAGTTCACAATTATCCACCTGAAGGATTCAGTATGTACTCTAGACTCTCATATTGTGTACCAGTTTGTGAAAACCAACATGGATAGACTGTTTGTTTCATGTTTCCACAATGTTTCTCTATTACAGGTATCACAGTTCACAATTATCCACCTGAAGGATTCAGTATGTACTCTAGACTCTCATATTGTGTACCAGTTTGTGAAAACCAACATGGATAGACTGTTTGTTTCATGTTTCCACAATGTTTCTCTATTACAGGTATCACAGTTCACAATTATCCACCTGAAGGATTCAGTATGTACTCTAGACTCTCATATTGTATACCAGTTTGTGAAGACCAACATGGATAGACTGTTTGTTTCATGTTTCCACAATGTTTCTCTATTACAGGTATCACAGTTCACAATTATCCACCTGAAGGATTCAGTATGTACTCTAGACTCTCATATTGTGTACCAGTTTGTGAAAACCAACATGGATAGACTGTTTGTTTCATGTTTCCACAATGTTTCTCTATTACAGGTATCACAGTTCACAATTATCCACCTGAAGGATTCAGTATGTACTCTAGACTCTCATATTGTATACCAGTTTGTGAAGACCAACATGGATAGACTGTTTGTTTCATGTTTCCACAATGTTTCTCTATTTATTACAGGTATCACAGTTCACAATTATCCACCTGAAGGATTCAGTATGTACTCTAGACTCTCATATTGTGTACCAGTTTGTGAAAACCAACACTGATAGACTTTTTGTTTCATGTTTCCACAATGTTTTTTTTATTTATTACAGGTATCACAGTTCACAATTATCCACCTAAAGGATTCAGTATGTACTCTAGACTCTCATATTGTATACCAGTTTGTGAAGACCAACACTGATAGACTGTTTGTTTCATGTTTCCACAATGTTTTTTTTATTTATTACAGGTATCACAGTTCACAATTATCCACCTAAAGGATTCAGTATGTACTCTAGACTCTCATATTGTATACCAGTTTGTGAAGACCAACATGGATAGACCGTTTGTTTTCATGTTTCCACAATGTTTCTTTATTTATTACAGGTATCACAGTTCACAATTATCCACCTAAAGGATTCAGTATGTACTATAGACTCTCATATTGTATACCAGTTTGTAAAAACCAACACTGATAGATTGTTTGTTTCATGTTTCCACAATGTTTCTTTATTTATTACAGGTATCACAGTTCACAATTATCCACCTGAAGGATTCAGTATGTACTCTAGACTCACATATTGTGTACCAGTTTGTGAAAACCAACACTGATAGACTGTTTGTTTCATGTTTCCACAATGTTTCTCTATTACAGGTATCACAGTTCACAATTATTCATCTGAAGGATTCAGTATGTACTCTAGACTCTCATATTGTATACCAGTTTGTGAAGACCAACATGGATAGACTGTTTGTTTCATGTTTCCACAATGTTTCTCTATTACAGGTATCACAGTTCACAATTATCCACCTGAAGGATTCAGTATGTACTCTAGACTCTCATATTGTATACCAGTTTGTGAAGACCAACATGGATAGACTGTTTGTTTCATGTTTCCACAATGTTTCTCTATTACAGGTATCACAGTTCACAATTATCCACCTGAAGGATTCAGTATGTACTCTAGACTCTCATATTGTATACCAGTTTGTGAAGACCAACACTGATAGACTGTTTGTTTCATGTTTCCACAATGTTTCTCTATTTATTACAGGTATCACAGTTCACAATTATCCACCTGAAGGATTCAGTATGTACTCTAGACTCTCATATTGTGTACCAGTTTGTGAAGACCAACACGGATAGACTGTTTGTTTCATGTTTCCACAATGTTTCTCTATTACAGGTATCACAGTTCACAATTATCCACCTGAAGGATTCAGTATGTACACTAGACTCTCATATTGTATACCAGTTTGTGAAGACCAACACTGATAGACTGTTTGTTTCATGTTTCCACAATGTTTCTCTATTTATTACAGGTATCACAGTTCACAATTATCCACCTGAAGGATTCAGTATGTACTCTAGACTCTCATATTGTATACCAGTTTGTGAAGACCAACATGGATAGACTGTTTGTTTCATGTTTCCACAATGTTTCTCTATTACAGGTATCACAGTTCACAATTATCCACCTGAAGGATTCAGTATGTACTCTAGACTCTCATATTGTATACCAGTTTGTGAAAACCAACACAGATAGACTGTTTGTTTCATGTTTCCACAATGTTTCTCTATTACAGGTATCACAGTTCACAATTATCCACCTGAAGGATTCAGTATGTACTCTAGACTCTCATATTGTATACCAGTTTGTAAAAACCAACACTGATAGACTGTTTGTTTCATGTTTCCACAATGTTTCTCTATTTATTACAGGTATCACAGTTCACAATTATCCACCTGAAGGATTCAGTATGTACTCTAGACTCTCATATTGTATACCAGTTTGTGAAGACCAACACTGATAGACTGTTTGTTTCATGTTTCCACAATGTTTCTCTATTTATTACAGGTATCACAGTTCACAATTATCCACCTAAAGGATTCAGTATGTACTCTAGACTCTCATATTGTGTACCAGTTTGTGAAAACCAACATGGATAGACTGTTTGTTTCATGTTTCCACAATGTTTCTCTATTACAGGTATCACAGTTCACAATTATCCACCTGAAGGATTCAGTATGTACACTAGACTCTCATATTGTATACCAGTTTGTGAAGACCAACACTGATAGACTGTTTGTTTCATGTTTCCACAATGTTTCTCTATTTATTACAGGTATCACAGTTCACAATTATCCACCTGAAGGATTCAGTATGTACTCTAGACTCTCATATTGTGTACCAGTTTGTGAAAACCAACACTGATAGACTGTTTGTTTCATGTTTCCACAATGTTTCTCTATTACAGGTATCACAGTTCACAATTATCCACCTGAAGGATTCAGTATGTACTCTAGACTCACATATTGTATACCAGTTTGTGAAGACCAACACAGATAGACTGTTTGTTTCATGTTTCCACAATGTTTCTCTATTACAGGTATCACAGTTCACAATTATCCACCTGAAGGATTCAGTATGTACTCTAGACTCTCATATTGTGTACCAGTTTGTGAAGACCAACACGGATAGACTGTTTGTTTCATGTTTCCACAATGTTTCTCTATTTATTACAGGTATCACAGTTCACAATTATCCACCTGAAGGATTCAGTATGTACTCTAGACTCTCATATTGTATACCAGTTTGTGAAAACCAACACTGATAGATTGTTTGTTTCATGTTTCCACAATGTTTCTTTATTTATTACAGGTATCACAGTTCACAATTATCCACCTGAAGGATTCAGTATGTACTCTAGACTCACATATTGTGTACCAGTTTGTGAAAACCAACACAGATAGACTGTTTGTTTCATGTTTCCACAATGTTTCTCTATTACAGGTATCACAGTTCACAATTATCCACCTGAAGGATTCAGTATGTACTCTAGACTCTCATATTGTATACCAGTTTGTGAAGACCAACATGGATAGACTGTTTGTTTCATGTTTCCACAATGTTTCTCTATTACAGGTATCACAGTTCACAATTATCCACCTGAAGGATTCAGTATGTACTCTAGACTCTCATATTGTGTACCAGTTTGTAAAAACCAACACTGATAGACTGTTTGTTTCATGTTTCCACAATGTTTCTTTATTTATTACAGGTATCACAGTTCACAATTATCCATCTGAAGGATTCAGTATGTACTCTAGACTCTCATATTGTGTACCAGTTTGTAAAAACCAACACTGATAGACTGTTTGTTTCATGTTTCCACAATGTTTCTCTATTTATTACAGGTATCACAGTTCACAATTATCCACCTGAAGGATTCAGTATGTACTCTAGACTCTCATATTGTGTACCAGTTTGTGAAGACCAACACAGATAGACTGTTTGTTTCATGTTTCCACAATGTTTCTCTATTTATTACAGGTATCACAGTTCACAATTATCCACCTGAAGGATTCAGTATGTACTCTAGACTCACATATTGTATACCAGTTTGTGAAGACCAACACTGATAGACCGTTTGTTTCATGTTTCCACAATGTTTCTCTATTACAGGTATCACAGTTCACAATTATCCACCTGAAGGATTCAGTATGTACTCTAGACTCTCATATTGTGTACCAGTTTGTGAAAACCAACACAGATAGACTGTTTGTTTCATGTTTCCACAATGTTTCTTTATTTATTACAGGTATCACAGTTCACAATTATCCACCTGAAGGATTCAGTATGTACTCTAGACTCTCATATTGTGTACCAGTTTGTGAAGACCAACATGGATAGACCGTTTGTTTCATGTTTCCACAATGTTTCTCTATTACAGGTATCACAGTTCACAATTATCCACCTGAAGGATTCAGTATGTACACTAGACTCTCATATTGTGTACCAGTTTGTGAAGACCAACACTGATAGACTGTTTGTTTCATGTTTCCACAATGTTTCTCTATTTATTACAGGTATCACAGTTCACAATTATCCACCTGAAGGATTCAGTATGTACTCTAGACTCTCATATTGTATACCAGTTTGTGAAGACCAACACTGATAGACCGTTTGTTTCATGTTTCCACAATGTTTCTCTATTTATTACAGGTATCACAGTTCACAATTATCCACCTGAAGGATTCAGTATGTACTCTAGACTCACATATTGTGTACCAGTTTGTGAAAACCAACATGGATAGACTGTTTGTTTCATGTTTCCACAATGTTTCTCTATTACAGGTATCACAGTTCACAATTATCCACCTGAAGGATTCAGTATGTACACTAGACTCTCATATTGTGTACCAGTTTGTGAAGACCAACATGGATAGACTGTTTGTTTCATGTTTCCACAATGTTTCTCTATTACAGGTATCACAGTTCACAATTATCCACCTGAAGGATTCAGTATGTACTCTAGACTCTCATATTGTGTACCAGTTTGTAAAGACCAACACTGATAGACTGTTTGTTTCATGTTTCCACAATGTTTCTCTATTTATTACAGGTATCACAGTTCACAATTATCCACCTGAAGGATTCAGTATGTACACTAGACTCTCATATTGTGTACCAGTTTGTAAAGACCAACACTGATAGACTGTTTGTTTCATGTTTCCACAATGTTTCTCTATTTATTACAGGTATCACAGTTCACAATTATCCACCTGAAGGATTCAGTATGTACTCTAGACTCACATATTGTGTACCAGTTTGTGAAGACCAACATGGATAGACTGTTTGTTTCATGTTTCCACAATGTTTCTCTATTACAGGTATCACAGTTCACAATTATCCACCTGAAGGATTCAGTATGTACACTAGACTCTCATATTGTGTACCAGTTTGTGAAGACCAACATGGATAGACTGTTTGTTTCATGTTTCCACAATGTTTCTCTATTACAGGTATCACAGTTCACAATTATCCATCTGAAGGATTCAGTATGTACTCTAGACTCTCATATTGTGTACCAGTTTGTGAAAACCAACACAGATAGACTGTTTGTTTCATGTTTCCACAATGTTTCTCTATTACAGGTATCACAGTTCACAATTATCCACCTGAAGGATTCAGTATGTACTCTAGACTCTCATATTGTGTACCAGTTTGTGAAAACCAACACTGATAGACTGTTTGTTTCATGTTTCCACAATGTTTCTCTATTTATTACAGGTATCACAGTTCACAATTATCCATCTGAAGGATTCAGTATGTACTCTAGACTCTCATATTGTATACCAGTTTGTGAAAACCAACACAGATAGACCGTTTGTTTCATGTTTCCACAATGTTTCTCTATTACAGGTATCACAGTTCACAATTATCCATCTGAAGGATTCAGTATGTACTCTAGACTCTCATATTGTATACCAGTTTGTGAAGACCAACATGGATAGACTGTTTGTTTCATGTTTCCACAATGTTTCTTTATTTATTACAGGTATCACAGTTCACAATTATCCACCTGAAGGATTCAGTATGTACTCTAGACTCTCATATTGTATACCAGTTTGTGAAAACCAACACAGATAGACCGTTTGTTTCATGTTTCCACAATGTTTCTCTATTACAGGTATCACAGTTCACAATTATCCACCTGAAGGATTCAGTATGTACTATAGACTCTCATATTGTGTACCAGTTTGTGAAAACCAACATGGATAGACTGTTTGTTTCATGTTTCCACAATGTTTCTCTATTTATTACAGGTATCACAGTTTACAATTATCCATCTGAAGGATTCAGTATGTACTCTAGACTCACATATTGTATACCAGTTTGTGAAGACCAACACAGATAGACTGTTTGTTTCATGTTTCCACAATGTTTGTCTATTACAGGTATCACAATTCACAATTATCCATCTGAAGGATTCAGTATGTACTCTAGACTCTCATATTGTGTACCAGTTTGTGAAGACCAACATGGATAGACTGTTTGTTTCATGTTTCCACAATGTTTCTCTATTTATTACAGGTATCACAGTTCACAATTATCCACCTGAAGGATTCAGTATGTACTCTAGACTCTCATATTGTGTACCAGTTTGTGAAGACCAACACTGATAGACTGTTTGTTTCATGTTTCCACAATGTTTCTCTATTACAGGTATCACAGTTCACAATTATCCATCTGAAGGATTCAGTATGTACTCTAGACTCTCATATTGTATACCAGTTTGTGAAAACCAACACTGATAGACTGTTTGTTTCATGTTTCCACAATGTTTCTCTATTTATTACAGGTATCACAGTTCACAATTATCCACCTGAAGGATTCAGTATGTACTATAGACTCTCATATTGTATACCAGTTTGTGAAGACCAACACAGATAGACTGTTTGTTTCATGTTTCCACAATGTTTCTCTATTACAGGTATCACAGTTCACAATTATCCACCTGAAGGATTCAGTATGTACTCTAGACTCACATATTGTATACCAGTTTGTGAAGACCAACACAGATAGACTGTTTGTTTCATGTTTCCACAATGTTTCTCTATTACAGGTATCACAGTTCACAATTATCCACCTGAAGGATTCAGTATGTACTCTAGACTCTCATATTGTATACCAGTTTGTGAAGACCAACACAGATAGACTGTTTGTTTCATGTTTCCACAATGTTTCTCTATTTATTACAGGTATCACAGTTCACAATTATCCACCTGAAGGATTCAGTATGTACTCTAGACTCACATATTGTATACCAGTTTGTGAAGACCAACATGGATAGACTGTTTGTTTCATGTTTCCACAATGTTTCTTTATTTATTACAGGTATCACAGTTCACAATTATCCATCTGAAGGATTCAGTATGTACTATAGACTCTCATATTGTATACCAGTTTGTGAAGACCAACACAGATAGACTGTTTGTTTCATGTTTCCACAATGTTTCTCTATTTATTACAGGTATCACAGTTCACAATTATCCACCTGAAGGATTCAGTATGTACTCTAGACTCTCATATTGTGTACCAGTTTGTGAAGACCAACACTGATAGACTGTTTGTTTCATGTTTCCACAATGTTTCTTTATTTATTACAGGTATCACAGTTCACAATTATCCACCTGAAGGATTCAGTATGTACTCTAGACTCACATATTGTGTACCAGTTTGTGAAGACCAACACTGATAGACTGTTTGTTTCATGTTTCCACAATGTTTCTCTATTACAGGTATCACAGTTCACAATTATCCACCTGAAGGATTCAGTATGTACACTAGACTCTCATATTGTATACCAGTTTGTGAAGACCAACACAGATAGACTGTTTGTTTCATGTTTCCACAATGTTTCTCTATTACAGGTATCACAGTTCACAATTATCCACCTGAAGGATTCAGTATGTACTCTAGACTCTCATATTGTGTACCAGTTTGTGAAGACCAACATGGATAGACCGTTTGTTTCATGTTTCCACAATGTTTCTCTATTTATTACAGGTATCACAGTTCACAATTATCCACCTGAAGGATTCAGTATGTACTCTAGACTCACATATTGTGTACCAGTTTGTAAAAACCAACACTGATAGACTGTTTGTTTCATGTTTCCACAATGTTTCTCTATTACAGGTATCACAGTTCACAATTATCCACCTGAAGGATTCAGTATGTACTCTAGACTCTCATATTGTGTACCAGTTTGTGAAGACCAACACTGATAGACTGTTTGTTTCATGTTTCCACAATGTTTCTCTATTACAGGTATCACAGTTCACAATTATCCATCTGAAGGATTCAGTATGTACTCTAGACTCTCATATTGTATACCAGTTTGTGAAAACCAACTCTGATAGACTGCTCAGTCTACAGGTAAAATATTGACTCTTGCCGTTATAAATTAACCCTTCCCCAAACGACAAAATCTAAGGGTGATCCACTTCAAAAACTGCCACAAATGACAAAATGGATGTTATTAAAGATAGGATTTGTGTAAAGTATGACACAGAAAATATTGAGACAAAAGGAGAAACTGCTGATTATCAGCAGTTTCTTCTTTTGTTTCAATATTTTCCCAAGCCTTTCTGATTAGGGACGTCAAAAGCAGGTCTTGTTTGGGAAAGGGTTAACCCTGGTCATGCTGATCCTGGAACATTCCTATTGCAGGCAGAATAGAACAAGACCAGCCCGCACACCCATGCAGCCTGGCCTCATTCTATACTGCCTGCTTCTTTCAATTTAGCATGACAAGGGTTAACCCTTACCCAAACATTTTCAGGTTTTGACTTTTTCACAGGATTAAATTTAGAAATCCTTTATAATAGAAAAAGAAGAAAATGGTATTAATCAACAATTTTCCCTTTAAATCTTTTCCAAACAACAAACTTTTAGATTATATTCCAAAGCCTGTTATAAGGGACGCCAAAAGCTGGTTTTGTTTTGGAAAGGTATAAACTATTACATTGAAACTGCACTTGTGTAACCTAAAGGTAATGCAGATGACTAAGTTAATGTTTTAGAATGACACTAAATTTTTATTATACAGGCCCGTAGGAAGCAATTTCATATTGAGGGGGCTAAAGCCCTTGTCCTGAATATTGGGGGGGGCTAATTTGGATTTTCCCAAAATTTTCAGTCTAAAATTAAGAAAATTCGGCATTTTTGGCCAACATTGTGGGGGCTTAGCCCGCCCCTCCCCCAGCCCCCCTGTTCCTACGGACCTGTTATATATAAATCCATTGGACCTTACTAGATCATTATGACTTTGAAAAAATGTCATCCACGCTTCACCATTTTACCTCCTTTTTTAGTCTTTTCCTAAAAATCAAAATTTAGACCTGTCAAAATGCAAAGGTTTTGCAGATGACAAATTAAGCCTGACTCCAAGAAAGAATTTTTTTTAAAAGGATTGAAAATATTGAGGAAAAGGGAGAAAATCTGATATTCTACACTTTCTTTCTTTTCTTAAATACCTCCCAAAGCTTTTATTCTATGATATGACAAAATATGTCTTTGTTTGGAAGAGGGTTAAAAAACCTTTCATGTTTTCAAACTAGATCTAGTTCTTTCAATCAACAAACTCTTGGGTCACATTCCAAAATGGTGTAACTACACCATATTAAATCTGTAGTTATGACATTTTCAAATGTGACTAACTCATGGCTTGTCTTATGACTTGATCTGTTTTGTATTTCAGCCAATATATTTATCCAGCAGTGATCAAGATTTCTCTAGTCCAAGTTCAGCTCAAAGTAATCCAGTCCAACATTCTACAACACGAGAACAACAAAAAAATAACCAGAATCAAAGTGCTGATAGTACTGATAGTCAACAAAGTTCTACAGAAAACGAGAATGGTGCAAATACACATAAAAACTTGAATGCAGAAAATATGCCAGAGAATAATTGTGAAAGTGATGTTACTTCTCATGATTCAAATTTTAAGCGCTTGGTACATGATGTACCAAGCGCTTCAAATTTGAATCATGAGAATTTAAAATGTTCTTCATCGACCTGTGATACTGGTAAAGGAGAGAACACGGCAGCAGAAAACAGCCGGAATTCATGTGATAATGTGGATGATAATATGGATGATTTTTGTGATAATGGTAATGCAGATTGTGATAATGACTGTGGGGGTCTTGATGAGACCAACACCTGTGTGATCTGTCAGAGTGCGTCAATATATTACACACTGTTACCGTGCCGCCATGCGTGTGTCTGTGTATCGTGTGTCAGACTGGTAGATAGATGTCCGATGTGTCGGAGTTATATAGATGCGTTCTTCCGGCTGTATGACCAGGTAAACACTGGAGGATATCATTCAGACACACAATTGAGTGAACAGACACAGACTATTTGGGAAGCCATCAATCAAAGGTTAAATGAAATGCTTGGCTTTGCTTAACCTTTTTTCAGATGATAAAATTTTAGACTGATTTAATCCTGTTCCAAATTGAGATATAGACTGTTTCAACTTGAAGCTGATGCAAATGACAAAATGGATAAAGATGGTATTTGTGTACAGAATGGTACAGAAAATATTGAGGCAAATGGAGCAAATGCTTGTTAACATAATCATCATTTTTTAAGAGATATCAAAAGCAGGTCTTGTTTTGGAAAGGCTTTTGAATGAAATGCATTTGAGACAAAATAGAAGGTACAGAAAATAGAAAAATAAACATATTTTTAACAGCGACGAAAAAGGAGGAAATGCTAATCATCAGCATTTCTGTTGTTCTCACGTGTTTTCAAAAGCTCTTTGAAACAGTTACCAGTTTTAACAATCTAACATGTAAAAGAATTTGAAAATCTTGATAAAGTTCTATAATTTTCTCCTTTTCCCTCAATGTTCTCTTTGTCCTTATATTTCCTTTTTATAAATACATTTAGTTTGTCATCTGCAGATCCTTTCATTTGGATAGGTCTAAGATTCTATTTTTTGTGAAAGGGCTTTAAACACAAATGTATATTGAAAAGACACATTGTCATAGAAAACTTTAAGGGATTGGAAAATGCTGGTTATCAACGTTTTTCCTTCATTGTCTGTGATACACATTTAAATCCAGCATTATTGAAAAGCAGTTAATTCATTAACAGACAGCAAAATTTTAAACTTGTTCAAATTCAAAGATATTGCAGAAAACAATTTAAAGTAAATGAAATTTTACTTTTTTTGTATTTCTAGGTAGAAAAAATTGTGGAAATTGAGGAAATTTTTCAAATGTAATTTCTTCATTTTCCTCAATGTTTTCTGAAAGCTTATCATTTGGGGAATCAAAAAGTGTCATTCCATGGGAATAATTAGGAAAAATACACTGTTCATTTGCACTATTTTATATCAAGGGTTAAATACGCGTAGGTGCATGAGAAATACAAGCCTTGAAAGGACCTCTACGGATAAGGCGAGAAATCTCCCTAAAAGGCTCAAATGGAAAAGTCATTTTTCAAAACATGCAAATTGATTATTATTTCGAACTGTATTGTTAGATATGTATCTAAATCATATGAAAACTAATTTTGTACGATCAAAACGATTTGACAGGTACAGATAACTCTTGGTTTCTGTATCTACCCCCAAAATTACATTTTCTTACCCCACAGTTATTCATTAAACCAGATTTAAGTTTTCTTTAGTTTTATAAGCAAAAAATTTTCTGTAAATGTAAGGACAATTGGTGTTGAAATCATAAACCATTTTTCGATTTGTCCTTAATGCGCATGCGCATCATTGAAACGAGTTTAAAGGCGAAATCTTCCAGCCAAAATTATGGCATATGAGTACTATTTTTAGTATAAAAGTATGTTCCTCCTCGTGACCCAGCAAATCCTTTTTACCAAGGAAGCCTATGATCCAGTTACACAACATATGTCAATGGGAAGCTGGGTCAAGGGGGGGAACGATGTTAGCCAGCCTTGGGAAGGTAGGTATGCCTCGGTTTTTGGTGGGAAAGTGCGCATTTAAAGTTGTTTCAATGGTGCGCATGCACAATACGGACAAAACCAAAGCTGCCATATGATGTCAACACCATTTATCCCTGTATCTGTAGAAAATAAATTGCAAATAAAAATAAAAGAATCTTCATTTTACCTCTTTGAATACCGGTAGTGTAAGAAAACGAAACCATTTAGGTGGGTACTAAAATCAAGGGTTATCTGCACCTATAGAACTTTTAAAATGACATAAAAATCGGTGTTTATTTCCTTTATTTGTCTACCTAACCATAAAGCTTAATTTTGTTTCTCAATTTGTTATTTTTGAGAATTGACCCATGGAGCTGAGCCTTTTAGGGAGAATTCTCGCCTTATCCGTAGAGGTCCTTACATGTATTACATTTGAGCCAGGATCTGGAAAAACGCCCCTTATAGGACTTGGGACAGCTATATTTCAAGATCAGAATGTACTTAAGAGTAGTCTGATCAGGATCAATGCTGCTCTCATACAGTTGCAAGAAGACACGGAGAAGCTATTCGAGGACAGCATGGATCCTGATCTGACTGTGCGTATGCACAGGCTGGTCTGGATCAAGGTTGTTCTCAAATGCCATAAAGGATGTTTTTCCAGATCCTGGCTCATTTATAAATGAACCAGGATCTGGAAAACGGTTCCTTATTGCATGTTAGAGTCAGACAAACATGGATCCTGATCAGCCTGTACATATTCAGTCTAATCAAGATCCATGCTGTTCTGATTTAGCTTCTTCATTACCTTTAGCAACACTTGGAGAGCAATTAGGAGAATGATCAGACTGCACTTATTTACAGACTGATCTTGATCCATGGAGGTCTCAAAGGCCTTTTTTCCCGATCCTGGCTCAAATTTATTTAAGTTTTTATTTAAAGACATCTTAATTATTTAAATTTTATATTTTTATTATGCACCCGTATCGAGAGATCCGGCGCATATATATTTGTTTTACTCATGTCTGTCCATCTGTCCGAAAACTTAAAATATGCCTTTTCTTCAAAAGTATTTGACATATAAAGTTCAAAGTTGGTAAGAAACTTTCTTTAAATGATGTCTATCTGTTCCATGCAATATGACCTTCCTCAAGGTTAACCCTTATCAACCCTTTACACAAAAACTTAACATTTTACAAAATTGGCCATTTCGGGGCATTTGTGTTTCACAAACACATCTTGTTTGTTAATACTTATGAAAGTACAAAAGCCATTTATTTAATAAACCAGTTAGACTTACTGTATGTGTTTTACTATATACAATAAATCCAGACAAGATAGTATGAAAGTTAACCCATTACCAAACCACACATGGACGCTTTGTGACCACCCACAAGATAATGATTTTAGAAAACATTGTGGAAAATGAAGAAATTGCTTGTGACAAGCAATTTCTTCATTTCCTATAATGTTTTTTTCCAGAAAGATCTTAATTAAGATTTCATTCACTTGAAATTGTTGTCTTCAACAACTTTGAATTTGGATAAGTCTGAAAATTTTCCATTTGGTAATCGGTTAAATAAGCTCATTTTTACAGCCTTAGCCCTTTACCAAACAGTAAATTTTTAGGGGAGTCTAATTTGAAAGATGTTGCAAACAACAAATTAAAGTAAATGAAATTTTTCATGTTTAAGTCATTTGGAGTAGAAAACATTGTGGAAAATGAAGTATTTGCTAGTGACAAGGTTTTCCCACTTACAAGATTTAAACCTGCAATAAACTCTAAAATGCTGCAAAAGAAAATTTCAAGTGAATGAAATCTTACTCAGAAAAGGAGAAAATGCTAATCACTGTAGAGTGAAGATTTTGTAAAAGATCAAATATTTTAACCCTTTACCAAGCAACAAAATTTTAGGGTGATCCTAATTCAAAGATGTTTCAGACGACAATTAAAACTGAATGAAAATTTACATTTTTAGCTCCACTGGCCTTTCAGGCCAGCGGGCTATTGTCATGGCGGTGTGTCCGTCGTGCGTCCGTCCGTCCGTGCGTCCGTAAACTTTTTCTTTAAAAATCTTCTTCTCAGAAACTACTGGATGGATTTCAACCAAACTTCATAGGAATGATCCTTGCGTGACCCTCTCTCAGATTCCTTCAAAGAATATGGATTGAACTAGTATAGCCTGAGTTATCTGCCCTTGAATGTCAAAAATAGCAGGTTTTGACTAGTTTTCTTCTAAAATCTACAAATATTGAACAATCAAGACAGAACTTTGACAGAATCATGCTGACTACAAGATCTTGGTAAAATTTTCAGCTTGATCTGAATTTTACATCATGAGTTATGTGCCCTTGAAATTGACAAAATTGCCATTTTCAGCTGTATTTTGACTTTGTTTTCACTCTAGCAACTACAAATATTGACCAAACAAGACAAAACTTTGACAGAATAATACTGACTATAAGATCTTGCCTTGGTAAAATTTTCAGCTTGATCTGAATTTTATAGCATGAGTTATGTGCCCTTGAAATTGCCAAAAATTGCCATTTTCGGCTCTATTTTGCTGGTTTTGACTTTATTTTTACTCTAAAATCTACAAATATTATCCAATCAAAACAAAACTTGGACAGAATATATATAAGCATTATATGCTGCCTGGGTGTAATTTTCAGCTTGATCAGAATCTTACATCATGAGTTATGTGCCCTTGAATTTGACAAATTGCCATTTTCAACTTTGTTTTCACTCTAACAACCACTAATGTTAACCAATCAAGATGATACTTGGAAAGAATCTTGTTGACAACAAGGTCTTGCTTATGTGTAATTTTCAACATTATCACACTGTTACAATCTGAGTTATGTGCCCTTGAAATTGACAAAATTTCTGTTTTTCGACACTTTTTCCACTCTTGAAGCCACAAATATTGACTAATATAGACAAAATTTGAACAGAATGATAGTGACCATAACATCTTGCATGTGTTTAATTTTTGATTTGATTTTAAATATACATACTGAATTATTTGTCTTTGAATTTGGTAAAATCACAGTTTTCAATTTTATTATCGCTCTAACATCCCTAAAATATTAGTCAATCATTTACTTTCTTTTTGCATTGACCACATGATTGCTGCTTTTGACTTTGTTTTTTCTGTAAGAACCATAAGTATTCAAAAATTTAGTCAAAACTTGGATTTGATATTAAAAGAAATTCAGGCCTGTGGAGCGACTCAAGACCTTCAGGTCTTTCTAGTTTTTTTTTTTTTTTAGTAGAAAATATTGTGGGAAATGATGAAATTGCTTGTCACAAGCAATTTCCTCATTTTCCACAATGTTTTCCAAAGCCATTATTTTGTAGGGAGTCAAAAGGCGTCACTGTGAGGTAATGGGTTTTAACGTCTGCAACTTCTATCAATTTGACCAAGCCTTTATATGTCATTTGGGAATGGCTAAGTATTGGTAGGGTAATAATTCATTATAACATGTTTCCGTAAAATCCATATATAGCGAAGGAAGAACTGTATCGGGTTTTATTTGACCAATAAAGACTCTATGTAATTATGCTTTGTGTATGCGCCAAAACGTCACGTGGTGTTAAGGTAACGTCAAATAACGTCATCAATGACGTCACTTGACCGCCAATGCGTTTCCTACGCTGAAAACTAGTTCATGGCAGAATTTCAACAAAATAACACATTTCGAATGTGCGTTTTGTTATTTACAGTGTTATAATGGAGATAATAACAAGTTTAACGGTCTTTATTGTGCAATAAAAACCTCTGTGCTCTGGACTACATGTTATGGCAAAAAACCTCGGCACTGTGCGCCTCGATTTTTACCTACACATATAGTCGGTCGCACATCGGGTTTTATTTGCGCAATAAAGACCGCTAAACTTGTTATTATTTCATAAATAAAATACAACCACAAGAGATTTATTCAATACTTTATTTCTCAATATTTCCATTCACATATAGAATAGTTATGAGTCTATATGACAATGCATGTGAAATTCTACAATGACAATAATATGGAGAAGAAAAAACATTGTTTAATAAACACTGGAAATGTTCACAGCAGGAATCATGTGACACAAAGATTGCAGAAAATTGTCAATAATTTTGTTAACCCTTTACCAGACAGCAAAATTTTAGGGTGATCTATTTCAAAAACTGCCACAAATGACAAACCGAAGTTATTAAAGATAGGATTTGTGCGAGATGTGGCATAGAAAATATTGAGACAAAAGGAGAAACTGCTGGTTATCAGCAGTTTCTTCTTTTGTATGTATGTTTTCCCAAGCCTTTTCTATTAGGGATGTCAAAACCAGGTCTTGTTTGGGAAAGGGTTAATGTGTAACCCATTTGAAAATTATTTAAAGCAGAGAAGGCAGGAAAAGAGCGATTATTTGCTGACTGTGAAGGATCTTTTAAAATCAGCTGATAGAAAAGTTATTTATTACCAACCAAAATTTTGGTTGGTCATCAATAACTTTTTTATCAGCTGATTGTTTTTTAAGATTCACCACATCCAGATAATTCCTTGCATTTATCCACCTTATCTGCTTCAATCCAAATTCAAATTGGTCAAGTATTACCAAAATTATCGACAATTTTCTGAAATTGTCATGTCACATGATTCCCTGTCGTGATGTTTGAGCAAGCTAGTCACACAGAGCAGAAATTCTAAAGCAAAACTTAACCCATTCCCAAACATTGACTCTTTTTGACTCCCCACAAGATAATGGATTTGGAAAACATTGTGGAAAATGAAGAAATTGCTTGTGACAAGCAATTTCTTCATTTCCCACAATGTTTTCTACCCAAAAAAGCTATAAGATTTCAAAATTTCATCACACTGAAATATCGTTTGCAACTTTTTTCAAATTGTATTATTGGACTACCCAAAAATTTTGACATTTGGTAATGGGTTTACCCTTGTCAAGCTGAAATTAACTGTAAACCCTTTCCAAAAGACATAATTTTAGGGTGGTCCAATTTGACAGATGCTACAGACTACAGTATGCATGTTTTTGAATATAGAATTTGTGTGCAATTTAGCACAGAAAATATTGGGACAAAAGGAGAAAATGCTGATTATCAGCATTAATGATTTTCTGTTTTTGCCTTAATGGTTTTTCTGAGCCTTTTCTATTGGGGATGTCAAAACCAGGTCTTGCTTTGGAAAGGGTTAATGACACTTTAATCTATAAATACAAATTGAAAGCTGTTCATGTCTTGGGAATCAATGATCAGACATTGTAGACCAAGATTAGACTGCACAAAATTAATGTGTGGTCTGATCCTTGACAATCTTGTCTGATATAACAGATTGAATTGGCTACGCATGACAAGGGTTAAATAAATGTTAATCAGTGATCAGGAAGATGAATTGTGTACACCAAGAATAAAAAGTTTTTCTCTTATCTTGCATTTTCAAGTTTCAATAGTTTACCTCTCGCAAAAAGATAAAGATACATGAAATATCATGTACACCCTTTGAAAGCTATGTATTTTGTCTATCTTTGATAGGCTTCAAGATTTGGCCATGCTTTATTTTGGAACCATTTCCCAAAGAATCCATGGTTTTACATCCATATTACAGAAAACTTCAGAAACGTTCGAGAGAATTGAAAATGGTGAGCCATGGACTATTCATAAGATTTCTAATTTAAGAGTGCAATTTTTATAAAAACTTTGTATGCCAATAGTCACAACATATATAAAAGAACAAGTATCTGGTGTTGTATGCAACACATAAAGTCACCTACCGGCTTCACATTGACTCAATATGGTAATCAATAATAGATTAAGTTGCAGGATCCATTTTTTGCCATATTTTCACTATTTCCGTTACCATAGCAACCGCAATTTTCGTCAAAGAACAAAGATAAAATGATGTGCATAATCTACACATTGCCATATAGTCATATACCAAGTCTCATCAAATTAGCTTGCTTACTTATTAACTTATCGCAGGATCCAATATTTTTTGCCATATTTTCACTATTTCCGTAACCATAGCAACAACAATTTTAGTCTAAAAACAAAAATAAAATGATGTGCATAATCTACACATTGCCATATAGTCATATACCAAGTCTCATCAAACTAGCTTGCTTAGTTATTATCTTATCGCAGGATCCCATTTTTGGCCATATTTTCACTATTTCTGTAACCATAGCAACCTCAATTTAAGTCGAAAAACAAAAATAAAATGATGTGCATAATCTACACATTGCCATCTAGTCATATACCAACTTTCATCAAAAACGCTTGCTTAGTTATTAAGTTATCGCGGGATCCAGATTTGAGCGGACAGACGGACGGACAGACGGACGGACGGACTGACGGACGGACGGACAGACGGAGGGCAAACCTATAGTCCCCTCCGGTGTGAACACCGGTAGGGGACTAAAAAGTGCATATTTGGTCATGTTAACCATTTCCTAAACGATGGCTGGTTTCAATTTCTAGTGGAGATTGGATTAGGAAAATATTAAGAGAAAAGGAACAAAATGGTGATAATCAGCATTTTCTCTCATCAATTTCTGTTCTATGGCTTACAGGTTTTCAATTTCCAGTACAAATAATTTTGTGGTCCACTACAGTTTTAAACTCTGACCAATTTAATTTATTTTCGTCTTGGAAAAGGTAAACACTTGCCATTTATTACAATTTAAATACTTCAGTTGTTATTTGAATATTTCTTTTCTCTTTACATTTTCTACTATATTTTAGTAAAAATTCTCTGAATAAAATCATAAAATCAACTTAATTTGTCTTAAACAATTACCACACAGTAACTCTTTTTGACTCCCCACAAGATAATGGCTTTAGAAAACGTCGTGAAAAATGAAGAACTTGCTTATAAGAAGCAATTTCTTCATTTTCCACAATGTTTTCTTCACAAAAAGAACAGAAAATGTAATATTTTATTCATTTAAAATTGTTGTCTGCATAATCTTTGAATTTGGAACAGTCCAAAATTTTGCCATCTGGTAATGGGTTAAACAACATTTATTTTGGACCAGTTAAAAATAGTGTAATTTGGTAAAAATGTAAATAGTATTTAAAATTCTAGCCTCTACATCATGAAACCACACCAGCTTTTCTCATGAATATATCTTGCCAATGCACAGTTAATCCTTTCTCAAACACTACCAGCTTTTAACACACCCAATAGAAAATGCTTGGGGAAATATTGAGACAAAAGGAGAAATGCTGCTATTTTCTGTGCTATACTAAACACAAATCTGCACATTGCGAACATTCATTTTCTTGTCTGCAACAGCCTTCAAATAGTACAAGTCTAAAATGTTGCCTTTTGGGAAAGGGTTGAAATGGAATGTTTGTTAGTATTTACATTATTTTAAATAGTGTTGATATTTTGAGAGTTAACCCTATCCTAAACAAGACCTAATAGAATAGGCTTGTGAAAACATTGGGACAAAAGAACAAACTGCTGATAACCAGCAGTTTCTCCTTTTGCCTCAATATTCTCTTAGCTATATCACACACAATTACAATCTTTTTTAATATCCATTTTGTAGTCTGTAGCAGCTTTTGAATCGGACCACCCTAGAATTTTAACATTTGGGAAAAGGGCTAATTACAAAACTATTGTAAGTGTAGCATATATAATTAACCCTTTCCCAAACGAGACAGGGTCTTGACATTCCCTGGAAGGAAGGTTTTCGAAAACATTTTACCATTTTTTCTCCTTTTGCCTCAATATTTTCCATTGCTATTTGCTATTATTTTACACAAAAGCCATTTTTATCAAAATTCATTTTGTCATCTGCAACATTATGCGAATTGGACTAGTCTACCCTAAATTTTGTCGTTTGGGAAAAGGCTTGAAATGAACTTACATAAATCGAACCATGCTGCATTAAATCTGACATTTGGAAAAGGGCAAAGCGTAACTTTCTTTAAGTGTTAGTGACCATGTTAAAGAGGTGACTTTTGTTGCTTTCTTTCAAAAACATTGTAACTGCAGCTTTGAACAAGCTGTAGTTATGAGGTTTTGGAAGAATAGCAACGCTATTTAGTTACATGTATAATTTATATTATGTACACATTAGAACTGGACTTGCTTCATACTTTCTTCAATAAAATATCAAAAAATAAAACAATCACATTGAATTCTGGACGGATTTTACATGAGGAAACTAAGCATAAAACTGAAATGCTACTTTACAATCAAATGACAAAATACAGAGCAAAAGATAGAAAGAGAGACCGGATTCCAAAATTCTTTTTTCTTCCAGAATCCTAATTGAGGGTACTAATTTGAAGATTCCCCTCATATCCAAAGCTCTGATACTATTTACAAAATTGATAAATGTATGTATATCATGGCAGAAAATCATGTGACACAACATTCCTGGCTTTCCCTTCTCTTCTTTAAACCTTTTCAAAATTACCATCTACTTACAGAATTGTTGAAAAATATAGAAAATGTCATATCACATGATTCCCCGACACAAAATATGAGATAATCATATCAGCACTTGAATATTTCTTTCAGTTTCAAAACATTTACCAGACAACCTACCTTTTTCATTGAAGCAAAAAAAGGAAGTTTGTGGTAACTAGAAGTCTCTCATTTTCCATCAGTGTTTCAATTCTTCATGACAAACCTTTATTTATGAGTATTATTTATTTCAATCATTTTGGACTACTTAATTAGTACAAATTAATTGATGTTTCCTCATTGAAGATCTCAATAAATATGACCCTGCCTCCATTGATTTTTTCTGCCCATCTTCGAATAAGAGGTATTCAGTCATTCCAGAGCTAAAAGATGTTACAGATAGAATTTCTGTTTAAAAACATGCAAAAGAAATGCACCTCAAGTCCAAAATAAAAGAGTAAAATTACTAAAATCCAATATGGTAAGGAGTTACATGGACCTTAACCTTTCCCAAACAAGACCTGGTTTTGACGTTCCTAGTAGAAAAGGCTTTGGAAAACATCAAGACAAAAGAAGAAAAAGAAACTGCTGAAAACCAGCAGTTTCTCTTTTGGCCTCAATATTTTCTTGGCTATATCACACACAATTCCAATCTTTATTAACATCCATTTTGTCCTTCAGCAGCTTTGAATTGGACACACTATATTCTGTCGTTTGAGAAACGGTTAATCAAACCAAACTTATGTTCTAGCTTGATAGATGGAATCCTAAAATGCTATACAGGTCCCTTTTCTAGATCGGAGATTAATTGTTTGATGTAAAACAATGATGGAAACTTTCTACAGTTTGAAAACTTTCTATAATCCAACATAAAATCATGCAAGCACTTTACATTCAATCTAAAAAATAAATCTATAATATAAACATAAATTATGCAAACAGGTACAGGCTGACTGGTTTAAAACCAAACTGTTATTTAAAACATAATTACAATATATATACAAAGTTTCAGCACATGGTATGAATAGAAAAAAATATTTACAATTAAAATTATATGTATGTGTACTGTATTCACCTAACTTAGTAATGGCAAATAAGCCGTTTGAAACTTTTGCAGTCTTTAGTGTTACAACCATTGAATTTCTAAGCTATCGTATAAATGATTTTGAGTAGAGTAGCAATATGCTACTTAAAACTGTCACTACTTTTGAAACTTCAGCTCGATTTGCAAATTACATTTATCTCTTCATAATTTGCCACTTAACCCATTGCAGCACTGTGATGCCTTTTGACACTCCTAATACAAAATGCTTTGGAAAACATAGTGGAAAATAAAGAAATTGCTTGTGACAAGCAATTTCTTCATTTCCCACAATGTTTTCTACAAAGAAAGACAAATACATTGAAATGAAATTGCCATCTGCAACACATTTAAATTTAGGACAGTCTAAAATTTTGTTGTTTGGTAATAGATTAATCAGCGATAGGGATGAATCTGAAAGTTTTTATTTATTAAGTGAAGAAAACATGCCCCAGCACTATCTAAAGCGGGCACATTTAATTATTCTGACACGACAATTGATATGTAAGTTTTAAATCACAGACTTGATATGACCAGTAAATCGTGGATCACTGTTTGTAAAACATAAGGCAGCACTTCAAGATTATATATAGGACCTAACTAGAGCTATCACTAAATGTGAATGATCACATATACATGTACCCCCACAACACCTTGTCACAAAACAAAAAACAACAAGGGGCCATTACTCTGTGAAAGTTTCACAAACCATATCTTAACAGTTTCCCAAACAAGACCTGGTTTTGACGTCTCTGATATAAATGGATATGGAAATCATTGAGACAAAAGAAGAAACTACTGATGACCAGCAGTTTCTCCTTTAGCCTCAATGTTTTCTTAACTATATTTTACACAAATCCAGTCTCTTTCGGCAGCTATTTTGATTGCTGCATTAGATTTTGAAATGAAACAACTTTATATTTTGCTGTTTAGGAAAGGTTGAACTACAGATATCAATGCTTTTCAACAAAAAACATGATAACTGCAGCTTAAAACAAGCTGCAGTTACGAGGTTTCATTGAAAAGCAACAATATACTCATTTATGCTTTTAAACCGAGTTTGCTTGCAACTTTAAACCAAATCTGTACAATAGTTGCTGAAAAATTGAGTGAGAAATAAGCAAGATCGACTTCCTTTCATCACTGACAGGCTGACTCCTATATAGCCCACTCTAAGTACATAGTTTGGGGGTAAAATAAATTACCATGATGCTAGTAACAGACTAAATTTTTACAATGTTTCCTAAATGGAACTTGTCATTTTCTCTATCTACCTATATATTGATTTGAATACAAAACTGTATCTATGGAATCATAAATTTTAGTCATATGACCTATGTTCAAACTTAACCAGACACCAAAATTCTAGACTGGTCCAAATTCAAAGATGTTTTCAAATGACAATTCAAAGTAAAAGGAATTTTACACTTTTTGATCTTTCTGGGTATAAAACATGGTGGAAAATGAACAATGGCTTGTAACAAGCAATTTATTCATTTTCAATGTTTTCCAAAGCCTTTACCATGTGTTGCATCTGAAAGCGTAAATGTGGGGTTAGGCTGTTTTTTTGTGTTTTTTTGTTTTTTTTTTAAAAAAAGCCTATGTTAGAAAATAAACCCTTTTCCAAACAAGACCTGATTTTGATTTCCTTCATTGGAAAGGCCTGAGAAAACATTAATGCAAAAGGAAAAAAATGTTAATAAGCAATTCTCTCCTTTTGCCTCAATATTTTCTAAGCTACATTGCATATAAATCTTCTCTTTATTAACACCAATTTTGAGATGTGCAGCAATTTTCAAATTGGACCTGAAATTTTTGTCATCTGGGAATGTGTTAAAAATACTTTCATACCAATGGTTTCCCTATTTTCATACATTTGTTTAAAATTTTGGTTCAAACTTCCACTTTAGTACTTTATAATTCCTTGTAGGACCATAAAAATCACACATGAAAATTCACACTTCATTTATCAGCTTAAAACAATAACAACATTTTTATCTAGCATTTCAACATTGATTTAAACTTTAAAATCTGATAAAATATACTTAACAAAGATATGTACAAATAAATAACAAAGTTCCGCCTTTATTTAGACAGAAGAATAATTGTTCTAATAAATAATATATCTTCATTGCTAAGTGTTAAAAACTATCACACAACTTTGCTGTCAATATTGGGGGGGGGGGGGGGGGGGGGGGGGGGGTAAAAAAATGGCTCCCTATTGGAGTGAGTTTATTAAAATCACTTTGTTCTAGTATTGTAAACTAGTAAAATCACAACCGTGTAAATTGTTCATGCAAGGAACCTCATATTGTAACAGGTCATCTTTTCCTAGGCCATGCAGTACAAGGATACTGATGTTTTTATTCAAAAACCTCCTAACTGCAGCATGTTTTAAGCTGCAGTTAGGAGGTTTTCGAAGAAAAGTGACATTATTCTACATGGATTTTTCACTGTAATGCCACTCCAAATCCATAATTCTTATCCATGAAGATTTCTGTTTTGAGTGCTCACTAAAATTGAGCACCAAAACAAAGTTTGGTAGAATTATCAGTATGTATTTAGAAACAACATTACTCTATATTTTCTTGTTGAAAGAAGCCTCAATTTTATTAAACCTCAACATATTACGCCACTTTCAAGGAGTACTATCCATTGCTTTTTCTTCTTTTCTTTTCTCAAAAGTAAATTTAAACACTAGTTCAACATTCCTTTTCACATTTTATCTTTTCCTTCTTTGTTGAAATCCAATCATACTGCCAAATAGAGTAATCCAATGACCAGTAAAACTTTATTTCCAATGCAACGTCTTTTTCAATAATTTGTTATCCCATGTAAGCCTCTTTCCTATAATATGTGTAATCCATTAAGTATATATCAATCACACTGATCCTTGGAATGTTGTTCAACACTGGCTTTTTTTTCTGCATTATTCCACCCGCATACACATGATGTTCACTATAAAAATACTGCTTTGTTTTACAACAAACAATATAAATGCTTCACATTTTCAGTTATCACTCATGATGATTTTCACATGTTCGTTATCATTGCTCCACCAAATCAGTCAGAATTTGTATATGTCTGGGCGTGACGTTCGGATCCGATGACGCTCGTTCTATAAGTGACTGACCCATGTGTTGATATAACGCGTTCACGAGACGACCGGTGGCCAAACGAATATCTGAGCTGCCCCCCTGCACGGCCCCGCTACTGTTGGTGGCCCCCAGTAGATGCCACAACAACGGTAACACATGCAATATCACCTGCTTCTGCTTCTTCGGGAAAACTTTACCGGCCAACTCTGAAAAATTTACATAAATCACTTTTTAAGTCCAACCTAGAAGTCTTTATTTCAACACAAATGTCTCCACATCAAGATTTCTGACAGACGGACAAACAAGGGTGAAACAATATTCGGCTGATCTTTCGATACAGAGGCATCCAAATGTATAGGAAACATATTACCTGGTATTCAACACCAATATCTTAGTACCTAGAAGTCAATTCTGAGCTGTAATTTTATTAGCCTTAGATCTATATCACATACTGAGCTAACATAGCTGAACTTATTGTTAAAGCCTTAAAGATATAATTTTAAGAGAATTCAGATTAATTCAGGTTACATTTCAGGTTTAATATGTAATTGCTGTTATAGAACCAAGGAATGCCCACTTCTTAAGCCTTTCCAAAGCAAAGCATAGGAAATGTATTTTAACACATATTCTTAAGAAATCAAAGACTTACCTGCTACTTTCTGAACTAAATGAGGTTTGCTCCTTGCACTGGCAGATTGGGCTTGATTTGCCATGGGCTGTATTAATAATGCTCCATCTGAAAATGACAACACAAGGTCACAAGGAATGAATTATTATTATGAAAAGGTCAGACTTACATTATGCCATGTTCCCGCTGCAAATCTGAACTACTCAATCAAATGTGATTGAGAAATTAAGTAAAGATTAAGCTTAGTCCTTATGGGTGATTAGGAATGTTTGGAGTGATCATGCTAGATCTGCATCGTTAGGGTTTTCTAGCCGAATTAGAGATAGAACAGTCATTTGATTGGGTTTGATCTTGGAATGTTGGCAATCAAGTTGATTGAGTTGATCTGATTGGCAATGGAAACACAGCATTACTTATTGATGATAATACATGCATAATGCAATTAGACTTTCAGTGAATTTCTATATTAGGTCTGTTTTGTAATTCAACATTTCTTTTCTCTGATCAATATTGGCACATTGATTTCATTGGAAAATGTCAACATCATGATTACAAATCTTGTGTACCACAATTGTCATAAGCAAGACTCCCATGAATACTATAAATGAGAGACTTTGAATGTCATGATTCACTTTATCGTTCATAAATCCATTATTTTGTTGCTTTTCAACGAAAACCTCGTAACTGCAGCTTAATACAAGCTGCAGTTTAGAGGTTTTTGTTGAAAAGAATTGGTTTTAACCCTTTACTAAACAAGACCTGGTTTTGACGTCCCTAATAGAAAAAACTTTGGAAAACATTGAAACAAAAGAAGAAGCTGATAACCAGCAGTTTCTCCTTTTGTCTCAATATTTTCTATCCCATATATTACACAAGTTCTATCTTTAATAACTTTGAATTTGTCATTTGTGGCAGTTTTTGAAGTGGATCATACTGAAAGTTAAGTTACCTAGATTGTCAATGAGTGAATCTATAATGTCCATTGCTGTTGTGTTGATTTCCTTATTTTTCGATGACAGGTTCGGTGCCACATTTCCGACGGCCATGTTAATGACGGCGGCCAGCGAGTCTGTCAGGATTGGAATGATCTGTAACATCACTTGTAACGCATACAGGTTCACCTTGCTGTTGGGATCTTGTAGGCGAGGCAAGAACTTGTCAAATATCTGCAATGAACACAATTGCTGGTTATCTCAATACTTTCTCACCCTTTTTATATTAGAAAATACAAAACCAGGTCATGCAGGAGAAATGGTTAATCCTTACTTTCCCTTTTTAACTCATTTCCACACATTGACGCTTTTTGACAGCCCTCAAGATAAAGGAGTGGGAAAACATTGTGGTAAATGAAATTCTTATCACATTTAAAATGTCGTCTTCAACTTCATTCAAGTTGGACTACCTCAAAATTTTATCGTCTGGTAACGGGTTATAGGAATAGATCAATATCACTGAAAAAATAACCATACCTTTACAATATTTGTGGATACGAGGTTTGCGTTAACTTCACACATCTCTAGAAGTGTTGTAATTCCCTCATATCGATGTCGCCAGTCACTCGCTGCCAGCTGTCCGTTCATCGCCTTGATTTCCTCCATCGTGGCTTCGTCTAGACGCGTGTTCCTCCTCTTTGTGGTGTGATTAGTCTCACTGTAAATGCACAAATTCAAACATATTACACCAAATGGTCGCTTTTCTATATAAATATGGATGCTTATTACTTGAGAACCATGTGTTCAGGAAAGAAGTAGCTCTTATATTATCAACAATTTTATAACATCAATGATAACTGCGATGTCTTATCACACTAAAAAAGGCCTTGAGGAAAGTGTGAAAAGTATCAGACTGTGCTGACTGACGCCTCTGCAAATAAAGGATTCTGAAAACATTGTGGAAAATGAAGAAATTGGTTGCTTTCCACAATGTTTTATACTAATAATGACCAACAATGTAAAAACGTTTTAAATTTTGTCTAGAACAAGCCTAATTTTATGCCGTCTGGTAATTAAATAACAAATGCAATACTGACCTGTTAGCTGAGCTCCCCCTGACGACAGAACTAGATCGACTACCGTGACTCGATCTCCAGCCTCGCGCTGACGATGTCTCACTCGGACCATCTCCTATACCCTGTAATGAACAATGAAGGAATAAGTTTACCATTACAACCATATACACTGAAGATATGAGCCATGGTCTGGAAAAAGAGCCCATAATAGCATCACCTCACCATATTTCCAGATCAGCTTGTGTCCAAATGCAAAGCTAAAGATAAGAAAGGGCTTTGACTTTTCAAATCTTATTTATTCTTCATCACACTCAAAGTTGTGAGTACTTATTGAAATGTCTCGTCAAGCAATTTCTTCATTTCCCGATATGTTTACTACACAAAAAGACCAAAAAAGTGTAAAATTCAATTCACTTGAAACTGTTGTCTGCAACATCTTTGATTTTTTAATAAGTTTAAAATTTTGTCAACTGAAAATGGGTTAACTTATGTACATTTATTCCAAAGAAATATCAGATAGCTTGTTTCCCCTTTGTTACAGAAAACATAGGTTTCTACATTGAACAAACATATAATTAGTTCCCGACTTACTTTTAACCGTAAAGATTCCACAATTTCTTTCACATTCCGTAACGTATTTGCTGGCAGATGTTTGGACAACATTTTATCAAAGTCTTGATGTGACATCATCATGTACAACATTTTACGGCCATTATATCTCGTCTCCGGAGAACTGTCCATACTAAACTGAGCGACGGCAGGAATAATACGATCTGTGATGTCCTTTACTCCACTCAACATCTTACCGGGACCCATCCGATCTACGACGACTACCAGGAACTGCGAGGTTGTCTTTCTTACTTGTATATTCTTATGCCTGTAAAAGCAAGCAAAATATTTCTTTGACATGATAGACAAATAAAGTTGATAGAGTATCCTTATGATAGATATTTCTTTTTTCATTAAAGGTCAAATAAGTGTTATTCTTGGGGGTAAAAGTGAACTGATTTCTCAATTAAATAAACCACTTATTGATCTCCTGCAATCTAATAGGTTGAACTTTAACATTTTCCCAAACAAAAAAATTTAGGATGTTCCAAATTCCAACATGTTGCAGACGACAATTTCATGTGAAAGGAATTCTACACTTTTTGGTCTCTCTGGACAGAAAACATTGTGGGGAATGAAGAAATTGCTTGTCAAAAGCAATTTCTTCATTTACCACAATGTTTTCCCAAGCCTTTTCTTGTTAGGGAGTCAAAAGGCGTCACTGTGCTGTAATGGGTTAATTCAAATATCCTGCCTGCAGTAATGTACGAAGACTTACGTTGCGCCACCAGATATGAGCGCTACTAGAGCTCGTCCCGGTGTGACGTTATCCACCATGGCAGCGAGGGCCTTCTCCGAGTCTTCACGTATAAAGTTGTTACTCTCTCCATTCTTGTGTAACAACGTCTTCACAACCATGTCCAGATCCTGTAACATAGCAACAGATTTACTTCAAATTTTGGCTACATATAATATCATTATGATATTAACCCTTGTCTTGCCGTCCTAAAATTTGTTTAACCCTTTCCCAAATTTTTAGGGTGGTCCAATTTGAAAGCTGCTGCAGACGGCAAAATGCATTTTTTAAGACAGAATTTGTGAAGAAGCACAGTAAATATTGAGGCAAAAGGAGAAATATAATATCATTATGGTATTAACCCTTGTTCTGCTGACTTTCAATTTTGTTTAACCCTTTCCCAAACGACAAAATTTTAGGGTGGTCCAATTTGAAAGCTGCTGCAGACGGCAAAATGCATTTTTTTAAAGACAGAATTTGTGAAGAAGAAAACACAGAAAATATTGAGGCAAAAGGAGAAACTGCTGGTTATCAGCAATTTCTTCTTTGTCTCGATGTTTTCCCAAGCCAATTGAATTAGGGACGTTAAAACCAGGTCTTGTTTGGGAAAGGTTTAAAACAAATTGACATGAACTGAATAGAAAGCAGGCAAATCCTATCTTTCATTAAAGTTCTTGTTGCCTGCTTAACCTTTTAGATCTAACTGCAGCTGTCTAATTAAAGTATCCTACTTCATAAAAGGGTTAACCAATTAACACACAGTGATGCTTTCTAAAGCTCTTTCAAACAAGAGTGCCTGAAAGGCACTGATATCGCTCACCTGAGTTCTTCGTGTATTTGATTGTGTACAATATAAATTTTGTTGTAAACAAATATATATGTCAGTATTATGTCACATTAAATTATTGTAAACTAGAATATCACTGAAAGTGATCATACCCCCCATTGATTTTTTTAGATTTTTCACATGATTTCTCCTAGTCCGATAAGCCCCGCCCTGCCAAGCCCACAATTTTTGACAAATCAAAAATTCACGAACAAGTTTTGAAAAGGGTCACCCAAGGGACATTCCTTTCAAGTTTGGTAATAATTAGCCCAGTGGTTAAGGAGAAGATTTTTGAATAATTATCTTACGATTTCTCGAAGTCTGATAAGCCCCGCCCTGCCACACCCACAATTTTTGACGAATCAAAAATTCATGAGCATGTGTTGAAAACAGTCACTCAAGGGACATTTTTGCCAAGCTTGATTCAAATTGGCCTGATAATTGATTTTTAAAGATTTTTCACATGATTTCTCTAAGTCTGATAAGCCCCGCCCTGCCACGCCCACAATTTTTGACGAGTCAAAAATTCACGAACAAGTTTTGAAAAGGGTCACCCAATAAACACATCTGCCAAGTTTGGAAAGAATTGGCCAAGTGGTTGAGGAGGAGAAGATTTTTGAAGAATTACCTAAAGATTTCTTTTAGTCTGATAAGCCCCGCCCTGCCACGCCAACAATTTTTGACAAATCAAAAATTCACGAACAAGTTTTGAAAAGGGTCACCCAATAAACATTCCTTTCAAGTTTGGTAAGAATTAGCCCAATGGTTAAGGAGAAGAAGATTTTTGAATAACTATCTTACGATTTCTCGAAGTCTGATAAGCCCCGCCCTGCCACGCCCACAATTTTCACCGAATCAAAAATTCATGAGCATGTGTTGAAAACAGTCACTCAAGGGACATTTCTGCCAAGCTTGATTCAAATTGGCCTGATAATTGATTTTTAAAGATTTTTCACATGATTTCTCTAAGTCCGATAAGCCCCGCCCTGCCACGCCCACAATTTTTGACGAATCAAAAATTCACGAACAAGTTTTGAGAAGGGTCACTCAAGGAACATTTCTGCCAAGTTTGGAAAGAATTGGCCTAGTGGTTGAGGAGGAGAAGATTTTTGAAAAATTCCCTAATGATTTCTTTAAGTCTGATAAGCCCCGCCCTGCCACGCCCACAATTTTTGACGAATCAAAAATTCACGAACAAGTTTTGAAAAGGGTCACCCAAGGAACATTTCTGCCAAGTTTGGAAAGAATTGGCCCAGTTGTTGAGGAGGAGAAGATGTTTAAAGCAATTGTTGACGACTTCCGACGACCGCCGCACGCCGCACGCCGCACGACGCACGCCGGACACAGGGTGATCACAAAAGCTCACCTTGAGCATGTTGCTCAGGTGAGCTAAAAATGCTTGGTAAAACGATGTGGAAAATGAAGAAATTGCTAATGAAAAGCAATTTCTTCATTTCCTGCAATGTTTTCTGCACAAAAAGAAAGCTAATTGTAGAATTTTATTCACTTTTAAATTGTTGTCTTCAACATCTTTGAATTTGGATCAGTTTTACCATCTGGTATTGAGTTAATCTATGCAAGAAACACAACTATCACTTACAGTGTCCATATATTTGTTGAGAGTCTGGAAGAGTTCCCCGAGACAGACGATGGCGAGACGAGACACCTGCGATCGTAAATTCTTGGCCTCTGCTAGTAGAGCAACGATGACAGGATGTAAGTTGGATATGAGGACATCACGATGATACATGGACAGTCTCCGTACACTGTTGATACCATTACACTTCACCTCCCTATAAGACGATATTGGAGTATTAGAGTTAACTATAGAAACTTGGTGCAAACTAAAGAAACTTGGTGGAGGGGGGGAGCAAACTAGAATAAGAGCAGCCTGTACATACACAGTTTTACCTTACTCTGCACTTGCTGCTTTTTTTTAAAGGGGCTCATTCTATGTTTTTATGCTTCCAAACTGTTCGGGTACTCATATTTGTGCATGGAAAAACAATTAGCAATGCATAAAAACCTCAATCTCGGCGAAAAAACATCTTTCCTTTGCTATAGATCAATCCTTTACAAGCGTGTTTACACATTTTATTTTTACTTCAAAACAAGACAAGGTCAAGGTCAACGAGACACACCTCCGCGGTATTAACACACCGTACAACCGGCTGTGTCCATGACTGTGACCTTATTTGCGAGGAATACGTGAAAAGGTTTATTTTGTACAAGCACTGAACATTTATACGTGTATTTATCAACTATAGAATACCAAAGATCCTTTCGTTTATTTATAAAAGTAAATTCATTTGACCTACCATTCACATGACATCGGATGCCGAATCTGTCTTCGCTGACTTTCTACGCAGCCGGTTGTACAGTGTGTTAAATCTCGCTGAGCACAGATGACGTATCTCTGACGTAATTGATTTTTGAAGGTTGGGCATATGCAGCCGTTACAAAACAAAAACAAGGACGACCAGCATGTTATTAATTGACTTGGATTTTAATTATGAAATAATAACAAGTTTAGCGGTCTTTATTGCCAATAAAACCCGATGTGCGACGGACTACATGTGTAGGTAAAAACCGAGGCGCACAGCGCCGAGGTATTTGCCTTAACATGTAGTCCAGAGCACAGAGGTTTTTATTGGCAATAAAGACCGCTAAACTTGTTATTATCTCCATTATAACACTCTACATAACAAAAACGCACATTTGAAATGTGTTATTTTGTGAAAATTCTGTCATGAACTAGTTTTCGTCGTAGGAAACGCATTGTCGGTTAAGTGACGTCATTTGACGTTACCTTGATGCCACGTGACATTTTGGCGCATACAAAAAGCATAATTACATAGGGTTTCTATTGTAAATAAAACCAGATGTAGTTCTTCTTTCGCTATATATGGATTTTAAGGAAAAGTGTTATAATACTTAATAAAGCTTGTGGAGTGCTAACAATGGACATAAATGATCTACCCCTTCAGGTTGGTAATTCCATATGCTATTTCTGGATTGTAATTATTGTGCCATTTGCATTTTCGAAAGCCTAGCTCGTCCCCCTTTAACCCTTTCCCAAACGGCAAAATCCTAGGGTGGTCCATTTTCAAAGAAGCTGAAGTCAAGAAATTGGATGATTATAAGGATAAAATCTGTGTATAATTTAGCACAGAAAATATTGAGGCAAAAGGAGAAACTGCTGGTTATCAGCAGTTTCTTCTTTTGTTTCAATGTTTTCCCAAGCCTTTCCTTCTAGGGACGTCAAAACCAGGTCTTGTTTGGGAAAGGGTTAAGCATTGCTTGTAAAGAAGACACAGGGCTATTCCAGTCAAAAGATGAGAAGTACATCATTGCAGTCTGATCTTTTTCTAGGGAGTCCGCTTGTTTTAACCATTTCCCAAACGGCAAAATTTTACTGCGATCCACTTCAAAAAGTGCCACAAATGACAAAATGGATGTTATCAAAGATTGAATTTGTGTAAAATATGGCATAGAAAATAATGAGACAAAAGGAGAAACTGCTGGTTATCAGCAGTTTCTTCTTTTGTTTCAATGTTTTCCCTAGCCATATCTATTAGGAACGTCAAAACCAGGTCTTGTTTGGGAAAGGGTTAATTCAGGATGACAAAGGATTTCATTCAAAATTAAGAACTTAGGTCTACATATAACAATATTTACCAGTCATCCTGTCCCATCTGTTTCTGTGCTGATCTGAGAGCCCCATCTGGATCCTTGTAGGGTTTCCAGTCTGCGGGATTGTCCGAGTCCAGAGGTGTACGCGTGGACGCAGACAACGGGTGACTAGAATCTGTGTCCATTTGACTGGAAATACACACAAACATTCCACTACTCAATACAAATATTGATAAAAATGAACATTTCAAAATATACTTCAATATTTCAAGAAATTATTTGTTTACCAAAATAATATAATTGAATTTCTTTCCCGCTTTTCTTCATTCTTTATGTAATGTTCAAGTATGTGCATTTTCAATTTTACTATGTAAATCTAATAATTATAAATATCATCTTTCCATAAGTATAATTAAGCGATTAATTTGATTTATCAACCATTTACCAGGCCCTGGCTCATACACATTTATCTAGATCTGGTAATTTACATGTTAGTAGGGCTCTTTTACTGGACCCTGTCTCCTATATATTCAACTTACGGTTTGCTCTTTTTTCTCGGTGTTAATGACGGAGATGACTGTGTTTTGGGTGTGTGAATACTGGAGACCGATCCCGAGCCTGCACCGGATATCGACAACGCTGAAATATAACACAGAAATATAAATCATATTGTCGCTTTCTAACAAAACCTCGAAGCTGCAGCTTAAAACAAGCTGCAGTTATGAGGTTTTTGTTGAAAAGCAGCGATATATTGCACTATATCAGGAAATGCTCAGATATATCAGAGAACAGCAATCTTGACTATTCCAGATGCTTGATACACAATAGTGACCTAATATTGTCAACAAGAGGCCCAGAGGGCCTTATCGGTCACCTGAATCAAATGAGCAGAAACAGTTAAGGAAAATGTTAAAAGTTAACTAATAGCGCAACACCCCAGCACCACCATTTCTTGACAGTCTTTTTTTCTCTTGTACAAACTTATTTAAAGACTCAAATACCAAATGTGAATTCAATCCAACAATAGAACATTTCTTAATATGTACCCTATTTACCCCCTTTTAGCCCCTTTCGGGGCCCCAAAGGCAGATAACTCCATGATTTGTAAAAATCTAAAGCGGCTTCCCATTGGGATGCTTCCTACCAAGTTTGGTAGAAATCTGTCCAGTGGTTCTCAAAAAGAAATAGAAAATGTTCAAAGTTAAGTAATAACATGAACCCCTCCCATACCCCATCCCCAGCATGGCCATTTATTGACAATTCTTTTTCTCTTGTACAAACTTTGTAGTCCTTGCCCTAAAGACTTTAACTTCCAAATGTGTATCCCAGTGATTTTGTTACAAATTTATGTATGAGAGTCCTGGGACCCACTTGTTCCCAAAACAATGAGTCCAATATTGAAGCATATGAGTCTTTGAAAGACAATGTCGATTACACATTGAAAATGTTAGCATTATGGGACTCACTGAATATTTTTCAATGAGTCCTGAGAAAAAAATGTGAGTCAGGGACTCTGGACTCGTAGGTAACAAAATCCCTGGTATCCAATGCAACAGCTGGTTCGTGAGAAGAAGATTTTGTAAGATGTACCCAATGTACCCCCTTTTTGGCCCTTTAAAGGACCCAAAAGGGAGATAACTCCATGATTTATACAAAATCTTAAGGAGCTTCCTATTAGGATGCTGCCTGCCAAGTTTGGTTGAAATCCGTCCAATAGTTCTTAATAAGAAGTCGAAAATGTTAAGTAATAACGCGACCCCCCTCCCATCCCCTACCCAGCACGGCCATTTATAGACAGATTTTTTACTCTTGTACAAACTTTGTTGTCCTTGCCCTAAAGACTCTAATTACCAAATGTGAATCCAATCCAAAAGCCGGTTCATGAGAAGAAGATTTTTTAAGATGTACCCTATTTACCCCCTTTTTGGCCCCTTATGGGGCCCCAAAGGGAGATAACTCCATGATTCGTAGAAATCTGAAGCGGCTTCCCATGGGGATGCTCCCTGCCAAGTTTGGTTGTAATCCATCCAATGGTTCTCAAGAAGAAGTCGAAAATATTAAGTTAACTAATAACGCAACCCCCCCTTCCATTCCCCCTCCCCAGCATGGCCATTTCTGGACGGATTTTTTTCTCTTGTACAAACTTTGTTGTCCTTGCCCTAAAGACTCTAATTACCAAATGTGAATCCAATCCAACAACCGGTTCATGAGAAGAAGATTTTTTAAGATGTACCCTATTTACCCCCTTTTTGGCCCCTTATGGGGCCCCAAAGGGAGATAACTCCATGATTTGTACAAATCTAAAGCGGCTTCCAATGGGGATGCTTTCTGCCAAGTTTAGTTGAAATCCGTCCGATGGTTGTCAAGAAGAAGTCGAAAATGTTAAAAGTTAACGCACGGCGCACGACGCATGGCGCACGACGACGGACGAAACACGGTCGCAATAGGTCACCATGACCTTCGGTCAGGTGGCCTAAAAAGTCAAAGATTTGGGAGTTACAGGACTTGCTCTAAAGTAAACCCTTTGTTGTGATACAAAGTATATAATTATGTAAATTTTTAATGACATATCATCAGCAAGGTACTTCAAACTTGGGCACAAAATCTGCCATTAATTCATCTATCAACTAAGTACTTGTGCATACCATGCTACAAAGGACCATTTGGGGAGTTTGAAAAGTATCAGCCCTAGTAAGTCTGAATGGACTGCGTAGAATGGTTGACCTTAAGAGCATTTTCTCTTTTTCATACTTTGGTTTTATGGATTTCCTGGATAGTAAAATCTACAGGTCACATTGCACTTTCATAATGTGTTTACCTTATTTCTTTTTATCCATCCAAGTCGATAAAATATTTGAAGAATAAAAAGCTTGACATTTTTCCACTGAATGATATGATTAGTAAAACTATACACAAAGAAGAAAATGGTATTAGCTCAAACTCCTTTACCACAGAAACAAGAGCCGTCACAGACGGATTATGCTCCCTGAATACTGTAAACCAGGAAATTATTTCGCGCTTTTTAAGTTAGCGTCTTTCGCGGGTGGGTGTGATCCGCGAACTTAAAATGCCGCGAATAGGCTGCTTTCAATAAAAACGCGAACTTTAATCGCTTTGATAGTTTTTGTTTCGGGAAAACCTATGGGCAGATGTTTTATTTACACTAGATGTACTTATTACTTTGTAAACAAGGGAATTAGCTTTTTCATAACAGGATGTAAGTGAAAAGTTTTCTCTATTTCAGACTACTTTCATTTTCAGCCAAAAATACATAGAAATCGTGACATATTGGAAAACACGACATTGAAAGATAAACCAACTTATTCAACTATAGATATACCTGCCTGAAATTGAGAAAAGGGGTCGTTTGGTATTCGAAAGCAAACCTCGATTGACGTTTAAAATCTCGTAACTGTAGTTTGAAATTAGCCACAGCTACGAGGTTTGAATCGTCCTTCGATGACATTGAATAAAACTGTCAATATCGCTTCTCGACGCTATAGGTAAATAGGTGTGAAGTAAATGCAACGCTCAAATTCTATGCATTGTGTTACAAACTGTAATCCATTATACTATAAAGTGTGAAATAAAACAATGGGTCGATTGAAACTTACTTCGACCAAACTGTCAATGGCGACTAAAATATCGTAAATACAGTCATAATTCAATATGTAAATATCCGATTCCCCATATTATTCAACATGTTAATTTTTCAATTCCCCATAGCGTGTTTTGTTTCGCGCGATTCGCGGACAGCATTGATCCGCGAACTTTAAACGCCGCGAACAAGCCCGAGTGCATAAAATCGCGAACATTTCTTGACGCGAACTTATCCTGGTTTACAGTAAGTGTTCGTCACAAAATAAAAACTATCATTCATTAAGCCCCCTTTTCCCATGACGGATTTTTTGTACACACATTATTTATAGAATATGGTCTAGAACATCTCATTTATCACATAAGCACAAAATTTCATTAAATTCTGCCCATTGGATGAAGAGAAATTAGAGAAAATCTAATTTTTACATTAAGGCCCCTTTTTCCATGACGCAGCCTCAAATTAAGAAACGGAGAAAATAGTCCCTAGGGATTATGCCAGCCAGTTCACATGTGAAGTTTCATTGAATTTGGTCCAAGGGTTACTGAGATATGGTTGTGGACTGACGGACGGACACACAGACAAACGCATGGCGACTATAATTATGCTCCCTCGAAATTTTTTTGGAGGGGGGGGGCATAAAAAATACTGATAAAGACATAGAATTGACTTATTTGAGAGCTCCTATGAATGCAAAAGGTATAGTCATGGTGGGAAAGATGTTTTTTTTAAACAGAATGGTTAGATCTTTTTCATTTCAGATTTCTTCCTATTTATTTGGATGACATCTGCCTCCAATCTGCTAACAAAGTAAGATTTTGAGATCTCCTGAAGTAGAATCTGCTCAGATATAGATGCCAAAGTAAGATGAGATTTTCCAAATGAAATTTCTTCTTGACTTAACCCTTTCCAAAATGGCCCAATTTTAGACTTCTCCGATTTTAAAGGATCAGCATATGACAAAATAGCTGATTTCGAAAGTGGCAAATGTGTTTGTTATAGGAAATAATGAGAGTAAAGGAAATACAAAAATTAAATGTTCTGCTGATAATCAGCAATTTCTCTTATTTACTAAATACTTTCCAAAACTATTCTACTAGGTATGTCCACTTCTTGGTTTAGTAAGCATTTATATAAAGAAGACTATTGCAAGTTTACATGAAACAAGAGATGTTTGTAAAACATATATGCCCCCTCAAGGGCCTACATTTGATGTAGGTCAAAGTCCAAGGTCAAGTTAACAAGGTCCAAAGTCATGGTCACATATGAAAGGTCTTGGTAGGAGGTGTCTATGTGTGAAATATCAAAGCTGTATATTTAAAAGTAAAATGAAACATAAGCCAAGATAAAGTTTTTACAAGTAGGCCAAATGTCAAGGTCATGGTCAAATGTGAAAGGTCTTGGTTGGAGGTGTCCATGTGTGAAATATCAAGGCTGTAGGTGTAAAAGGACATGATATATATGCCTGGTTTAAGTCTTTTTAAAAGTAGGTCAAACTCCAAGGTCAAGGTTGCAATATTAAAAGTCATGGTCAAATGTGAAAGGTCTTGGTAGGAGGTGTCTATGTGTGAAATATCAAGGCTGTAGGTGTAATAGGACATAAGATAAAGGCTATGTTAAAGATTTCTAAAAGTATGTAAAAATCAAAGGTCAATGACATACAGGCCAAGGTCATGGTCAAATGTGAAAGGTCTTGGTAGGGGGTGTCCATGTGTAAAATATTGAGACTGTATAGGTAACAGGACATGAGATATAGGCCTAGTTTAAGTCTTTTTTAAAGTAGGTCAAACTCCAAGGTCAAGGTCCAAGGTCATGGTCAAAAGTGAAATATCTTGGTTGGAAGTGACCATGTGTGAAATAACAAGGCTGTAAATGTAAAAATGACATGAAATATAGGCCAGATTAATGTATTATTAAAGTAGGTTAAACACCAAGGTCAAGGTCACAAGGTCCAAGGTCATGGTCAAATGTGAAAGGTCTTGGTCATAGGTGTCCATGTGTGAAATACCAAGGCTGTATGTGTAAAAGGACATGATATATCGGCTAGATTAAAGTTTTTTTAGAGTAGGTCAAAGTCCAAGGTCAAGGTCACAAGGTCCAAGGTCATGGTCAAATGTGAAAGGTCTTGGTAAGATGTGTCCATGTGTGAAATACCAAGGCTGTATGTGTAATAGCACATAAGATATAGGCCCAGTTTAATTTATTTAAAAGTAGGTCAAACTCCAAGGTCAAGGCCACATGGTCCAAGGTCATAGTCGTATGTGATAGGTCTTGGTCGGAGGTTTCCATGTGTCAAATATCAAGGCTGTATGTATAAAAGGACATGATATATCGGTCAGGTTAAAGGTTTTCAAAAGTAGGTCAAACTCCAAGGTCAAAGTCACAGAGTCCAAGGTCATGGTCAATTATGAAAGGTCTTGGTAAGATGTGTCCATGTGTGAAATATCAAGGCTGTATTTGTAAAAGGTCATGAGATATTTGCCGGGTTTAATTTTTTCAAAATTGATCAAACTCCAAGGTCAAGGTCACAAGGTCCAAGGTCATGGTTAAATCTGAACGATGTTGATAGGAGGTATCTATGTGTGAGATATCAAGGCTGTATGTGTAAAAGGACATGAGATATAGGCAAGGTTAAGAATTAAGTGTAAAAATCAACAAAGGGCAATAACTCCAAGAATTTGATTGGCAGAGTTACGGTTCTTGTACACTGCACCTCTCCATAATAAAATCTATTCACCTGTAAAGTTTCATGATTCTACCTTACATACTTTTTGAGTTATGCTCCAGACAATAATCAAGTTTGAAAATCAACAAAGGGCAATAACTCAAAAAATTTGATCAGCAGAGTTACGGTTCTTGTGCACTGCACCTCTCCATAATGAGATCTATCTACCTATTAAGTTTCATGATTCTGCCTTACATACTTTTTGAGTTATGCTCCGGACAATAATCAAGTTTGAAAATCAACAAAGGGCAATAACTCAAAAATTTGATCGGCAGAGTTACGGTTCTTGTGCACTGCACCTCTCCATAATGAGATCTATTCACCTGTAAAGTTTCATGATTCTACCTAACATAGTTTTTGAGTTATGCTCCGGACAAAAATCAAGTTTGAAAATCAACAAAGGGCAATAACTCAGAAAATTTGATCAGCAGAGTTACGGTTCTTGTGCACTGCACCTCTCCATAATGAGATCTATCCACCTGTAAAGTTTCATGATTGTACCTTACATACTTTTTAAGTTATGCTCCGGACAAGAATCAAGTTATAAAATCAACAAAGGGCAATAACTCAAAAAATTTGATCGGCAGAGTTACAGTTCTTGTGCACTGCACCTCTCCATAATGAGATCTATCCACCTATGAAGTTTCATGATTCTACCTTTAATACTTTTCGAGTTATGCTCCGGACAAGGTTTGGTCTACGGACAGACCGACCGACCGACCGACCGACCGACCGACCGACCTTCCGACCGACCGACACTTGCAAAACAATATACCCCCATTTTCTTCGAAAGGGGGCATAATTACATTATAGTTACAATAGTTTTGCATTTACCATTGTAAATGATAGAAGCAAAAGACATGAAAAAGATCACTGCACACTTACACTCAATACCTAAACTCTCGCTGGTGTTGAGTCGACGTAATTTCTCTTGCTGTCGCTCGCGTTCTTTCTTCACTTTCTCATCATGTTCTTGTTTTTTCTTCTCTCTTTCTACTCTTTTCTGCTCTGCTTCTTCCTCCATTTGTTTACGTCTCTGTGCGATCGTGTCACTCAACTTCTGGCTCATTCTTAGGTTATTGGGATCCTGGAAAATGAATGATCGATAAACACTTTCAGGAACGACAAAAATTTCGACTGTTCCTATTTGAAAGCTGCTGAAGATTGATAATGGATATCAGTTTTATATGTAACAATCCATCTAATTCAATGAGACACAGGTCTTGGCAAAACTTGGGTCAAAGGTGTTAAAGGGCCTGACCGAAGGTGTTAAACAAGAGCTTCGCAGAGCGGCGCATATACGCCCGAGAGGGGCTTGTCAGAAAAATTGGCCATTTTTTTTATTCAAGGGCAGATAATTCAAACAAGTTATCAAACTTTTGTTTGCACAACAAGACACCAAAGAGATTCATTGTTGCTAGTTTGATCAAATTCTGATCAAAACTGTAGGAGCAGTTGCGCACACAAGAAAATGGGCATTTTTTTTAATTCAAGGGCAGATAATTCAAGAACGAAAAGAGTTATCTAAATTCTGTAAGCACTGTGCACAACTAGACACCATGGAGATTCATTGTGGCAAGTTTGATCAAATTCTGATCAAAACTGTAGGAGCAGTTGCGCACACAAGAAAATGGGCATTTTTTTTAATTCAAGGGCAGATAATTCAAGAACGAAAAGAGTTAATTGAATTCCATAAGCGTAGTGCACAACTAGACACCATGGAGATTCATTGTGGCAAGTTTGATCGAATTCTGATCAAAACTGTAGGAGGAGTTGCGCACACAAGAAATTGCTAACGGACGGACGGACAGACAGACGGACAGACAGACGGACGGACGGACAGACAGACAGACAGACGAGCGGGGCCATAACATAATACGACCCTTCGGGCGTATAAAAAAAACGAAGTCTCAATGAAAAATTCTTTTTGATAAGGTAGAAACTATTGAACAATAGGTAGAACATGCTGGTAATCAGCACATTCTTACTTTTCTTCAATATTTTCCATGGCAACAACACTTAGGTGCTTCAGAATGTATCATTGTTTGTGGCAAGAGTTATTTGGCTTTCAAAAGTAGGTCTTGTTTAGAAAAGGGTTAAAAATCTTTATTTTTCAGACATTCCTTGAATAACCCATTACCACATAATTACTCTTTTTGACTCTCTACAAAATAATGGCATTGGAAAATATTGTGGTAAATGAAGAAATTGCTTGTGACAAGCAATTTCTTCATTTCCCACTATGTTTTCTACCCAGAAAGGCCAAAAAATGTGCAATAACATTCACTTGATAAAAGTAGTACAAAAAGAGTCTGCAACATCTTTGAATTTGGATCTGTATAAATATTCACTAATTGGTAATGGGACAATCCACTTACATCTTCGATATCGTCGAGTATATCCATGCCCGGGTCCTCAAACGAGCCTTGTTTGTTCATCCCGACCCCCACCACCCCGCTTGTGAAGTCTTTACGATCCTGCCTCATTGGTTTTCGGTCGTTACGATCGTTTGATTGAGAATTACCCGCGTTTATTGCATGCTCCAAACCATTCACATTCTCAAACATTCCTGAAAATGAAAGTATAAACATAAGTTCAATAGAATTAACAAAAAATTTAAGACATCATTTTGTTAAATAACGCATGTGTATGTTCACTGTGAAATATGTAGATCTATTATAAAACATATCAATTCATGACAAGATGATCTTTGATTATTAAAGTATTTCCCAAATGATGCTTCAACGCTATGGAAGACTTTGAAAATGAAGAAATTGCTTATGACAAACAATTTCTTCATTTCAAACAATGTTTTCTACCAAGAACCCATCCCTTCATCATCTTTGAGCCTAGACGAGTCTAAAACTGTTGCCATCAGTGAATTGGGTTTAAAAATTACGAGAACTTTTTATCAACAAATTTTTCTTGTTTGCCTGACTTGATTCTTACTTACATACACTTTGTTCTCTATTTTCTCAAAGTCCTTTCAACCGAACATTTTGTTATTTGTTACAAATTTTCACATTTGTTTTCCCAAACATTTACATGATATAAAAGAAGACAGAATTCAAAAATAGCAAAAGAAACTGAGGTGAAAATGTAGTATTGAAAAAAGACCTATAATCTGTATGATTGAATTTCAATTTACACCTCATTTTATTTATAAGGTGAAAGTTAAAAAGTATGACCATAAAGGTGGGAGATGTTTTGTATTATGTCATTTGAATACTCCTAACCCTTACCAAAGCAATGAAATTTTATAGTGCATAGTCCACTTCTAAAATAACTGCACATTTCAAATTGATGTTAGTGCAGAATGTAACTTGTGTGTTATTTGTGTACATTACAGCTCGGAAAGTATGGAGTCAAAAGGAGAAAATGCTAGTCACCAGGATTTTCTTCTTTTGTCTCAATGTTTTCCCAAGTGGACGTATAAACCTGTTCTTGTTTGCAAAAAGGTTAAACTACTCCTAAATATATCTATTATACTATAAATCATTATAACTTTTAAAGGAGTAATTTATGATAAATGTTTTTGACATAAAAACTTTAAACTGCATTCAATATTCTATGTTTGAAAGCAATATAATTGTAAGTACCATACATATTATATTATCCTTACAATAGTTTAGCATTAACATATTAACCCTTTCCGAAACAAGACCTGGTTTTGACACCCCAAGTAGAAATGGTTCCAGAAAACATTGAGGGAAAAGGAGAAATTGCTGATTATCACCAATTTCTCCTTTTGTCTCATTATTTTCTTGATTGCATTATATACAAATCCAATCTTTATCAATACCTATTTTGTTATATACAACAGCTTTTGAATTGGACCACCCAGTCCATAAACTTTTGCTGTTTGGGAAAGGATAGGCATGCATGAAATAATGACAATGCGGGCCACTAGAATCGGTACTTATTGTCAGTTTTTCTGCACACCCAACCTTCAGTAAACAATCATTAAACAATTAAAAGTTATATTTTGAATTTAAACCTGTCTTGGGACTACATTTACCACCCATCCATAACAAGAGGCCCAGGAGGGCCTGAATCGCTCCACTGGCTAAAGTGGAAGAATTATCCCATGATTTCTTGTAAGCCTTACACAGCCAAATCTTGAAATTTGTGAATAAATTTTGAAGAGAGACTCAAAGAACATTCTTGCAAAGTCTGGTTCAAATAGGCCTAATGGTTGATTTTTAAAGATTTTTCTTATGATTTCTCTAAGTCTGATAAGCCCCTTTCTCCCTGCCATGGCCACACTTTTTGACAAATATAAAAATTTGAGAACAAATTTTCAAAAGAATGACTAAAGGCACATTCCTGCAAAGTTTGGTTCAATTGGGCACACTGGTTGATATTTAAAGAATTTTCTAATGATTTCTTTAAGTCCGATAAGCCCCTTCCTCCCTGCCACGCCCACTTCTTTTGACAAAAGTAAAAAAATTGTGAATAAATTTTGAAAAGAGAGACTCAAAGAACATTCCTGCAAAGTCTGATTCAAATTGGCCCTATGGTTGATTTTTAAAGAATTTTCTTATGATTTCTTTAAATCTGATAAGCCTGTTTCTCCCTGCCACAGCCACATTTTTTGACAAATGTAAAAATTTGTGAACAAATTTTTAAGAGAATGACTCAAGGCACATTCCTGCCAGGTTTGGTTCAAATTGGCCCAATGGTTGATTTTTAAAGAATTTTCTTATGATTTCTTTAAGTCTGATAAGCCCCTTTCTCCCTGCCACGGCCACATTTTTTGATGAATGTAAAAATTTGTGAACAAATTTTGAAAAGAATGACTCAAGGCACATTCCTGCCAGCTTTGGTTCAAATTGGCCCAATGGTTGATTTTTAAAGAATTTTCTTATGATTTCTCATAAGTCTGATAAGCCCCGCCCTGCCACGCCAACATTTTTTTGATGAATCAAAAATTAACGAACAAGTTTTGAAAAGGGTCGCTCAAGGAACATTCCTGCCAAGTTTGGTCAAAATTGGCCCACTGGTATAAGAGGAGAAGATGTTTAAAGAAAAAGTTAACGGACGGACGCACGGACTGACGCACGCACGGACGCACGACGGACACAACGCCATGACAATAGCCCGCTGGCCTTCGGCCAGTGGAGCTAAAAATCATGACTTTATTTATTTTGTCACTCAAATAATATTATGGTACTTTATCTCTTTTTTTTTCAGTTGAAAGGGCTGTCACCCTTGTGGATTATTTATTGTGCTGTCTAACTCAGAATCGTGATTAAATAAACAATAATCTATGGCAAACTATGAATTATTTCTTAAACAAAGCTTTGAAGGCATTAAGGAACAAGGAAGAAATGCTGGTCATTAGCATTTTCTTATTTTCCCTCAACATTTTCCATGTCTTTTTCAATTAAAAGAGACATCAAAAGGTGGTATTGATTGGAAAAGGGTTTATAAGACCCACTTTGCCATGATGCATACTGGGCTGATTGGCCTTATCTGTTTTTGAAGAGGTTGACAAACAAGTTTGTCTGGGTGAAGTAATACGATGCACAAACCAATTAATCAGTGTGCACAGACTCATTCCTATGTTTTCTCTTTGATGTTTGCATTGTCAACAAGAATCACTGCAAAATAAACCAACTTTAATGGACTCTCAATGTCTTTATGTATCAAGCTATTTTTGAATACCCAAAGCTAATAATGCAAATTCTCTAACATTTAAAAAAAGTGCATAGTTTTATATAACTTTTTTGTATGAAATCATAGACATCACACGCAAAAAAGGCTTATGTTTCACTCAGATTTCTTAAATATTTTTTAAGATAAAATTTCCATTCAAGTAGGATATTGTCATTTCAAGATAAGAATTTTAAAACCCATTCCCAAATAACAAAATTTAACCCTGTCCCAAACAAGACCTTGTTTTGACGTCCCTAACAGAAATGGCTTGGGAAAACATTGAAACAAAAGAAGAAACTGCTGATAACCAGCAGTTTCTCCTTTTGTCTCAATATTTTCTATGCCATATTCTACACAAATCCTATCTTTAATAACATCTATATTGTCATTTGTGGCAGTTTTTGAAGTGGATCGCCCTAAAATTTTGTCGTTTGGAAAAGGGTTAAGATACTCCAATACAAAAGGAAAGTAGCTTCTGACAACAAAATGTTTTGATAAAGACCAATATGCAAACAATATTTCACAGAAAATATAGAGGCAAAAGGAAGAAAATGCTGGTTATCAGCATTTTCTTCTTCTGTCTCAATGCTTTCATAAGCATTTTTAGTTGATGGGAACATTAAAACCAGGTCCTGTTTAGGAAAGGGTTAAAATGATAACTGGTTTCAAAAAGAAATCTGAAAACAACACTTTTTTTTATTTTTGAAAAAAAAAATGGGAAAAAAGGAAAACATGTAATAAATGTCTTGAAAAAGAAAATAATGATTAATACTACCAACATTTTCAAAATTTCCCCCCAATTTCTGTCTTGAAAATACAAATTAATCATATTTAGTAGTTAATTGTGTGTTACTACTAAAATAGTTTATTATGTTAAAAACAAACAATAGCTGCAACATGCAATGTTTGTGATGATGATCATGAGTCATTGAAAGGTGCAAGTGCTAGAAACAATATCTAAACAACCTAACCAATAGGAAACCCACGCCAAAGGCAATTTGCCCTACTAGCCAAAACGATACAATATTAGAGTGTTTCAATTTGAAAGACATTGCAGATGACACATTTGTCTTTTTAACCCTTTCACTGCCAAATTTTTTTTTCGGGCGTGTTTCTCACTGCTGAATTAATTCGAAGAAATTTCAAAGAATCGATACCCTGTTCACAAAAACATGCATAACTTTTGACTCATTTGATGGATTCCTTTCAAATTTTCAGCAAATACAGACAAATTAAGCACCTATATGTGACCAAAATTTAAAGGTAATTTATGAAATGACAATATTGTTTATGTTGTTGGTACTCATATATTTCGTCCCCATAAATTTGTCGACAAAAGTCGCCTATGGCAGAGACCCCCTATAGTCGACAAAAGTCGCCTATGGCAGTGAAAGGGTTAAAGATAGGTTTTGTCTGTAATATAGTAAAGAAAATGTTATTGCGGCAAAAGGAGAAAATTCTGTTTTGCAGTATTATCTTCTTTTACCTCAATGCTTTCAAATTGGGGATGTCAAAAACGGGTATTGTTTGGGAATGAGTTTAACTCCCATAACCACTAGAAAATCAAGTAAAAGGCTTTTTAGAATGTCAACTATTCATAACAGTGATTATTTATGAGCTGGAATGTGGAAAACATGCCCTTGTAGCATTTGAGACCAAAGGTAAAAGGATGGGTTGCAATAAGGGGTCAAAAAATAGATTTTCTTTAAATTTTGTGGATTGATAGGGTTACATAATATCTTTAATTTGTATGTGTAAAAAATCTGGTTTCGGCTTATTTTCCGAGATATGGGTAAATGAAGTGGGTGGGGTAAGATGGACTGAAACACAGTAGGGGTAATTCTAAGTCACTTATCTTTCTTATTTTTAGCCCCAGATGCGTGAAAATTTGTATGCGTGTCTTGTGATATATGCGTTAAACATTTATGGGCTTACATTAGATATTCCATTTATATCTTTTCCGTAATATTCATTCTTCTTTCTTTCGCCAAATTTCGCTATTTTTTAACGACCAACTTTACCAAACTATCTCCACACGTTTTATTTGAAATACGATTTTTATGAAACTTTACAGATGTATTATCCAGATATTAATGTAACTTTGTGTGAAATTGGAAAGAAAATTGTTGGGCCGTTGTTGAGATATTTGACATTGACCTTCAAAATACCATCAAAGTCGGGTATGTCCGTTAAAACTACGCATTGTTGGGAAAATGGTTAGGGTTGGATGGCATGTGACAGCCCATTCATAAAAGAATGCGTTTCACACACGATTGGGGTTTTTATTGTATAATTTTACCGTAGAAATTGATATAATCAATATAATAAACTTGGTCACCTCTCAGAGTTACCAGGTCATTTCATCTAATGAAATCATTGATAGACAGATATTTGTTTAAGGCATGTCTATACATTTAACATTATTTTCTTTTTGTTGATATTATATAACGTTATATAAATATTTAGCTTAAGTTAATTAATTGTAAGCACATTTGGTCATTTATTAAAATCATTCACAATGTGTCTTCTTTATAACCACATAAGAAATATAATCTGAAAATGATTAGTTTTCTCCTAGCAAATTGATAATTCTTGTCCATCATGAGATGAGTGAATAGATATAAACTCTTAGACAATTCAAGTTGCATATAAAGCTTTGGTAGTTCTAGCAATCTTAACATAATGCTAATATTTAATTTCATTCACCTGTGGTAGTAATATTAATCACAGCGCTTTCCGCGTAGACATGTTTCATGTGCAATATTTAGTTTCATAAGAAAACTGAGAAGTAAAAAGAATTTCTTTTCTTTCCAATTCTTCCGAATGGTTTGTACGATAAAAAAAAGGAAATATTGCTACGAAACTCATTAGGAACAACAAAAAGAAACCATGTTTCCAATCCTTATGAATAAAATTGGCGCTTTAACTATCACATTTTGGCATTTCCAGAGTTTTGAAGTCATTTTGAAGGTCAAGGTCAAATATCTCAACAACGGGCCAACGCTTTTCGTTCAAATTTCACACAAAGTTACATTAATATCTGGACAATACATCTGTAAAGTTTCATAAACATCGTGTTTCAAATAAAACGTGTGGAGATAGTTTGGTAAAGTTGGTCGTTAAGAAATAGCGAAATTCTTAGAAAGAAAGAAGAATGAAAATTACGGAAAAGATATAGATGGAATATCAAATATAAGCCCATAAATGTTTAACGCTTATATCACAAAATATGATTACAAATTTTCACGCATCTCGGGCTAAAAATAAGAAAGATATGCGACTTAGAATAACCCCTACTGTGTTTCAGTCCATCTTACCCCACCCACTTTATTTACCCATATCTCGGAAAATAAGCCGAAACCAGAATTTTTACACATACAAATTAAAGATATTATGTAACCCTATCAATCCACAAAATTTAAAGAAAATATATTTTTTGACCCCTTATTGCAACCCATCCTTTGTTAAGAATACAGCTCTGAAAACATTAAGGCAAAAGGAGAAATTGCTGACTATCAGCATTTTCTTCTTTAGACTCTATGTTTTTCCATGCCTATTACAATAGGGAAATCAAAACATAGTCTTGTTTGGAAAAAGGTTAATTTGAGACCAACATGTTTCAAGATCAGCCATTTTCTAGTGCAGTCTGATAGGTCACGCACACCGTTTTCTGATACAAGTCTTGCTACAGGCCATGACAAAACATTGGCAGATCAACATGGATCTTGATCAGACTGCTTGAATATGCAGGCTGATTAGGATTTAAGATGTTCTAAAATGCATCATAAATGACCTTTTCCAGATCAATGCTCCTATGTGAAGGTCTAAGTTTGAAGATGAAATATGCAAGATTATTGAGGAGTTGAAGGGAGGCAAAGTTACAAATATGGAAGCACTCTATATTTCAAGGGAGTGGATGGTGGGGTGGGGCTGTGAAAGGTTTTTGTTTGTTTATTTGTTTGTTTTGGGGTGGAGTGGTATGAAATTATTAATTTGGTAGCACTCTATGATTTTCTAGCCCATCAATTACAAGACTTGGTTATTCTTACTAGTTGCTCTGTCAATAGCTGAAGATACAAAATTGATTTTAAAACCTAACTGCCTTTAAATCCATTACCAGACATCAACATTTTGGACAATTTCAATATGAAAGGTGTTACCAACGACAATTTTAATAAGCTGATGAAATTTTAAACAAATATTTCCATTATGTATTACAAAGCATTGTGGAAAATAAAGAAATTGCTTGTCACCAAAAATCTCTTCATTTTCCACATTGTTTTGTCTATATTTTATGGGGAAAAGCATCACTATGTGGTAATCGGTTAAATTAGGATCTACAATTCACAGTATCAACATGAGCTGATGACACAATTAATTAAGTCATTCAATATAAGCACAGGGAAATAACATTATAACTTTTTTTCATATTATCTTTTTTTTTTTTTTGAAAATCAATAATTGTGTTCCAATTGGCTTTCTCAGTGGTGGGCAATTTTGCCTAAACGTACTCCCTCTATTCAAAATAATGTTCGAAAATTTTTCAAATGATTCCATCAATTTTTCTAACAGGAGCTGTCCGAAGACAGCGCGCTCGACTTTCTAAGTTGCTTAGTATAAAGGGGGCATAACTCCAAATATAGTGGAGCCAGGGTCATGGGCCCTGGTAGTAAGGTAGAGGGTGTGATGGTGAATAAGTATTCCAAGTTTAGGTTGAATTCCTTTGATAGTATGGAAGTCATTGATGTTTGAAAAAACTTTAACCTTTGTTGCAACGCCGACGCCAACGCCGACACCCGGGTGACAGTATAAGCTCTCATTTTCTTCGAAAAGTCGAGCTAAAAATTCAAAGATATCTTTGGGATCATGAAAAATCTTATTACTCAGCTTGACTAACTTAACAGGTTCCATAATATTTAAGCATTTTGTGATTATCCTGCATTTGTTTTTGCTGTAAAAACACTGAACTGAAACCGGCAGGCAGTATAGAATCAGGACAGACTGCATCATTGAGCCTAATAACCAACATTATTATTCGGGACTCAAAATGAATTGGAGCGGAGCAAAAGCAAGGATCTGAGTTCACCAAAATCATTTTCTATTACATTCCTAGAGACAATCATAATCCTATAGACTTATTGGTAGCTTTTCTGCAAAACAAAATCTACAAAGAGACTAAATTGCTTGTCATGTTCCAAAATGTCGTAACTACAGCTTGAATAAACTGTAGTTACGGCATTTTTGAGCATAGCGGACAATATGCTATTATCTAGAATCTACAACTACGCTAGTTTCAGACCTACGGTTTGTACAAACACCTACCAATTCCAATGACACCAATGCCCTCGGGACTCGGGGCATGGACTTTATCTTCCTCCAATTCTAGAGAGCCATAACTGTGCATAGAGGCGACCCCTAGTGGTGAGAGTGAGGAGCCTGTAATCAAGGGAGAAAACTCTCACCAGAGACAACACATACAACAGCCAGTGTGACATTGACAGAGCTATGAACAAGTGAGTGAAGTTCTTCCAAATCCGAAATTTCCTTGGTTGTCAAACCCTATGTGAAGGTCTTCCATCGATCATTTGATACATTGATTAATTGGGGTCAGAATGAATACTGGCTGGGTTTCGAACTAAGGACCCCTATATTGAAAGACTCCAACGTTAAAGACTGAGCTATCGGGGCTTGGCCATTCATTTGATATCAAATACTTTGTGCAACTTTGTCATTTTCAATGCCAGTTTTTGAAATCAGGAAAAATCTTCAATTTCTGTTGACACAGATATAATGGAGAATTTATAGAATAGCATGAAGTGTTTGGTGCCTAAGGATGGATGGAATATATCGTAGCTTTTCATCGAAATTCTCGTAACTGCAGCTTAACCCATTACCAAACGACAAAATTTTAGGGTTATCTACTTAAAAAACTGCCACAAATGACAAAATGGATGTTATTAAAGATAGGATTTGTGTAAAATATGGCACAGAAAATATTGAGACAAAAGGAGAAACTGCTGGTTATCAGCAGTTTCTTCTTTTGTTTCAATGTTTTCCCAAGCCTTCTATATTAGGGACGTTGTAGCGCGCGGGCTGTGTTGTTTTGGTAGGGTTGGCTCTCTAAAACATAAACTAAGGCGATCTCCCGGGATAAGTACGTTTTGAAACTAAATAAAACTCGTAAGACAATGTAAAAAATCCAAAGCTTTAATTATGACTCCAATTCTCCAAATACGTTCAAATAAAATATTCTAAGTCTTTAACTCTACGAAATAATGCCTAACAATTTCTCAAAATGCCTGACATGGAGTCAGCTTCTAAAATTTCCAAAGTTCGGGAGATGACAAATGGGGATTTGTCGGGGTATTTATAGTAAATGCCAGTGCACAAACTTTTCTGTGCGGTGCACAAGCTTTCGTGTGCGCTGAAAATAGCGCACAGGAAATCCTGTGCGCTTTCTATAGTAAAATGCGCAAGATTTGTTGCGCGGTAAGAGCGCACAAAAAATGTTGTGCGGTGCACAAGATTTTCGGTGCGCTTTTACGGCGTTCACCCGACTGACAAAAATACTGCTCAAACTCCTTAAACATGAATGAAAATTCACTCGAAAACTGCAAATTTAACCAGGAAAATTCCCCAAACTGCTTATATGCACATTGAAATACCAAATAAAAGGTTATTTATGCCTTAAATCGACAAAATAGGCAATGCTATAGGCTTTGTTTACAAAAAGAACGCCGACTGACAACTTTGACAGTTCCCACAATGCCCTGTAAATAACATTCAAAATGGCGGCCGCTAATAAAAATGTGAATTATGATCGAGGGAAAATCAATGATTTCATGGACTAATCACCCTGTCAGAAGGTAAATCCTACATCTTTCAACAGTATGTATGTTAAGGAATTGAGCTAGAATACTCGTAACTCGCATCCCTAATGCACTACTGTGTAAAACTCGATCATAAGTGAAGTGGACCAGTTCTCAAAAGTAGGTCAATGTCAGAAACTGTCATTTGACTCAAAAACGAATAAATAAACTGCCTGTGCGTTAGAAATAATACCTGACACTTAGCAGTATTATAGTCTAAGGCACAAACAACGATTTTAAAACACTCTGAGAAAAGGAGAAATGCTGAAATTGCTAAAATCACTGGTAAAAGCGGTCAGGCAGAACCCTGGCCCCTACATTACCCCCCTCTTAAAGTGTTAAAGCTCCTGCTAACACCAATGAATAAAAAGATTAACACAAAACACTTGATAAAGCTAGCGTCCAACTTCACGGTGTTAACAAATGGAGAACGTCCAAACACTTTTGTATTAAAATTAACCCTAACACTGTTCATACACTTAAACTAGCACTTTCTTAAATTAGCCCTAAATGTCACTGAATGAATATATAATAATGGTAACATCTTCAAAAATGGTGCATATCGTCATCGTCCTTTCGCGTAGTCTGTCATGAGTTCTGTAACATCTGTACCCACAAATAACTCATCAGGGATAGTGGATAGAAAATAGAAATTTGTGGACTCACTACCGCCTTCATAGTGAGCGACTTATCCGCACAGCACTGGACCTGGATTGATGTGTGCGGACCTGTCATATAGACAGGCGACCCAATCGCCAATAAACGTATCTCGCCTCGAAACGTCCCAACGATAATCGGTTGGTGCGGTTTTACGTTGCACCAAATTCTCCGCCACCATCGATACAGGATTTAGTGGACTAAACCAATGGTTGACACAGGTTAGCCTAGCAGCCGTAAGTATCATACCACCGCAACGTCAGATTCGAATTGTCAGGTGCGGCTAGGAATGGTAAGTGATAGACTTCTTGGTACTCGTTGGTAAGAGAACATCTTCTATATAGTTTGGCTGTATTAGTTACCTCTTCACAGGATCGCAAGAACAAACACCCTCTCACAGTAGACTCCACCTTCACTGAAGACATCCTGGCTTCAACACCTAGCCTTCAACCTTCCATGCAGGCCATCTTGAGTAGCTTCTCAACTCTGGTCCTCTTGACCGTCTACCGCAACTCTCAACCTGCCAAAGGTATCCCTCGGCTCTTCTCATGTCTTCTGCCTCTAATGTGTTCAGCTAGAGATACTCCACTGCTTCAGGCTCGTCCCTGCCAATCGGTGACTACACCATACAGTTCGCTTCTCTTCTGTTGATCTGTGACTACACCGTACAGTTCGCTTCTCTTCTGTCGATCTGTGACTACACCGTACAGTTCGCTTCTCGCATCTTGTCTGGTCCATTATCCATCCATCTCTCACCAGCATCCAACGACAACTTTTCGATCACTCATGCAGGCATCCGGTAGATGTGGAATCTCCCTTGATGAGTACAGTGCTGTAAAATAATATTGGACTCTCCTTGTCAGACAATCGACCTCCATCCTCTATTCTCTACCGTCTCCTCTTTCTCTTATATGCCATCTCTTTATCCCCTAAACTGCTCATAATCTTTGCCTTTAATTCTTTCTGTACTGCCCAAACGTCTTCTTTCTTCTACTCTCTGACTTCCTCCAATCTACTCCATTCAGCACTGTATCTTCTCACCGCCTTTGTACACTCTGCACCCTGCACTTTCCGTGTCTGTGATCTGTCTCTTTATCTTCTGCAGCCTGTCTCTGCACCTCGATGTTAATTCTGTAAATTTCTTTCTCTCAGAATTACTCTAAAAAATACTTGTACATAGATCTGTAAATTAATAAATAAGGTATAAAATTCAAATAACAAGTGTCACTGTCTGACACATCTAAATTTAAATAACTCTCTACTTTTCCTCTCAACAGAGGATAGAGTGGCCTAAATCCACCCTAACTAAAACTGTTTAGAATTGTGTCTGGTCTCTGTCATCTGGACTGTACTGTAGCCTCCTTCATGAAGATACGGCTGGTTACGGTGAAAGCCCTTCTTTCTTCTAGTCAGCTCGAGCTGGATCTTGTGTGGTACTTCACTGTCACCCCACATTCTGGATAGGCCTGTCAGACTTCCTCTGTCTACCATCAGTTCTTTAGGTTGACCGAGACCCTCCTTCTGTACTCTGGATGGACCTGGCTTGGATTTTGTAAGTCTTCTTACTCTGCCTGTAATGCCGTCTGTAAAGTAGAGTTGACCTTCAGTGGAGTTCGCTCTTAAATCTTCCCCTTCTCCTTTTCTTGCACTGTTTTTCTTCCTAAACTGTATGCATCCTGTCTCTTCTGTACTCTGTGCCATACCACAATAACCACTTTGCTGGGGCCTCGCTGTGGCCATCCGTCTCAGCCCATGCCCGTTTAAAGGCTTGTTTCTTCTTTCTTGTTCCATGTCTTGTCTCGTCCCACCGTCGTCATTGTTGTTCAGTGGACAGTTCCTTGCGAAATGGCCTTCTCTATGGCAGTTGTAGCATTCCCTGTGTTTCTTCCGTTTTCGGCCATGTATTCCTTCTCCCAACTGGCTCAGCATCTTCACCATCTCATGTAGCAGGACCTTCTCTTCTCGCTTGTCTGTTTTTGAGCAAGCTGGTGCAGGCTGTTCTGGCTCTTGGCTGTAAGGTTCAGGGTCGTTTGCAACTCTACGGGTCTGGAAATGGCTCTTCTTTTCTCTACGTGAAACGCTTTTAATTTGCTGGTAGTTGGCCGCATAGTAGACAGCTTCTTCTAAAGTGGTTGGCTCCTTGTGGAACTCTATCTCGAAGCTCAGCTCTTCATCTGTAAGTCCATCAAGGAATCTTCGTACAAGGTCTTCATCCCTTGCTTCTCTGCTGCGGTAACCATGTGCCTTGTCGTAAAGCCGTCTAAGGTCTGCTGCATATTCTTCCAGCGTTTCATTCTGCTGTTGGGATCGTCTGCTGAATTTTGATGCAAAGGAGCGGGCTGTCTCTATTGCCTTGAATCTACTGTCCATCTCTTGTTTCAACATCTGGTAGTTGTGTATAACTGCAGGTGTAAGCTGTGTAAACACAAACTGAGCTGCTTGTCCCTCTAATCTGGGCAGTAACTGGTCCAACATCTGGCTATAAGTCAACCCGCTTCTTTGTGCTATGGCCTCAAACTGGGCGATCCAAGTTGACCAGTCATTTTCTCCGGTAAAGGGTCGCATCTTTGGTAAAGGGTAGCTTGTGCTCCTATTGGCATACCTACTGCTGTCTGGTGGGGGTCTATGATGTCTGTAGTCGTTGATGACGTCTGTTGAAACCGTGTAAACATCAGCTTGATTGCCGCTCCCATTTCTGTCACATCCAAATCTGTCAGTATCTGTATCAGGGTGGTTGTCTGCTGGCCCCAAGGTCCCTCTTGTAACACAATCTTCTCCGGTATGTCCATGTGTTGGGGTCTGGTCTGACACGTCACCGCCACCTGTATAATTTGTCCCAGCTGTATATGGCAATCTGTAATTAATCGTCTTCCCCTGCTCAGTCTGCTCGAAGAATCCATTTTTCCGGTCTGTTTGTCGCGTCTCCCTACTGCCTGTCAGAATCTGTATAAGTTTAGTCATCAACGCTACAAGTTGATCAATTCTGTCAGTCTGCTCGCCTCCATCCTGCTGGTTCCATGTATCAGCCTGGTCTGTCTGTTCACTGTAGCATGACCCGCATTCTGAAGCTGCATCCGGCTGGTCTTGGTCGACACTGTGTCCGCTCTGTAATGCGCTGTTCTGTGAAGCTCTGTGGTGGAACGAAATCTCACTGTCTACTTGAACAGGTTCTGTCATCTTGCTGCTATTACTCTGTGGTAGAACAATCTGTAAATCTGTCAGCTCTGTTAGCCCTCTTCCACTGTAGATCTGTAAGCTGTCACCACCAGTCTGCTCGGAAACTCTGTTCGTATCGCTGGATCTGGATATTAAATCAGATCCCACCTCTCTGTCACCATAAAATGTAGCGCGCTGGCTGTGTTGTTTTGGTAGGGTTGGCTCTCTAAAACATAAACTAAGGCGATCTCCCGGGATAAGTACGTTTTGAAACTAAATAAAACTCGTAAGACAATGTAAAAAATCCAAAGCTTTAATTATGACTCCAATTCTCCAAATACGTTCAAATAAAATATTCTAAGTCTTTAACTCTACGAAATAATGCCTAACAATTTCTCAAAATGCCTGACATGGAGTCAGCTTCTAAAATTTCCAAAGTTCGGGAGATGACAAATGGGGATTTGTCGGGGTATTTATAGTAAATGCCAGTGCACAAACTTTTCTGTGCGGTGCACAAGCTTTCGTGTGCGCTGAAAATAGCGCACAGGAAATCCTGTGCGCTTTCTATAGTAAAATGCGCAAGATTTGTTGCGCGGTAAGAGCGCACAAAAAATGTTGTGCGGTGCACAAGATTTTCGGTGCGCTTTTACGGCGTTCACCCGACTGACAAAAATACTGCTCAAACTCCTTAAACATGAATGAAAATTCACTCGAAAACTGCAAATTTAACCAGGAAAATTCCCCAAACTGCTTATATGCACATTGAAATACCAAATAAAAGGTTATTTATGCCTTAAATCGACAAAATAGGCAATGCTATAGGCTTTGTTTACAAAAAGAACGCCGACTGACAACTTTGACAGTTCCCACAATGCCCTGTAAATAACATTCAAAATGGCGGCCGCTAATAAAAATGTGAATTATGATCGAGGGAAAATCAATGATTTCATGGACTAATCACCCTGTCAGAAGGTAAATCCTACATCTTTCAACAGTATGTATGTTAAGGAATTGAGCTAGAATACTCGTAACTCGCATCCCTAATGCACTACTGTGTAAAACTCGATCATAAGTGAAGTGGACCAGTTCTCAAAAGTAGGTCAATGTCAGAAACTGTCATTTGACTCAAAAACGAATAAATAAACTGCCTGTGCGTTAGAAATAATACCTGACACTTAGCAGTATTATAGTCTAAGGCACAAACAACGATTTTAAAACACTCTGAGAAAAGGAGAAATGCTGAAATTGCTAAAATCACTGGTAAAAGCGGTCAGGCAGAACCCTGGCCCCTACAACGTCAAAACCAGGTCTTGTTTGGGAAAGGGTTAAAACAAGCTGCAGTTACGAAGCTTTTGTTGAAAAGCCACCATATTGAGGGTACAAATAAGAATTATCTCAAAAAGATTTAATAAAGACCTTCCACATAGGACATAGAAAATTAAGGATCAGGCATGTCAATCACTCTCTCTTGTACATGACTCTCATAACATGAAATGATAATGAGATGCAGCAACAGCGTGTTAACAGCATCAACCCAGCACACCACCTAACTTTGGACATACAAGTTCTCCACAACATACACATGTTCCAGAAAAGGCTCCTAAGCAGGCAAATAGCTCAATCAACTTGCTGTAGCAAGCATGTTTATACATATCAAACCTAAATCAGAAAGTCATAGACACACATACAAGTAATAGTGCATTAGGTCAGTGGAAAGGATATTTTCTAGGATATTTTGTTACAGAGGTATTCAAGGAAATTCAAGGTATATAGGATACAGGAAATTGTATAGGTACTGGTAGGAGAACTTGGATGTACAAAGGGAGGGGTAAACATTATCCAATCAAAAGCATGCAATTAATATTGATTAAACGCTTATCAAGTAAACCAGTATCTGTTAAAAGGTATCATAGATAACAGGCAGTGAAAGACAGTAAATGACGGTGAAAGCCAAGATTTTGAAGTACAATCTTTGCAAACACTGCCATTTTTAACCCATCAAGTCTAGTCTTTACAACACTACCATGAAATTTAGCAAAATTTTGCCTTTATTTTTTATAATTAACATGAAAAGGAGGTGATTCTAACTGTTTCTAAAATAAAACACTTTAATTTTTTCTTAAAGTCTGGTATTAGATGGTAGACGAAGTTGATCTGAAACTGATTTTTCATTCATAACTGTCAGAAATCGGTGTTAGTTGAAACCATATTCATGCAAGAAATGTGCTTTAACAATAAAGATGATTTGATAATTAAGATTTCAGTAAAAGACAGCACAATATGCAAATTATTTTTAAAATGAAGGACTTGCGAAATCCCTTTCCAAATTAATTCCAAACAGAAAAGTTTGAAAGAACATTTAGGCCAAAGAATAAAATGCTAAAGATAACCATTTATTTCTATTCCTTCAATACTTTTCATGCTTTAATGTACACAATGTTAACTTTCAAATTGGAGAAGTCTAAAATTATACTGTCTAAATATTCAAAAGATTGCCAGTGAAATACAATAAGGTGCCCATACAACAAATAGATGAAAAAGAAATAAACTTCTGAATCTAAATAATAGGTAACAACATTGTGCTGTGCTTTTACAAATTTATGAAATGAAATGAAGTAAAACCTCATTCAAAATTATTAGTGCCTGATTAATTTCTACTGATTTTGTCAAATGGACCATCTTACATACTGCACACATATGTGCTGCAAGGGAAAAGTTCTGATCATGATCAGACTGCCCATAATGCGCAGGCTGTGTATGATTAGAACTTTTACGAAACTCCCAGAATGTCCCTTTTAGCTGATGAGGAATTTGTTAGAAAGATTTTCTAAAAGACCCTCATGAATTTTGCAATGACACACATGACAAAAAGATAACATACCTTTTGTTACTCTCCTCCTTTCTTTAGCTTTACTGTTTATACTATTCAACGATTTAGAATCCGTCGGAGAATTCTCATCGTTGTATCCTTTCCCCACAATTTTCACATCAGAATTTTTATTTTCACGGAACGTCACACCACTACTTGGGTTATAATCCACAAAAATCATTTCCTCAGGGTTTTCACTATTTTTCTTGTTCGTTAACGATGAAGTCCTTGCTAATTTCGGCTTCGATTCAAACGGTGACTCTCTTGGAATTTTTGGTCTTGACTCAAACGGCGAGTCAAACTTTTTACTGAAACAAGAAAGAAATCAAAATATTATGATACAACTATCATATACATATTGTTGCTTTTCAACAAAAACCTCGCAAATGCAGGTTATTTCAAGCTGAAGTTTGAAGATTTTCATTGAAAAGTAGTGATATCCTTGTATTTCAGAATAGTCCTATACATTTCTGAAGAAAATCATCTTTCTGCAAATTAATTTTACTAAAATCCTTTCAGAAGGACTAGTGTATGTATTAGCTTGCAGCTTACCTTAAAATCATTATATTGTAAACAATTTTTTGTAAGCTTTGGAAAACTGACATTTGAGATAATTAATTTATTCTCCTTTTTCTAGACTTTCCCAAACTTACTGTTTCTCATCCAATGTATCATAATTTGAGATTTTTTTCTAAACAATGTAACTTACATGATTTTCACACAGTTTCTAGATAAACAACCGAACATCTTGTCATTAAATATCATAGCAACAATTTCTATAAAACTTCTTTCAATTCAATCCTTCCTTCACTCCTTATTTCACAATTTTTAGGGACCTAACTAACTTTTGTCCTATTCAATACCATATTAACCCAATTCCTGATGGCCAAAGAATATTCAACATGCTTTGGTAGGCTGCACAGAATAAGATCAGTCATCACAAACTTGCAGACTGATCTGAATTTGTTTGTCTGAATCCAGCACCGCAAGATAAACATTTTCCACAAGTCTGTCACAATTATATTTACTTGTAAGTGCTGAGGACACCTACGACTAAATCAACCCTTTCCGACACAATAATAAGTTATACTGATCCACTTTGGAAGCTGATGCATACAACGAAATAAATATTGATAAAGGTTTGTGTATAACATAGCAAAGAAAATATTGAGGCAAAAGGCTAAAATGCTGGATACCAGCATTTTCGCCTTTTGCCTCAATGTTTTCCCAAGCATTTTCTATTAGGCATTTCAAAACCGGGTCTTGTTCAGGAGAGGGTCAATAATTATTGTATGCATTGACATTTCAACTATCAATGCCACTGTGATCATTATCATGCTGATATTTTTCCATCCCTGTTTTTTTTCACATTTCATGTTGATTGGTATATTGGGGTTTTACGCCGTTTTCAACTACTAAGGTCATATCGCGTCGGCTGGAGCACCAAACTATGGATTCCTGTCGTTTCTCATACCAGTACTACCACAATACCCTTACCGAGCCTCCAGCTGCCCCCAACATAGGTTCACGATATCAAACCATTGATGGGTGACAATTTTGTCAGTAAGGGTATTTTACGTGGCCGGGTATCGAACCCGGGACCTCTTGAATGAGAGGCAGATGCTCTACCAACAGTACTGCACTATGGCCGCTGCCTACATTTCATGTTGAATTAAGACAGACAGGTACTGTGGCCTAAGATCAGACTGCACAGATAATTATGCTGGCTTATCTTATTCTATACTGATTGCACAAAAATGTTATCCTCAAAATCCTTAAAATTATTTCAAAACATCCCAAACTTTGACACTATATATTTCCTGTACTGTCACTAGCAACTAAAATCTTTTATTCTGGGCATGGGCTCTTTGCTTGATTGGACAAAAACATATTTTTATTCAGAAATTGTCATCCCTTTAATACAGACTACATTTTGGGCCATGAAAAATCACCATAAACCTATGGAAAAATATTCATCAATTTAACATTTTCATAGAAAGTATGTCAAGTTCATGAAAATAAATCATCTATCTGTCTGTTTTTCATCATGGCACTTTTTTTCAGAATCTGTAAAATATTTTACATAATATTATCATAACTCTGTGAAATATTTATCTAATACAGGAAAGGGTAATCTACGTCACAGCCCACAGACATAATGATCGTCAGTAATGATTTTTCTTTATAATTGCATGTAGTTTGTTTGTCAATAGAATCATTTATAACCCTCAAAACAATTGTTAAAAACATTGCGAGAAATTAACAACCTCTTCGAGAAACTTTGACGAAGACTGAAACGAAGACCCGTATCTTGATTTCAGTAATGTAAGATAGCTTGTAGCTTTAATCTATAATAGCATGATCTTAGACTGTCTAGCCCTTTCTCAAACAAGACCAGGTCAAGATATCCCTAGTAGAAAAGACTTGGGAAAACATTGAGGCATCAGGGTACAAGGTTCAATAGAATATCAAGATATGAAGGTCCTCTCACTCCTCACCAGTTTGAGTTTGAGTTTATTGGGGTTTTACGCCGTTTTCAACTGCCAGGGTCATATCGCGGCAGCTGGAGCACCTACCCATGGATTCCTGTTGTTTCTCAAACCAGTACTACCACAACACCCTTACCGAGCCTCCAGCTGCTCACCCACTTAGGTTAACCTCACCATTTTGAAATGACAGATCAACTCCCATGGGACCATAGAAACCCACATTCAAACAAAAAATGAAGATTCACCAAAATATAGCAACAGAAGCTTTTTAAAGATCTTAAAAAATAACCCTTTTCCTAAACAAGAACTGATTTTGACATCCCTAGAAGAAAAGGCTTGAGAAAACATTGAGGCAAAAGAAGAAAATGCTGTATCAGCATTTTCTTCTTTTGCCTCAATGTTTTCTCTAATTTATTGCACACAAAACCTACTATAATCAACATTCTTTTTGTCTTCTGCAGTGGCTTTCGAATTAGAGCATTTAGACGTTCAGGAAAGAGCTAGCATATTTAGTTTTCCCTAATCAAAGTAATAGTTCATTTCTCCTCTTTTCAAGATGACAGTAGGTTGATAAGGCTCTATTCAAAACAAGACAAACAAGAGATGTTTGTAAAACATATATGCCCCCTCAAGGGCCTACATTTGATGTAGGTCAAAGTCCAAGGTCAAGTTAACAAGGTCCAAGGTCATGGTCAAATATAAAAGGTCTTGGTTGGAGGTGTCTATGTGTGAAATATCAAAGCTGTATATGTAAAAGTAAAATGAAACATAGGCCAGGTTAAAGTTTTTAAAAGTAGGCCAAATGCCAAGGTCAAGGTCATGGTCAAATGTGAAAGGCCTTGGTTGGAGGTGTCCATGTGTGAAATATCAAGGCTGTAGGTGTAAAAGGACATGATATATATGCCTGGTTTCAGTCTTTTTAAAAGTAGGTCAAACTCCAAGGTCAAGGTTGCAATATTCAAGGTCATGGTCAAATATGAAAGGTCTTGGTAGGAGGTGTCTATGTGTGAAATATCAAGGCTGTAGGTGTAATAGGACATAAGATAAAGGCTAGGTTAAATATTTGTAAAATGATGTAAAAATCAAAGGTCAAGGTCACACAGGCAAAGGTCATGGTCAAATGTGAAAGGTCTTGGTAGGAGGTGTCCATGTATAAAATATTGAGACTGTATAGGTAACAGGACATGAGATAAAGGCCTAGTTTAAGTTTTTTAAAAGTAGGTCAAACTCCAAGGTCAAGGTCCAAGGTCATGGTCAAAAGTGAAATATCTTGGTTGGAAGTGACCATGTGTGAAATATCAAGGCTGTATATGTAAAATGACATAAATATAGGCCAGGTTAATGTATTATTAAAGTAGGTCTAACACCAAGGTCAAGGTCACAAGGTCCAAGGTCATGGTCCAATGTAAAAGGTCTTGGTCGTAGGTGTCCATGTGTCAAATATCAAGGCTGTATGTGTAAAAGGACATGATATATCGGCTAGGTTAAATTTTTTTTTAAGTAGGTCAAAGTCCAAGGTCAAGGTCACAAGGTCCAAGGTCATGGTCAAATGTGAAAGGTCTTGGTAAGATGTGTCCATGTGTGAAATACCAAGGCTGTATGTGTAATAGCACATAAGATATAGGCCCAGTTTATTTTTTTTTTAAAAGTAGGTAAAACTCCAAGCACAAGGCCACATGGTCCAAGGTCATAGTCGTATGTGATAGGTCTAGGTCGGAGGTTTCCATGTGTCAAATATCAAGGCTGTATGTGTAAATGGACATGATATATCGGCCAGGTTAAAGTTTTTTAAAAGTAGGTCAAACTCCAAGGTCAAGGTCACAAAGTCCAAGGTCATGGTCAATTGTGAATGGTCTTGGTAAGATGTGTCCATGTGTGAAATATCAAGGCTGTATTTGTAAAAGGTCATGAGATATATGCCGGGTTTATTTTGTTTTAAAGTAGGTCAAACTCCAAGGTCAAAGTCACAAGGTCCAAGGTCATGGTTAAATGTGAACGATGTTGATAGGAGGTATCTATGTGTGAGATATCAAGGCTGTATGTGTAAAAGGACACGGGATATAGGCAAGGTTAAGAATTAAGCGTAAAAATCAACAAAGGGCAATAACTCCAAAAATTTGATTGGCAGAATTACAGTTCTTGTGCACTGCACCTCTCCATAATGAAATCTATTCACCTGTAAAGTTTCATGATTCTACCTTACATATTTTTTGAGTTGTGCTCCGGACAAGAATTAAGTTATAAAATCAACAAAGCGCAATAACTCACAAAATATGATCAGCAGAGTTACGTTTCTTGTACACTACACCTCTCCATAATGAGATCTATCCACCTGTGAAGTTTCATGATTCTACCTAACATAGTTTTTGAGTTATGCTCCGGACAAGAATCAAGTTTGAAAATCAACAAAGGGCAATAACTCAAAAAATTTGATCAGCAGAGTTACAGTTCTTGTGCACTGCACCTCTCCATAATGAGAGCTATCCACCTGTGAAGTTTCATGATTCTAACTTTTATACTTTTTGAGTTATGCTCCGGACAAGAATCAAGTTTGAAAATCAACAAAGGGCAATAACTCAAAAAATTTGATCGACAGAGTTACGGTTCTTGTGCACTGCACCTCTCCATAATGAGATCTATCCACCTGTAAAGTTTCATGATTGTACCTTACATACTTTTTGAGTAATGCTCCGGACAAGAATCAATTAATAAAATCAACAAAGGGCAATAACTCCAAAAATTTGATCGGCAGAGTTACAGTTCTTGTGCACTGCACTTCTCCTTAATGAGATCTATCCACCTATAAAGTTTCATGATTCTACCTTACATACTTTTTGAGTTATGCTCCGGACAATAATCAAGTTATAAAATCAACAAAGGGCAATAACTCAAAAAATTTGATCGGCAGAGTTACGGTTCTTATGCACTGCACCTCTCCATAATGAGATCTATCCACCTATAAAGTTTCATGATTCTACCTTACATACTTTTTGAGTTATGCTCCGGACAAGAATCAAGTTATAAAATCAACAAAGGGCAATAACTCAAAAAATTTGATCGGCAGAGTTACGGTTCTTGTGCACTGCACCTCTCCATAATGAGATCTATCCACCTGTGAAGTTTCATGATTCTACCTTTAATACTTTTTGAGTTATGCTCCGGACAAGATTTGGTCTACGGACAGACCGACCGACCGACCGACCGACCGACCGACCTTCCGACCGACCGACCGACCGACCGACCGACTGACCGACCGACACTTGCAAAACAATATACCCCCATTTTCTTCGAAAGGGGGCATAATTAGCTTTTCAACCCTATTGAAACCATGCTACAAAACTCCTCATGTTGTAGTGTACTTTTTAATAAATTGTCTCATCCGAATTTTATCCATTTTTATTTGCACTATTTCCGAAACATCAAAATTTCAACTCTTCAAAATTCAAAGGGAATACAGTTGCCAAATCTATCTGTCTTCAAATTGAGATCATACACAGGCAATGCCATTTTTTGTTAAAATTAAATGTCAGTAAAGTGGCTGGAGAAGTAGTACTGAAAAAAACTTCTGAACATAATTATATCCTGACTATTATTACCTTACTTTATGAATTGATGTTGCATGTGAAACTGTTTAACAGCAATAAAAAGTGATTTCAATAATTTGCAAGAATCTATATATTTTGCCATGGCAAAGTCCACCCTTAATGAGATTCATGAGACATCAAAATTTTTGCGCAATGTCGTTAACATTTGTTACATATCCGGAACTATTGAGGCCACAACGTAAATATTGGGCAGTGGAACGTTCCACTGCCGATTCCGATTATTTACAACGTTGACTGAATAATTCTATGAATCTCATTATAGATAGACTACCTTAACCCTTTCCCAAACAAGACCTGGTTTTGACGTCCCTAATAGAAAGGGCTTGGGAAAACATTGAATCAAAAGAAGAAACTGCTGATAACCAGCAGTTTCTCCTTTTGTCTCAATATTTTCTATGCCATATTTTACACAAATCCTATCTTTAATAACATCCATTTTGTCATTTGTGTCAGTTTCTGAAGTGGATCACCCTAAAATTTTGCCATTTGGGAAAGGGTTAAGGAAAACTGGACTACCTTATGGACAATGCTACTTGATATTGGCATGTAAGGTCAAAGAGGATAGGAGACAACGCTTCAAGTGTCACGTTCAACTCTTCCTGGTGCATATAAGGTTATCATTCAAACACTTGAAAGAGGTCTGGTCATTTTATAGAGTTCAAAGGCAGTGAAAGTCATTCAGTCTAAATACTGTCAAGATTTATGGTTATTTATGAAAATATGAGGATCAGCCGTTACTCCAGCTACTTCTTTCTTCCTGGTGCAAGTATGATCATGGTTAAATGATTGAATGGAGTTTTATGTCCAAGTCAGCGACTCAGGTCATATGGACACAAGTATGTCCATGGAAAAATAGACTGAATATCAAGAAATGCTCAAGATTTCAAGTTACGAAAGAAACAGGATGTGTTTGTGAAACACTAATGCCCCCGAAATGGCTATTTTTGGAGAAAAGGCCTATCTTAAGCATTCATGTTAAGTTTTGGGAATGACAAACAGACAGAGGCACAAGGGTCAAACAAAATGCCCTAGATCTTTCAATACGGGGGCTTAAAGAGACAAGAGGACCATGATGGTCCTAAATCGCTCACCTGAATCAATATGACAAGAGTGATAATGGCAATTTTGTCAAATTCAAAGACATGAAACTTCTAAGGACTTTCTGTTAGGAAACAATTAAGTAATAATTTTGTTCCAATCGATCCTGTAAAGTTTGTTGTGAAGAAAGATCTCCATCTGATAAGCTAGGTTAATCCCTTCTTATCTGTTTACATAAGATAAACATGGGGCCAGAGCAACAGATAAGAGAAATAGATAAGAGAAATAGGAAAGCCTTTCCTTTTTTTATTATTCATATCCAAACCCTATGTAGAATTTATTTAGCATCCTAGCTTACAGATCAGCATCAATCAAGTATGCACATCTATTTGAACCAGGTCATGTCATTCCAGGCTTTTTTCTCCTTCTTTGGACAGGTTCGTAAAATGACCCATTCCCAATGCCAAATAGGGTAATTTTTTCCCAAAATCTGGAAAGAAAATTCCAAATGCAGAAGTTATTCCTTCTTTTTAAATGAAAATTCAATTATTCCCTTTCATATGTCGACGTTTTCCACCTGGCGGAAGTGCTATATACAAAATGGCGAATCTGATAAGACCGGACAATGAAATTTATCAAATTCAAGGGCACATAACTCTCATCTTTCTGGTCAGATCAGACTGAAAATCAACTTCATCAAAAGTAAAGAATTTTCTTCTGATTTATCTAAGTCCGATAAGCCTCTTTCTCCCTGCCACTGCCACATTTTTTGACAAATGTAAAAATTTGTGAACAAATTTTGAAAAGAGTGACTTAAGGAAAATTCCTGAAAAGTCTGGTTCAATTGGGCCCTATGGTTGATTTTTAAAGAATTTTCTAATGATTTCTCTAAGTTTGATAAGCCCCTTTCTCCCTGCCACGGCCATATTTTTTGACAAATCTAAAAAATTGTAAATAAATTCGAAAACAGTGACTCAAGGCACATTCCTACCAAGTCTGCTTCAATTGGGCCCAATGGTTGATTTTTAAAGAATTTTCTTCTGATTTCTTTAAGTCCGATAAGCCCCTTTCTCCCTGCCATGGCCACATTTTTTGACAAATGTAAAAATTTGTGAACAAATTTTGTAAAGAGTGACTCAAGGAACATTCCTACAAAGTCTGGTTCAATTGGGCCCTATGGTTGATTTTTAAAGAATTTTCTTATGATTTCTCTAAGCCGATTAGCCCCTTTCTCCCTGCCACGGACACATTTTTTGACAAATCTAAAAATTTGTGAATAAATTTTGAGAAGAGTGACTCAATGCACATTCCTGCCAAGTTTGGTTCAAATTGACCCAATGGTTGATTTTTAAAGAATTTTCTTATGATTTCTCTTAGTCTGATAAGCCCCGCCCTGCCACGCCCACATTTTTTGACAAATCAAAAATCCGCGAACAAGTTTTGAGAAGGGTCACCCAAGGAACATTCCTGCCAAGTTTGGTAAAAATTGGCCCATTGATATAGGAGGAGAAGATGTTTAAAGAAATTGTGAACGGACGGACGGACGGACAGACGGACGGACAGACGGACAGACGGACGGACGACGGACAAAAAGCGACCACAATAGCTCACCTTGAGCACTTCGTGCTCAGGTGAGCTAAAAAGAACTGCAGGAGTTATAGCATCAATATCAAATACAAAAAGATTCTTTATTTCTATTTTCCATATGAGAACATTAATATTGCGCACATATGATTAGACTGGCTCCCATCTGACTGATCTGGTCTTTCAAAACAGATATGTAGTAACAGATTTGTAGACATTACAATCTTCATATTTACCACACTGCCATACTCTCTGTAAATGTGGATCAGTCTCTAACTAGAAGAGGGGGGGGTAACCTGAGCTAATAAATTAGGAATGCAAGAGTTCAGTTACTTTGGTATTCAAATACACATACTAACAGCCTGGGAGCCAGACTAACATATGATTAGTGCTTATTTATTAAATTATTCTGTCAATGACATAACTTATAAACAACCCCTACCCCTGCCACAAAAAGTGCGGTTAGAAGAATATTTTGCTATAATTCTTGACACCCACAGTTCAAAATTCAAAGAAAGTCTTGATCAATCACTCAATCAGTTAACCCTTTCCCAAATGGCAATATTTTCAGGCTGTTCCAATTTGAAAGCTACAGCACAGAGTGGGTGCTGTTAGAGATTTGTGTACAATATACCAAAGAAAATATTGAGACAAGAGGAGAAAATGCTGGTTATCAGCATTTTCTTCTTTTGCCTCAATATTTTCCAAAACTTTTTTATATTGTAGGCGTCAAAATCATGTCTAGTTTCAGAAAGATGGAGACAAGAAGAATCTGAGAATCATTTGTGCAATTCAACCTACCTATGCAAAAGAGCATTTCTCCTGCAAAAGTTGATGATCATTATTTAGCATTGAAGACCATGTGAGGGCTTAGTGCAGATTCAATAAAAATGCATCATGCAAATGTATTTGCTTTGAAAAGGCCCAGTCACACACTCATTCACTGCCAGTGTACACCCAGAAACTGTTGATTTAGCTTATTTTCCTCCAAGCTTCATGCAGTCACCCCATTTTAGATTTTATGAGAGACATGGCTATTAATATTATCATTTAATTAATACCAAAGTGAACTAAGCAGGTTGATTCATTCAGATTTCTAAATAAGAACAATATAGATCACTAAATATTGGCTTGTAGTTTTGGATTCACTTCACTCTTTATCCTATGAATGAATCAAAAAGCATCATGATGTAAAAATGAGTAAAAGAACCTACTTTTTCTTCTTGAGTTCTGTGTCCGAATCCCTGTTTGAGGAGTTACTCCAGATGCCGCTCTCCTTGAGTGCGTCGGGTGACGGTGTCCGTGAAATCAGACTCGATGAACTGCTCTGTTGCTCGATTATCTTTTCCTTCTTCTTAGATGCGCTACTTCGTATGCTCATTAACGAGTTCATCATCTATCAAATGGAAACAGATACAATTATCGTTAACCCATTACCACACATTAACTCCTTTTGACTCCCCCAAAGACAAAAGCTTTGGAAAACATTGTGGAAAATGAAGAAATTGCTTGTGACAAGCAATTTCTTCATTTACCACAATATTTTCTACCCCAAAAGACCAAAATTTGCTATATTTCATTCACTTAAAATTGTCGTCTGCAACATCTTTGAATTTGGGCTGATAAAAAGTTTTGTCGTTTGGTAATGGGTTAACCCTTTCCCAAACAAGAACAGATTTTCTAGACCCTAACAGATTAGGCTTTGGAAAACATTGAGACAATAGAAGAAAATGCTGATAATCAGCATTTTCTTCTTTTTCTCTCAATATTTTTTATGCTTTTTATACACAAATCATATCTTTATCAGGATAAATTTTGTTGCCTATAGCAGATTTTAAATTGGACAACTCTAATTTTTTGCCAATTGGAAAAGGGTTAAAAATACATGCTTGGTTATTGTATTGATTAACTCTAAATGGCAAAAATTTAGACTTATTTGAAAATTGTTGTAGAGAACAAAATAGATATTGACAAAGAAATGGTTTGTGTACGATATAGCAGAAACAATATTGAGACAAAAGCATTTTCTGATGACCAGCATTTTCTTCGTTTGTCTTAATGTTTGTCCAAGCCTTTTCTATTTGAGATGTATTAAAAAAGCAGGTCTTGTTTAGGAAAGGGTTTTTAACAAGGTCAGCTTTTTTCCCTGGAAATAAATGACAGTCTTGATATTTCTATGGAAGAATAAATTTATGATTGATGAGATTGGGCACAAATCATTTGAATTTAGATTAAAATTGATTATTGAACTGGTACAAAAACATTTTGCTTTGCATCTGAATATTTTGTAACATTATATGGCTGTCTGGTTGTCAGATGCTTTTGTTTAACTCTTTCCCAAACAGCAAAATATTAGACTCCCAGTTTGAAAGTTGCTTCAGATGACAAAAATTAATGTAAGTCGACAATAATAGGATTCATGTAACCTATAGCATAGAGAAAATATTTTGATAAGCAGCATTTTCTCCTTTTACCTCAGTATTGTTTCTGCACCACAGTGCACACAAACACATTCTTTATCAACCATTTTGTCATTTGCATCAGCTTCTAAATTTTGGCCATTTGAGAGAGAGTTAAATAGATTCAGTTTGCACATAATGCTGGCCTGTCAAAGCCGTAAATATAACACAGGAACCCCCAAAAATGATTAAAGTGCTATTATAGTACGGAAATTTAAAATTAAAATTTCACAATTAACATATAGGTTTTCTAAGAGTAAAGAAGTTAAAAATATCACTGATTCTTATTATAACATAGAATAAAATTCTTATTAGTTGACACAACATGGGTGTAAATGACTGAAAACAATATTATAGCTATGGTATTTACAACATCAAATTACAATGACAAATAACAAAACATCATTTCTCTAGCAATCATCAACAACATCTAGCCTATTTTTAAGTTTTGCTATGACTGACATTCACAAATCTATTACAACATTAACATTCAAGTATAATGATATACATTTTATTGACAGTTTTGAAAAGTCAACATAGACTGTTTGCATTGTAACTGAATTTGAATTTTATTCTTAAAGTCTGTAATGTTTATCCTATTTCCAACTTGCTTTGATGTCCCTATAAGGTGAAGGTTTTGGAAAGCATTGTGAGAAAAGAAGAAAATACAAGTATCCAACATTTTCTTCCTTTTCCCTCCCTGCTTTAAAAGCAATAAGATTTTCATTTTTTATATTATTATTTTGGTTGTCTACAATGGCCTTCACACCATAAAATTTTGACATTTGGGAAAGTGTTCAACAACCCAAAATTCATTAACCCTTTCCCAAATGACAAAATTTTGACTTGTCAAATTTGAAAGCTGTTGCAGATGACAAAATGGACAATATTACAGATAGGATTTGTGTGCAATTTGGCAAAGAAAATATTGAGACAAAAGGAGAAAATGCTGATTATCAGCATTTGCTTCTTTTGTCTCAATGTTTTCAAAACAGTTTTCTAATAGGGACGTCAAAACAAAGTCTTATTTGGGAAAAGGTTTATCTATTACTTAACAAACTCTGCATTAAAAGCTAGGTTGGATCAACCTGACAACAAAATATTAGAAAGGCAACCGATTATGTTATTAAAGCAAGTAACATTGTAAAATATTTATACAATACATTTAATTTTTTGACACTACTTCATTAATTGAGGTGGACAAATCTCGGAAACCATATGCATACAAGATAACTACAGATGTTCTTCTCAATTTACACCTTTGTATTTACTTATAAGGCACTTAATTGTAAAATGTTATCATATTTGAGAAAATTCAAGCATATCTGCAAATACAGATCGTTGGTAGGAGGTCAATATATTTATATATATACACTTATGCGCCATATTAATGTCCTCAAAATGTCTGCCGCTAATTTCATTTTCATCAAGGATCAACTTTGATAATCAATTTCAAGCCAATTAACCCCCCAAAATGGTAGGATTCTTTATCAGAGTAACAAAAAATGTGTACACCTTATCTTGAAGAAAGGGAAACTACTCTACATTGTTTACATTGGTTACAAAATCGTCTGCTTTATGTCATGGGGAAAAGAGGTAAAGACCTGACCCCCTGTGTCAAAAAATCAATTTTAGGACTTTCTAAACAAGGATATAGCGGAAGAAAAATTGCTGAATTGTTGGATTTGAATAGCTCAACTGTGAATAAGTGTTTGAAGAGGGTGAAACTATCTGGAAATTCTGAAAATATTGATGAAAACAAGAGGGTGGGGAATTGTGGAAGGAAAAGAAAGACAGATGAGAGGACAGATAGGGTCTTGTTAAAAGTGGTTAAAACTAATAGAAGGAAAACATTAAGTGAAATTACAAGTTTATACAATCAAGATGGATCTTATCCCTTATCTAAAAGATCGGTTCAGAGGAGATTGCACTTTTATGGTTATTATAGGAGGGTAGTGAAAAAGACAACCACCATTGCTGCACGTAATAGACTGAAGAGGAGGGCCTTTGCAAGATCACATCTACACTGGAAAATAGAAGAAGATTGGTCTAGAGTGATATTTTCTGATGAAACCCAGGTTACGATAGGAAAAGATAAGCGTGTTTATGTTTGGAGAACTAATGAGGAAAAGTGGAAACCAAGATGTTTGGGTGTTTATAAGGATACGTCAATTCCTGTCCTGAGTGTTATGTTCTGGGGCTGTTTGACAAATGAAGGAGTGGGAACTTTAGGACCTGTAGAGGGAAACATCAATTCTAAAAAGTATATTGAAATTCTTGATGAACATTTGTGGCCTGTTATTGCTAAGTTTCCTCCAAATAAGGCCTATATTTTCCAAGAAGACAATGCCCCAGTCCACACGTCTAGAGAGACCAAAACCTGGAAACAAGATAACCAGATATCATGTATGAATTGGCCACCACAGTCCCCAGACATCAATATTATAGAAAACGTATGGAAAACTCTAAAAATAAAACTGCAAAGTAGAGTGAATAAGATCAAAACTAAGCAAGACTTAATCAACAATGTTTTAGACATTTGGACCTCACTATCCCCAACATACATTAAATCTCTATACAGCCAATTACCCAGGAGAATGAGAGCTGTCCTTGCAGCTAATGGATGTATCACAAAGTACTGAAAATTTAAAGTAAGTCAGTGTTGTAGTTACAAAGTTATTTACAGTTTATTTTGTGTTTTTGTTGACAAGTTGAAAAAGTGGCGGCCATTTTGAGGACATTAATTTGGCACCTGAGTGTATATTTAATAATATTTATTATTACATTCAAGGCCAAGACCGGTCTAACATGAAAATGGCAGACGAGTGTCATATTTCAATGAAAACAACATCTCCATTGAAATCAATCAAAATGATCAAGTTACTACCAGTCAATAATGTCTCAGAAAAACGTTCACCTTTTCCCAGGCGACAAAATATTTGGAAAATCCGCACATAAAGCTGAGGGTGCATCAAATAAGTTACAGCAAGACACTTTTACTAATCTTTCAATGGGAAGTTTTTACAGAAAAGGAGAAAATGTATTTTCTTCTAATATCTCAATGTTTTCCAAAGATTCCGTTTTTTATATACAATGCCAAAACAATTCTTTGGGAAAGGGTCAGGACCATTTTTGTTACATAAAATTGAGAGCGATCGTCAAAGATAAACAATTTTGTTTCCAAACTAAAACAATATAATTTACAAGATGGAAAAAGATATCACTTGATTTCTTCTTTTCTCTCAAAGATTTCTAAAATAAGATCCCAAAGGGTCATCAAAACCAGGATCTATGTGGTAAAGGGTTTAACAAATCAATGATAATTTGTTAACCATAATTATGTCATGATCAATGAAGGTCTTCTAAGCATAGCTGACCGAGTTTCAAGATTCATTCAATGTAATAATTGCCAATCCCATAATATTAGTTCTTTACCAAGTATGAGATTTCTTACAGCAATCATTTTCTTAACAAGAGATCCATAATAACAATATGCGCAAGATATAGCATTAAGTCTCCTTTTTCAGTGACACAGCATAATTTGGCACAACCCTGATAATAGACAGAAGGTCAGGTGCTAGGAACATTAATTCTGTAAAAATTTCATCCAAATCTGTGAATAAATGAAGGAGTTTTAAAAAGATTTGGACATACATACAGACAGATGGCTGGCATATAATAATACCATACAAGACAAGGAAGCTGGTGACAAAAACAAATTCAGAAAATCTTCAATAATATTTTGTCAATATGTGACCTATTTGAATTCGGTTTGAAACAGAGAAAGTCAACAAAGAAAAGAAAAAAAGAATTAGATGAATGTGATAGGGCTTTTATAATTCAGCTGATAAAAAAGTAATTGACGATCAACCAAGGATGTCACTGTTATATAAGTTGGAATTATTGAAAAATATCTAAAATGTTGTGTCAAGTGATTCCCCTCCCTTCCGTAATCATAACTATGAATGTTCAAAAATCTAAACTGATTAAACATTTACAATACATAAAGTACAACATAACAATTTTGACACAACATAAACACACAACAACAGTCTACAAAACTATACTGAAACATTTTCATTTTTCCTTAAAAGTCAATAAATTAAGCAAAGCCTTCGAATTCTAAATACTGTACAATCTAATCTTTCGATATTGGGGCATACAAATATGATAAGAAAATTCAAAATGACTGGCGATATGAAATACATTTTAACAATAACACAATAATAAAGCTTAGCCATACTGAACTAATACAAGTGAAGAACAGTATCAGATTGCACGCATGAGCTGTCTGTTCTTGATCTATGCTGCTGTCAAACCAGGAAAATCCAGGGTAAGTATGACAAAGGTTAAAAGCTACACAGAGTTTAAATACATAAAAAGTCACTAATATGTGGTGTGTGTTGCAAAAAAGGACCATCTACAAGATTTAAAACTATAAATGCAAGTCAGTCAGAGCAGACTGCACATGCTGACTTGGGTCAAAACTTTGCTCTCAGATGAATTAGATTTATATCAAATACCGTAAAATTCATTTTAAAATTGTGACATCTTATTGACCTCTGCTGGGTCAAAATGTTTGTAATATTTTGGATTTATATGATCCTTTTTTGCATTACGGGTCACATAAAATATATCAATAGCAAAAACAAAACATATCATATATTATTGTTAAAGAACATTAACCCTCTCCCAAACAATATATAAAGAACTCCAAAGCTGCTTATGGTGAAATGTAAATTACAAAACAGAAAATAGTGAGGGAAATTTAAAGGAGCAAAATTGATGCTTGTTATCATCATTTTCCTTTTTAGTCTCAAAGATGTTGTTATAAAGGGAGTCAAAACCAGGGTTTGTTTGGGAGTGGGTTAAATATTACAACATGCATTATTTCTGACAACTTCAAAACAGCAGGGATTCATGTAACACAACAACCATTGCAGAAAATCTTGAAATCCAATATGAAAACAGTTTGAAGAATAGACAAAAAATGCCAGGGATTTTCTGTATGTGATAAGCAAACAAAATAGTTTGTCCATTTATCCACCTTCTTTGCTTCAAACTAATAGTATCATATGTCACTAATTAAAATTTATTGAAAATTTTCTCCAATTGCTTTTGTTGTGTCACATGATTCAACACATGGACCAAAATTGCTAACTTTATAATGGACCAACAAATAAGAGGGTTTACTGAAATTTCCAATCATTTGATTTCTTAAACCCTAAGCTGTTGGTGCTCAAATAAATGATCACACAAAGCAGACCCTAATGAGCAATCAAAACATAAATTTTGATTTAAACTTTTCAAAACAACAGAAATATGGACTGGTGGAATTTGAAGGCAGGATTTGTGTACACTAAACAATAATAAAGAAACAATTTAAGGTAACAGGATAAAATGTCAATCACAGTTTTTTTCCCATTGCCTAGGTCATTGGTTATCACCATTTTCTCCTTTTTCCTAAGTCATCTTTTACGAAGCTTTTCCAATTAAAACTATGGTTATTTGGAAAATACCATTAGTGAACGATGAGTTTTTATTTAAATCCCCCTCTTATCTGTTGCTCTGGCACAAAAGACCAACAGCAATACTGCATGATATAAAATCAACATTGAAACAATCTTCTAAATATTTTGAAGGATGAAATAAATTTGAGCTTTGATCAGGCAAAATGTCCCGTATGGTATTTGAGACCTACAGGGTGATCCAAAAAACATGTCCCACAAAGAATATTTAATATATCTGCGTACTGTGGTAGCACTGTTTTAGTTTGGGTGTCGATGGAAAGGATATATAATAGAATTTGTAATGGTTGTGCAGAAGAACCTCATGCATCGTCATGGTAACGCCAATGGCGTCATCAATGACGTCATCATATTCTCAGCATTCCAAGATCGCTGACAATGCAGAAATAGTCAAACTCTGCAATGTATTATGTACATATCCTGTTCTAGCTAGAAGAAAAATCCAAAATATGTACCAAAATGTCAAAGTGCCTTCCAGGAAGCAGATAAGAAGACTTTTTTCTAAGTTTGAGATGAAGGTGACCGTCAATGACACGAGATCTGGAAAAAGGAGAGAACATGCACAGGGTGTGCAGACGATAACGTGGGGAGTGTTTATCAAGCTGTAGAGGATACTCCAAGGGTGTCTATTATGGGGTATTATGAAGGGCATCTCAATAACCACTGATGTAAGATATGGTGTAAGCCATACAAAATAACAAGCATGCAGCATTTGAAAGATGCAGAAACCACGGCCACACTGTCATTTGTTAATTGGATTGACAGTGAATAAATGGCCACCACATTCACCCGATCTCAGTCCGCTGGACTTTTCCTATGAGGTTGCTAAGAAGAAAGAGTTTATGAATCCTAACCTATAGCTGAAGTGAAAGAAGCCATAAGTAGAGAAATAGACTTGATTGACATGACAGTCCAACCTGTAGTAACGTCATACAAAACATTCGACGTCATTTTAGACTAGTTTCTGAAAAACATGGTCATAACATCGAACATCTCTTGTAAAAGTAGTAAGTGAATTATTATATAATATTGTAATCAGACAAAATTTTACAGATATATACTTAAGTTCTAAAGAATATAAACGAAATATATAAGATGGTAAAAAAGTTATAAAGCATCGTTTGTGGGACATGTTTTTTGGATCACCCTGTACATGAATCTTTACAGCCTACGCATACACACATGTGTTCATACAAACAGTTTGATAATGATCCATCTTGTTCTCTAATGGCCTCTCTTTCCCAAAGAAGACCTGGTTTTAACGTCCCTAATAGAACAGGCTTGGGAAAACATTGAGACAAAAGAAGAAACTGCTGATAACCAGCAGTTTCTCCTTTTGTCTCAATATTTTCTATGCCATATTTTACACAAATACTATCTTTAGTAGCATCCATCTTGTCATTTGTGTCAGTTTTTGAAGTGGATCACCCTTAAATTTTGTCGTTTAGCAAAGGGTTAAGGGAGGCAACTATAAGTTAGCAGAGTGGTTCCTTATAAGAATGTGTTTGACCACAGTCTGGTCTGGAAACATGGTTTTGTAAAATGCTACAAGGGCCCTTTTTTCCAAATCTGGGCTCAAATTTTGTTAGTCAAAACTGTATCAGATTACAAGGAAAACAGAGGAAACAACTTGCCAAATCAAACAAATGTTTAATCAATCAAATAATTAATTTGTCCTGTTATTTTTTTCTCTCATATTCTCAAGCAAGAAGAGCTTTAGAGCAACTCAATGTAAGTTGTTGCAGTAACTGTTGTTCATTACAAAGGCAAAAATGCATAATGTTATACAAGTTTTCAAAATTAGAAAGCCAGGCGTGAGTCCAAGAAAAAAAGTATTGAATAACTTTAACAAAGAATGACATGGGATATCTGATTAATTGGAATCTAAAAGGAAGGAGAGGGGAACATCATGCACAAGTATAGGTTGTATGGTTAAGTCCTATCATTTCTTTGATTGGTCAGTCAAAACTGAGGTATTCAATAGCCTATCAGAAAGTAGTGGGTGGCAACCTACAATGGTAATGAGGAAAATCAGCCAATGACTGGCCAGGTACACCGCTTGAACTAACAAATCAATAAATAGCAGTAATCACAAATTGGCCAATAGAAAAATATCATTTTAATTTCCATCTCATAAGCTGGACTTAATCCTTTCCCAAACAAGACCGGGCTTTGACTTTCTTTCAAAAAGGGTCTTGGAAAACATTGAGACAAAAGAAGAAACTGCTGATAACCAGCAGTTTCTCCTTTTGTCTCAATATTTTCCATGCTTTATTTGTACACAAATCCATTGTTTATCAAGACTATTTTTGTCATCTGGAGCAGCTTTTGAATTGGATCACCCTAAAATTCTGCCGTTTGGGAAAGGGTTAAACTAATGGTCCTTGAAGACAATTGGCAATTTTGTTAGATATTTAACTTTTTTGTTTTGAAAGATATTCAAGTTAGAATTCCATTGCCTGATATTGGGTTAAATGAACAATGAAGGTAAAAGTAAGGAATGTTTGTTAGTACAGTATTGCTGTGGTCAGTAAAAACAATTTAAAAATTGGTAGCTATGGTAACACTACAAACCTTCTCTTGGGATCTAATTCCTTTGAGGGATTCCAGTTTCTGTTGGTGAAACATAACAAAGCAAAATAAGACAGGGGTAAATAATCTAACTAAAGCTATGTCTTTAACCCTTTCCCAAACAGCAAATTTTTAGGGTGATCTGCTTCAAAAACTGCCACAAATGACAAAATGGAAGTTATTAAAGATGTAATTTGTGTAAAATATGACATAGAAAATATTGAGACAAAAGGAGAAACTGCTGGTTATCAGCAGTTTCTTCTTTTGTCTCAATGTTTTCCCAAGCCTTTTCTATAAGGGACGTCAAAACCCGGTCTTGTTTGGGAAAGGGTTAACCCATTACTGTACAGTGACGCCTTTTGACTCCCTCACAAGAAAAGGCTTGCGAAAACATTGTGGAAAATGAAGAAATTGCTTGTGACAAGCAATTTCTTCATTTACCACAATGTTTTCTAACCCAAAATGGAGAGATTTTTAAAATTTCATCAACTTAAAATTGTCGTCTGCAACACCTTTCAATTTGGAATTGCCCAAGATTTTGTTGTCTGGTAATGGGTTAATTTCTATGTCTAACAGGAAGTGCCATTTTTGTGCATTTAACCCATTACAACAATGTGACGCAATTTGACACCCCTCAAGAAAAATGCTTGGAAAACTGTGGAAAATGAAGAAATTGTTTGAAACAAGCAATTTCTCTAAAATCCACAATGTTTTCTAACCCAAAATGCAAAGATTTTGACAATTTGAAATTGTCATCTGCACCATTTATCAATTTTTGACCAGTCTAAAATTTTGTTGTGTGGTAATGGGTTAAAGCTAAAACCAAGATAACCAATTTCTATCATGGTCTTTGTGGAATTAAGTTCAGAAACTTGCTTCCCATGTATGCTTAAGAAGATCTGATCAGAATAGTTATACTAATAAAGGAAGCTTAATCTTCACTAAACGTTTCAACAATCTTTTCTCCTTATAACCATGATTAAAATTGATCAGTTTGAAAATTGGTAGTATCACTATGGAACTACATACAAATAGGTATTTTTCTGCCATCTGAATACATTAGTAAGCATCTGTAATTTGCATAATTTTAAATATCTTAAGACAGTGACTAGGGTTTAAGTAACTTGATGGTAGTTCTACGCACCCGTAAAAAAAAGTCATTTATGATTAACCCTTTCCCGAGCAAGACCTGCTTTTGATGTCTCTATGTCAAAAGACTTGGAAAAACAATGAGACAAAAGAAGAAAATGTTGATTACCAGCATTTTGTCCTTTTGCCTCAATATTTTCTGGGCTATTTTCTGCACATAGTTATCTTACATCAACATTAATTTTGTCGTCTCCAGAGGTTTTTAATTCAAATGGTCTTAACATTTTGCCATTTGGGAAAGGGTTAAAGAAGTGATATTCCAACCAAATGCACACACATGCATATAGACATACACAGATGTGTGTTTGTGATGCATGCCTTTTGTTGAATTGAACAGTGAATTGTGTTTTGTACGATAATTATATTCTTGATTTATAAAAGTATTACAATCCCTTGAGGCCAAGTCACACACTACTCACAGAGGCTCATAATGATGCCTTTTGATGCCCAACAAGAAAAAGTTTCAGAAAACATTGATGGAAATGAAGAAATTGCTTGTCACAAGCAATTCCTTCATTTCCCCAACGTTTTCCTCCAAGAAAGATAGAACAATGTCAAATTTAAATAACTTGAAAAAGTTGCCTGCATCGTGTTCTCAATTCAAGCAGTCCAAAAGTTTTGCCATCTGTTAATGGGTTACGCTATTTACAAGTTACTGACCTCCATGTGTGATTCTCGTTCCAACGTGCTGTCGAGGGACGCAGGGTATGCGCTGTCCGTGTCATCATCGCGGTTACTTCCATATTTATCGGAGCCCGATATCGGCGGCACCTTCCTTGTGTTTCTACGTGTTGCAGATCGTGCTAGTGTGGCTTTAAGAGGGATCGGGGATTCTTCATCTTTACCTGTAAAAATTGAAATACAGAATTATCATCTGTCAGAATTTATAACAATTATGGAACTTCAATCTGTCCCTATTCATCACAATTATCTAAATAAATGATAAAGACTTCTAGAAAAATTTAGACAAAAGATGAAAATGCTGGTTACCAGCATTTTCTCTATATGTCTCAATGTTTTCTTTGCTGTTACTAGAAATACAATCTTCATCAATATTTTCTCAAATATTGATAATTTTTTAGCCATCTTGTCTTTGTCTATCATCTACATCCAAATGCAAGTGACATGAAATCTTTAGTATTAGTTGTTAGAAATCAAACATTATCCTTTATTTCTATCATTCAATAGAGCAAAAGTCAATACCAAGCTAAAGATTATGCCCTTTTTAAATAAATGAAGTATCTTAATGATAATCTAAATGAAGAAAGATTTAGCACTTGTAAGAAAAATCTGATAAAAGCAAAATATTTACCGAGTATAAAGTAAGTTAAAGTAAGAAAATGTAAGAAAGAATTATGAATAAGATATACTAGTAAACGGAAAGTGATTGTAGCAATTTCTTTTCTTTATTGTGAATATTATCTGTAATCCTAGACTTGTGCCAGTCTGATAAATAGAGATTTCAACGTAAAATGAAATTGCAGGTCTCTGATCCTCTAAAATTTGGATCAATCTGAATTTGTTCTTTGGGAAAAGGTAAAAAGATCATCAAACAAAGGACAATGAATGAGCCAGAATCTAGGGAAAAAGGGCCCTTTATAGCATTTAAATTGATACCAAAATAGATCCAGATCAGCCTGTGCATACACACAGTCTGATCGATCCATGTTCTCTAATAGCATCTTCAACACACACAGAAACTCATTTAGATAGCAGTTAGGACTAAGGACTGCACTTAAATACAAGCTGATCAGGATTTTAAGTGGTCTAAAATGCCACATTAGAAGCACTTTTTCTTAATATTGGCTCAAATATTTTGTTGTAAGATGAGAATTTGACCATAAATGAAAAACAAAAGATTCTACAACTACAAGATACTGAAGTATTGTACCTCGTCTGGGGTCCTCGGGTGAATCATTGGCGGAAAAGGAGAAATCGTCCAGGTCAAACTCAGCTACAAGAAAAGTTAGTAGAAACAACAGTTAATACAGTGATCCATGGTGGGTGGGGTACGTGAGCACATAACTATGAGCCAAGGCATTATTAACTCTTGTCCTGCCGACTTAAAATTTTGCTTCAAACATTTTGCCAATGTAAGGGGTTATCAGTAAATATTGTGGGATCATTTTTAACAATGGTTAAACCTCAGTCAAGTCATGACAAAGGTTTGGATCATGTCATTGCTTAACTGAGGTGCAATTTTCAACTACCATAATACTATAAGAACAGTATGTCTAAAGAGAAATTTATCAGTCTCTTTAAAATTTGAATTACAGCATTTCAGCATTTCATGGAATATCTGAATCAGAGTAAAATTATTCATCAGGAAGTTCTTTCAGTATTTTTTTTTTTTTTTTTTTTTTTTTTTTAAATTACCAAGACAACATAATCAAAGCAAGGCCTATCAATTCGACATTGGCTCACAATTATGTGGAGGTAAAGCAACATCACAGCAAATATGTGTTGAACATGACAAAAAACCCTGTCTTAATGGTGTATTCTTTAAATAACATACAACAAAATAGATCAAGATCTGTCTACAAGTATAGTACATAGGCTGATCTTGACCTTGATGAAATTTTAATATTTAGAGCAATCACAAAAATTTACATCTTTAGAAAGTCTAAAATTCAATTTTTATAATTTGTAGACAAGGTTTTTTATTCATAATATAATCTATTATACAATTCGTTTAGAAAAATTTTGTCTGAAACATTATTTCTTTTTAATTGCAGATGACAAATTAAAGGCGCCAGAATAAGAATATCTATTGCGATAACATGAAACATCGAGACAAAAAAGAAAATGCTGATTGCTTTACATTTTCTTCCTTTGCCTTCATTTTTCTTGAACATAGTGGATTATTGTTTTCAGATTGTGTTTTTAATTGGTAACTATGAGTATTATTTAAGAAAGGGTTTAGGAAGGTTAAAACTAGAGAATGAACGATTATTTTATATCTTATCCTTCCCAAAACAATTTTGCAGATGGGACTATGATTTCCCTATAACAAATTGCAAGGGAAAACATTGTGGCTAAAGATGAAAATAGTGGTACTTTGTAACAGCATTTTCTCCTTTTGTCTCAAAATCTCAAAATCTGTGTTATATTTTACAAAAACCCTATTCTTATTTAACATCAATTTATTCATCCTTAGAAGCTTTCAAATTGGAACAGTCCAAATTTTTGCTACTTGAGAAAAGGCTGAATGGAAGATAAGCTCATCTATTGACATCTATGCACACCCTGTCCTCTTTATGTCCCTATGTAATGCTTGTTTATGGTAGCTTACCGGTAATCCTTTCCAAATAAGGCAAGGTTTTCGCATCCCAAAAGGTATGGTAAGTTTCAGGAAAACATTGAGGCAAAAGAAGAAAATGCTGATAATCAGCATTTTCTCCTTTTGCCTCAATATTTTCAGTGTTGCTTAATTTGTAAACCCTGTCTTCATTTTTATTCATTAGTCCTCTGCTACAGCTTTCAAATTGGAGCAGTCTATTTTTCACTGTAGGAAATAGTTAATATTCAAACAAACAAACAACTTCTTGTCATTTAAACACTGATACTTGTGCACATTCTTGTTTTTTGAATTGTAATATAAAATGATATCTTATTCCTAGATACTTGTATAAACAAACAAAATCAATTACATTTGTCATCTTTCACAAAATGTGAATCTATTTTGGAAAAGTTTTTTATCAAATCCTCAAAAAGAAACACTCTAAGATTTTTTATTTAATTCAGTTGGTAAATGATATATTCCTTCATGACAAAAAAAATAATCCAAAAGTCACTAATGCAATAAGGTTTCAAAACCTCAATCCCAAAGTCACTAATGCAATAAAGTTCAAAATTACAATTCCAAAGTCACTAATGCAATTAAGTTTCAAAATTACAATTCCAAAGTCACTAATGCAATAAAGTTTCAAAATCACAATCCCATAGTCACTAATGCAATAAAATTTCAAAATTACAATTCCAAAGTCACTAATGCAATAAAGTTTCAAAATTACAATCCCAAAGTCACTAATGCAAGTTTCAAAATAACCATGATCCTAAAGTCACTAATGCAAGTTTTAAAATTACAATCCCAAAGTCATTATGTAAGAAAGTTTCAAAATTACAATCCCAAAGTCACTAATGCAAGTTTCAAAATTATAATCCCAAAGTGATTAATGCAAAAAAATTCAAAATTACAATCCCAAAGTCACTAATGCAATTTAGTTTCAACATTACAATCCCAAAGTCACTAATGCAAGTTTCAAAATTACAATCCCAAAGTCACTAATGCAAGTTTCAAAATTACAATCCCAAAGTCACTAATGCAATTAAGTTTCAACATTACAATCCCAAAGTCACTAATCCAATTAACTTTCAACATTACAATCCCAAAGAAACTACTGTAATTTAGTTTCAAAATTACAATCCAAAAGTCATTAATGCAATTAAGTTTCAAAATTACAATCCCAAAGTCACTAATGCAAGTTTTAAAATTACAATCCCAAAGTCATTATGTAAGAAAGTTTCAAAATTACAATCCCAAAGTCACTAATGTAAAAGTTTCAAAATTATAATCCCAAAGTGATTAATGCAATTTAGTTTCAACATTACAATCCCAAAGTCACTAATGCAAGTTTCAAAATTACAATCCCAAAGTCACTAATGCAAGTTTCAAAATTACAATCCCAAGTCACTAATGCAATTAAGTTTCAAAATTACAATCCCAAAGTCACTAATGCAATTAAGTTTCAACATTACAATCCCAAAGACACTTATGTAATTAAGTTTCAAAACTAAAATCCAAAAGTCACTAATGTAATTAAGTTTCAAAATTACAATCCCAAAGTCACTAATGCAAGTTTTAAAATTACAATCCCAAAGTCACTAATGCAAAAGTTTCAAAATTAAAATCCCAAAGTCACTAATGCAATTTAGTTTCAACATTACAATCCCAAAGTCATTATGTAAGAAAGTTTCAAAATTACAATCCCAAAGTCACTAATGCAAGTTTCAAAATTATAATCCCAAAGTGATTAATGCAAAAAAATCAAAATTACAATCCCAAAGTCACTAATGCAATTTAGTTTCAACATTACAATCCCAAAGTCACTTATGTAATTAAGTTTCAAAATTACAATCCCAAAGTCACTAATGCAAGTTTCAAAATTACAATCCCAAAGTCACTAATGCAATTAAGTTTCAACATTACAATCCCAAAGTCACTAATCCAATTAACTTTCAACATTACAATCCCAAAGACACTACTGTAATTTAGTTTCAAAATTACAATCCAAAAGTCACTAATGCAATTAGGTTTCAAAATTACAATCCCAAAGTCACTAATGCAAGTTTTAAAATTACAATCCCAAAGTCATTATGTAAGAAAGTTTCAAAATTACAATCCCAAAGTCACTAATGTAAAAGTTTCAAAATTATAATCCCAAAGTGATTAATGCAAAAAGTTTCAAAATTACAATCCCAAAGTTACTAATGCAATTATGTTTCAAAATTACAATCTCAAAGTCACTAATGCAAGTTTCAAAATTACAATCCCAAGTCACTAATGCAATTAAGTTTCAAAATTACAATCCCAAAGTCACTAATGCAATTAAGTTTCAACATTACAATCCCAAAGACACTTATGTAATTAAGTTTCAAAACTACAATCCAAAAGTCACTAATGTAATTAAGTTTCAAAATTACAATCCCAAAGTCACTAATGCAAGTTTTAAAATTACAATCCCAAAGTCACTAATGCAAAAGTTTCAAAATTAAAATCCCAAAGTCACTAATGCAAAAAAGTTTCAAAATTACAATCACAAAGTCACTAATGCATTTAAAATTCAAAATTATAATCCCAAAGTCACTAATGCAATTAAGTTTCAAAATCACAATCCCAAAGTCACTAATGCAATTAAGTTTAAAAATTACAATCCCAAAGTCACTAATGCAATTATGTTTCAAAATCACAATCCCAAAGTCACTAATGCAAAAAAGTTTCAAAATTACAATCCCAAAGTCACTAATGCAATTAAGTTTCAAAACCACAATCTCAAAGTCACTAATGCAATTAAGTTTCTAAATTACAATCCAAAAGTCACTAATGCAATTAAGTTTCTAAATTACAATCCCAAAGTCACTAATGCAAGCTTCAAAATTACAATCCAAAAATCACATATCCAATAAAGTTTCAAAATTACAATCCCAAAACCACTAATGCAAGAACACTTAAAACTCCTGTACTTACAGTCAATAATTCTAACATTGGGTAAATATACTGTGCACAAAAAGTTTAGCACACTTGGAAAATGTCATTTCCTAGTCAAAAACTATTCCAAAATCTATAAAAACAAAACTCTAATGTGTTTGAAAATTCAATTTTCTTGCGCTTTCTGTAAATTTTGTTTCAAAATTCTTAAGCGTTAGTTAGGTATCTTACGTTGAACTGCACAGGGGTCAGATATCGAAAGTCAAGCAAATTTCAATGACGCGAATGTCCAGCATAAGCAGCTAGGACCGCCATTCAATGTTTTCCCATGTTGCAGAGAAGCTTCCTGACCACACAGAAAGGAATTTTGTCCATTCATACTGCAGATGACGCTCATTGCCATTGACGTTACAGACGTCATTACCTTCTCTAGCCTGACGTCCAACAACGTTCTTTGTGTGTTCTTTTGCTGGTGATTAAGCAGTTCGGGTGTAGATCATTCTGTATGTTCCTTGGAGTAAGTGGGTGGTGATTATCTTATTGAAATATCACAACGTTGTGTCGTTGTAAGACGGTCCTGTGACAGGTTGGATAATTTCATTGCAGTGCCCTTGCACCGTTTGGTTGCCATTAACTGAAATGAGGTCTGTTTAACTGTTTTCATCTATTCCTGCCTAAAAATGATGCTGCACTCGACGTAACAGTCTCAATGATGACGTTATTGGTATCAAGCCTTACGCACCTTCTCCAAGCACAAATCCTGTCGTCAGTTAATGACACGTGAAATGAGATTCGTCCGGACATCAGTCCAATGTCTCCTGAATCAATATCGATGTGTCAATACCCACTGACGCCTTGCCTGTCGATGCTTAACGTCATTGGCGTAAGATCGGAGGACCCTGATGCAAGTTGTGTGGAGCCCGTTCCGGACAGTCTGGTGACAAACGGTATACCTTGTGACGTCCTGGAGGAGTAGCACTAAATTCTTACTAGACATGAATTCGAAACGTCGTCAAGACGTCGCTGTGAAACGATCCTCCCTGAACGTCGTTTTACACGGTCTACCAGATTGAGGTCGGTCGTTGGTGGCTAAAGTTGCATTAACCAAGTGCTGTAGGCGCGTAATTGTCAATTGGAGACAATTAAAATGCAAAGCGACATATCTAACAGACATACCTGCTTGGAGCGTGCAAAGAGCTCTCTGACGTCGAACTTACGTCATCATTTCTCGCCTTCCCATAATCAATTTCAAAGAATTTGTAACAGTTAAATTGATTCTGATAACAGATCTGTGTATTCGTGTGTTTTTGGACAAGCTAAACATTATCGATGTCACTGCACACGTGCCGCACATGACTTTTGCTTATCTGGACTTTGTCCAATACATTGAATGTTCACTCTACACATGCAATGTATGCGTAGTGGTTGTTGATCGGGACAACTGAACAGCACAAAGCAATGTTCATTTAATTATCATAAACTGAAAAAATAACGTGTTAAAAAACGTGCTAAACTTTTTTTGCTCAGTATATTACTTTAAACTGTGGCGGTTTGTTCTTTCCAAAACATCAAAATTTAAGATATCCCAAGGTGATGCAGATGAAAATACTGATGAAATCAAATGCAGAAAAAAGAATGTTTATATTTAGATGAAAAGTACTGAAAGTACTAACAGAACAGGAAAAATTTGCAGGGAGACAGTATATTTCTCCAGTTGTTCAATGTTTTTAAAGCCTAATTTTGAGTAGATACATCAAAATCAGGGTGTGTTTAGAGAAAAAGTTAACTATAACAATCAATAGCATTGACCTTGGTCAGAGACATCAAAATGAATCCATACAAATTGTTAAGTACACAGATTTCAAGTTCAAAGGACAGACTTAATCATACTTCATTTATCAGTGCGTCTTCAATTCTTAACCCTTTCCCAAATAAGACCGGGTTTTGACATCTCTAGTAGAAATGGCTTGGGAAAACATTGAGACAAAAGAAGAAACTGCTGATAACCAGCAGTTTCAACCTTTGCCTCAATATTTTCCATGCCATATTTTTACACAAATCCTATCTTTGATAACATCCATTTTGTCATTTGTAGTAGTTTTTGAAGTGGATCACCCTAAAATTTTGTCGTTTGGGAAAGGGTTAATCAGGATCTAGAATTTCAATGTCTGGCCTACCATAATCTTTGACAGATTTCAAAATTTAACCCTTGTACTGAATTAAAAGATTGATTAAACCATTTTCAGGCATATTGCGACGGCTGGTGCACATAATCATGTGTTCCTGGTATTTCTTGCACCAGTATACACAGAACATCATATCAGAGCTAACAGCTGCCCATCTCTAATAAGCAGATAGTGTAGAATAAGGTCAGATCAGATTTTAATTCTACATCGACTGTCCAGTGGCGGATCCAGGGGGGTTTGAGGGGTTCAAACGAACCCCTCTCTGCAGCGCGAATCTTTCATTTTCATGCAGAAATTCAGTCAAAATTGTGTGATACTAGAAAAACGAACCCCCTTTATCTGTATATTCAAACCCCCCTCACGGAAATCCTTGATCCGCGGCAGCTGTCTATGCCAATGGAATAATTGAACAACATGATGATGGTCAAATATTGTCAAACTTGAAAGGGGGTCACTTTTTTCATGTTTTGACATTTTAAAATGAGAAACCTAGAAAAGCACAATGAGTTTTGGCATAGGCTGAATTCGAGGCAGTCATCATTCTTAAATCTTTTTTTAATCTCTAATCTTTTTCCCAAGGCATTCCTATCAGCATGTTCATATTTGACTCAGGGCTACAACCATAACAAGACAACAAAGTAAATATTGACAAAACAGTCTAGCCCATGATCTATTTTATGTGTTGTATTGTTTGCTTGTGACACTCTTATTCTCTATAAGAGCATGGAATAATTAATATAGATGGCATCACAAAATCAAAGGATTATGAAATATTTGATTGAGCTGGGATCTGAAAAAGAATCTGGCTTCATTTTAAGCACAAGCAGGCCATGGTTGTCTAAGAATACTAAAATGACAAATTTTCTAGACATCTGCTCTTACAAATGGCATGAGAAAATGTATGGCAGTAATTCCTTCTTCATAATGAAATCAATGCATTGTATTAAATCTTATGGGAGATCTTTTGTGGCAATTATTGTTGTCACCAAGAAATGAGAAGACCACAAATTCAAATGCACAGTTGAGATGCAAGTTACATGATAATAATAAGACACAGAATCCTAGAAACTGACATTTGAATAATGCTTTTACCAGCAATATACACATGACAACAATGCACATTTTTTGTGATTCCTGTATTTTACATCACACAATAATTAGCATTTACACAAAACAAAACTTGAAATAGATTACTTCTAAGCAAGTAGAGGAACTGGTATGGCAAATATTCACAGGCAAGAATAATGCTTTAGCAACCCCACAGACAACATTATATTATTTTTACATCAAATTCAACATTTGAAACTTTTGCAGTAAATTCAAAGTAACAAGAAAACATTGATACAACAAACTTATATCATAATTATTTCAAACTTGAAATTGTATAACTACCCCCCCCCCCCCTCTGTACTCTCTCTGCAATAACAATTTTAACAATATTTTCTGTAACAACAGCTGAACAATGAAACAACTTTTAACCCTTTCCCAAACAGCAAATATTTGGACTATTCGAATTCCAAAGCTACTGCAGACGATAAAATGGATATTGGTGGGTATGGTGTTTGTGTACATCGAAACAAAGAAAATATTGAGACAAAAGAAGATCTTCAGCATTTTCTTCCTTAGTCTCAAAAGTTTTCCAAAGCTTTTTCTTAAAGGCATGTCAAAACCAGACTGGTCTTGTTTGAGAAAGGGTTAATCAAACAACTTGTAACACATCTTGTGAACATAATATTGTGAACATCCATCATAACGTCACTTTTCAACAAAAAACTCGTAACTGAAGATTGTTTAAGCTGCAGTTATGAGTTTTTTGTTGAAAAGCGATAACAACTTACCTATAAACGGTAAAGGCACTAACAAATTGTTAGACGAGGGACGTTTACAGTCCTCTGTGAACACAAACAAATTCTGTAAAATGTGAATCTGGCACATGGTGTCCCTTTTTATTCTCTCAAAATGTCTAGAAACTGATTTATATCAAGTTTCCTGTCATTAAATTCTGTAATCTAATTAACCCATTATCCCAATGTTCATGTTCAGAAGCCTTGAACCTCTGCAGTCCGAGAATAGAATCAGCACAAGCCTTTTAAGTCAATAAGACATTTTATGATCTATGAAAATATTTCAAAGAAAATTTTGATTAACAAATACGAACAAATCCATGTCAATACAAATGGTGTCACATTTCAAGCCTTTATAATCTAAATATGTGACCCGTCACGCAACAAGGGACCTTCTGAAAAGTCCATAAACCAAAATTATGAGACATGGATCAGCCTTAGCTGATGTAAATCAGATATCGCATTTGAAAAGCATAATAGTAAGATAAGAGCCACAATCTAGATACAGAAAATTACGTAAGAGTGAAAAGTTACAATCCTGGTCAGTCTGCGGAGTCTGCGCAGACTGACTAGTGTCGATACTTTTCAAACCTTACAGAATGTCATTTTTAGCATTTGTATTTTTGATAAGCAAGTCCAAATATAGTCAAATCACCAGACTCTCTAACTAAATCACTGACAGTTGTGCAAGATTGGAGCCTGATTTTCTGATTTTAGTACTTAACCCTTTTCCAAATGGCAACAATGAATGCATGTACAGCTGATACCATTTCAGGGATGCCACAGACAACGCAATTGTTATTGACAAGGATATGATTTTTTAAACTTTACTATAGCACAGCGACAAATATTGAGGCAAAAGGAGAAAATGCTGATTTATCAGTATTTCCTTCTTTTGCCTCATTTTTTTTCAAAAGCATCTTTTTTAGATTTGTGAAAACTCAGTCTTGTCTGGACAAGGATTAAAGCTCAATGGTGTTTATTTATTTATCAATCCATTCAAAAACTTCATCAGAGAGCCAACTTGGACCATATCAAGTGGACCAATCTACCAATAAACAACAACACTTTCCATAACAACAAAATTGAAGGCAGTTCCAGATTGAAAACTGTTGCTGACAACAAAAGACACAAAAACGGAAAATGGTACATTTCTATGTCATAATAAGGAAAATCATTGAGTACAATGAAGAAAATGCTGATTATCAGCATTTTCTTCATTTTTCTCATATGTTTTCCATAGGTTTCACAGTAAGGGATATCAAAGCTATGGAAATGCTTGGAAAAGGTATAAACAATAGGCATGAAACACCCCACATCATTCATAATTCAGGGCTGTAATTTAACCATTGACTAAATAATGTTCCAGTGCCTTTGTTATTGTTCCCCATAGAATCATCAGCATGGTCATCCATACATGAAATCTTTACATCTTGGGTGGACATGACTTTGTTTTGTAATAGTGTAACCAAGCAACAAACATCTTAAAAGTACGTCCACACTGTCGCCGAGCCCGGATAGCTCAGTCGGTTACGTCGGAGTCTTTCAATCCAGGGGTCTCGAGTTCGAACCCCGGCTCGGCCAGTATCCATTCTGACATTTGACAAAAGTCATTTGTCTCTCACCAATGGGTGTGAATCATCTATGTGAGAGAGCAGCTGGAGGCTCGGTTTGGATATTGTGGTTGTACTGGTGCCAGAAATACCAGGAACCCACGGTTAGGTGCTCCAGCCGCCGCGATATGACCCTGGTAGTTGAAAACGGCGTAAAACCCCAATAAACTCAAACGTCCACACTGTCATATCTTCAACAGCCTTCAAATTAGAAAGTTCTTTATCTTTGCTTTTCATGCAACTTGACAGAAAATACTCAAGAAGTGTTATACGGCCATTCTCAATTAGAACTTACACCCCTTAAATTTGCTTGTCACCACCCATTATCTTCTATCTACAATGATTGTATGGCGCTAAGTTGTTTTGTTTTAAGAAAGTGGATGTTCTCCACCAGGAGCAACCAGTAATAGTTTGCCCAAGAGCAAACATTTTCTTCAAAATATCATTCAAAGTTGTGAAAATGACAGGTTCGTTACTGTCGCTGTCCATTTTGTTAAAAGTAGATGTAGTTTTCGATGACTTTTTATGATTATATTTCAAAATGTTTGGTACCGTTTTGTGGAGAAATGACTCACGTTTATGGAAATATAAATCAGACAGGTATCACAACATTTTTTATGTCAAATGATTGGAGATAATTGCGTGTCGCCGAATCGTATAAAAGGTTCGTAATAAAAACAATAGCTCAGGAAAAATCGTTTCATCATTTAACAACTTTCGATTCATGATTTCGTATCAAAATGACCACAAAATGATATAATAGTGTGGTTGTGCAGACCTTCTTCGCCATTTTTTAATTATGAAAGAAAAATGTAGCATTTTTTCGTGGTTCGAGTTAAGAATGAAAGGTTCGTGAAGGCTATGTAGCGTTTTCTATAATCGATTCAAAATTAAACGAGAATAGTTACCTTTGTTTCGCTTTAATTTTACATAGGTAAAAGTATTTATTCTACCTAGAAATAAACCAAAACAACCGTAACTATTCTCGTTTAATTTTGAATGTATTATAATAGATCTTTATAATACACACGTTGTTTATTTACTCGATCCCATCATATACTTCTTCTCGGATTGAAAATAACACATTGTGTGACACTATATATAAAATTATTGCATTTGAAGCATGCTGAAAAAAGGTTCGTGATGAAAGGTTCGTGCAATGATTTCCACAAACAGCTTTAATGACTGCCACACTACCTGAATATCGCGACTGTGAACAAGTACATGTGTATATTGTATCATAAATTGATATGTGGCGTAATTTAAGTCCAAAATAACAGCTTCAATAAGACAACATTCGGTGTTTAAACAGTTCTGGGAATAATTAGACAAGTTGGCCTTATTTTGTTTTTATATAACATGCACGTTTTTTTTAGTTACATACTGTTTTGTTACTTGTGTCTCTTGCACGGAAAATGGTAAACTTACACATTCTGCCAAAACTCATTATGGAACACCTGCTTGAAATAAAGGAAATGTTCGTGAACATTGTCACGAACCTTTCTGATTCCGTTATGTTGGAAAAAAAACTATATAAACCTGAATGTAACAGCATAAAAATGTTATTTAAGATCAACATTTTGATACAGTTTTGTGCGAAAAGACAAAACAACGAATACATTTATTTAATACACCGAAAAGAGGGGATGTTTTGATTAATAATTTATTGTTAATGATTTTAACCATTACTGATTTTCCCCATTGAAATTGATGGCTGTAAAATGGAGATAAACGATTAAATGCATTACTTTCCAGTGGACAAATGATGGAAACATATTATGGCTGGGATTTAACCCTTTCCCAAACGACAAAATTTTAGGGTGATCCACTTCAAAAACTGCCGCAAATGGCAAAATAGCAGTTATGAAAGATAGAATTTGTGTAAAATATAGCATAGAAAATATTGAGACAAAAGGAGAAACTGCTGATTATCAGCAGTTTCTTCTTTTGTTTCAATGTTTTCCAAAGCCTTTTCTATTAGGGACGTCAAAACCAGGTCTTGTTTGGGAAAGGGTTAAGGTCATAAAGACAATAGGAAAGAAAAAGTCCAGAGCAGCAGGAAGATCGAAGACAGCTTTCAAACTTGGCGAAGATATCATTTTGATCCATACCATGTTTGCTGCGGGAAGTTCTGGTCGCAAATGTTTAAACTTTCATTTGCCCAGGTCACAAAAATTTTGATAAACTGCATGCAGCATTTACAGTACACTAAGTAAAAGTATTCACGTATGATTTGTTTTGAAGTTTATTGACTATCTTTGGGTTTAATCATGTTTAATGTTTCTATTTGTTTAAATGTCTCGTTTACTCCTCAGGGTTTATTTTTTTTAAATGTATTGGTGCTATTTTTTCCCCTGGAAATAAGTTTGTCCGTTAATATAACTATCCCATAATAGGCTTAATTGTAACGTATCTGTTTCATGTGAGAATTAGGCTGAATTTTGTATGTATTAAAGTTTTACGCAAAAAGTGAAAGGTTCGTGATGTCCCACAGAGGCTTTATTGTCTAATAATACGAATGCCTAACTGCTTATTTAGCATTTACATCACATTTTATAAACGAGTCAGATGATTACGGTTAGAATGAAATATTGCACCGGTAGTCTCACATATCGATATAAATGTTATGACAATCGGTAATATATATTCAATCACGATTTGTTAGATATTTGATTGTTCACTTTTGAGACAACATTTTAAATGGCTGTTTCGGCGTAATTAAACTCGAAATCCATATCCTCATTGTTGAAATCGGTGTCTTGCACATCATACTATGCGTTTTGATTAATATCCAAATCAATCCCATTGATCTTTAGTTAGTAAACGTCTGTCATAAAGCTTCAAGTACGAAGTCACGAACATTTCTGGTGTTAAAAGTTGACAAATGGGTACTTGTATTCAAACTAACATTGTGAACAAACGAAATAATTTATGTTCAAAGGAATTTCTGAATGTCTTCATGGATATTGTAGAATTATGAAAAGACCAAATGTTTTACATTTTGTAACACTTCATTTTTCTCGAAAAATTTCTGGAGGGTGTAAGTTCTAATTGAGAACGGCCGTATATCTCTTGTCAGGCCAAAACCATGGGGATGTTTTTTTTGTAAGCTTTTTGATTCTATTTGTACACAGTTTGAGACCCTTTCTCTTTTTTTATTTCAACCAATTCTTGGCCGCTTGACTCAAATTCAAAGGTATTGCAGATTACATTAATAATCAAAATTATTGTATGAGTAAAATTTCTGTTATATTGCCATCTAACAGCATGATAATGAGAGTAAATATGAATTGATTTTGTACTATTCCTTCAATATTTATCCAAACTTTCTTGATAAGTGCCATCATTATCAAGAATTATTTGGAATAGGATAATTAAATCTTTGACTTAAGCATTTGGCCACCAAGGATTCTACCATCAAAGGACAGAAAAGCATCAAAGTAAAAGGATTTTACTTATCTTAAAAACTTTTAGCTGGTAGTTTTGTGGCAGGATTTGGAATCCATTCATTAAATATGTAGGAGGATCAGTGATTAGTCTGGCACATTAACCCTTTAACCCTTTCCCAAACAAGACATGGTTTTGACGTCCCTTATGGAAATGGCTAGGGAAAACATTGAAACAAAAGAAGAAACTGCTGATGACCAGCAGTTTCTCCTTTTGTCAATATTTTCTATGCCATATTTTACACAAATTCTATCTTTAACAAGAGATGTTTGTAAAACATATATGCCCCCTCAAGTGCTTACATTTGATGTAGGTCAAAGTCCAAGGTCAAGTTAACAAGGTCCAAGGTCATGGTCACATATGAAAGGTCTTGGTAGGAGGTGTCTATGTGTGAAATATCAAAGCTGTATATGTAAAAGTAAAATGAAACATAGGCCAGGTTAAAGTTTTTAAAAGTAGGCCAAATGCCAAGGTCAAGGTCATGGTCAAATGTGAAAGGTCTTGGTTGGAGGTGTCCATGTGTGAAATATCAAGGCTGTAGGTGTAAAAGGACATGATATATATGCCTGGTTTCAGTCTTTTTTAAAGTAGGTCAAACTCCAAGGTCAAGGTTGCAATATTCAAAGTCATGGTCAAATGTCAAAGGTCTTGGTAGGAGGTGTCTATGTGTGAACTATCAAGGCTGTAGGTGTAATAGGACATAAGATAAAGGCTAGGTTAATGATTTCTAAAAGTATGTAAAAATCAAAGGTCAATGTCATACAGGCCAAGGTCATGGTCAAATGTGAAAGGTCTTGGTAGGGGGTGTCCATGTGTAAAATATTGAGACTGTATAGGTAACAGGACATGAGATATAGGCCTAGTTTAAGTTTTTTAAAAGGAGGTCAAACTCCAAGGTCAAGGTCCAAGGTCATGGTCAAAAGTGAAATATCTTGGTTGGAAGTGACCATGTGTGAAATATCAAGGCTGTATATGTAAAATGACATGAAATATAGGCCAGGTTAATGTATTAGTAAAGTAGGTTAAACACCAAGGTCAAGGTCGCAAGGTCCAAGGTCATGGTCAAATGTGAAAGGTCCTGGTCGTAGGTGTCCATGTGTGAAATACCAAGGCTGTATGTGTAAAAGGACATGATATATCGGTAAGATTAAAGTTTTTTTTTAAAGTAGGTCAAAGTCCAAGGTCAAGGTCACAAGGTCCAAGGTCATGGTCAAATGTGAAAGGTCTTGGTAAGATGTGTCCATGTGTGAAATACCAAGGCTGTATGTGTAATAGCACATAAGATATAGGCCCAATTTAATTTATTTAAAAGTAGTTCAAACTCCAAGGTCAAGGCCACATGGTCCAAGGTCATAGTCGTATGTGATAGGTCTTGGTCGGAGGTTTCCATGTGTCAAATATCAAGGCTGTACGTGTAAAAGGACATGATATATCGGCCAGGTTAAAGTTTTTCAAAAGTAGGTCAAACTCCAAGGTCAAAGTCACAGAGTCCAAGGTCATGGTCAATTATGAAAGATCTTGGTAAGATGTGTCCATGTGTGAAATATCAAGGCTGTATTTGTAAAAGGTCATGAGATATTTGCCGGGTTTAATTTTTTTTAAAGTAGGTCAAACTCCAAGGTCAAGGTCACAAGGTCCAAGGTCATGGTTAAATGTGAACGATGTTGATAGGAGGTATCTATGTGTGAGATATCAAGGCTGTATGTGTAAAAGGACATGAGATATAGGCAAGGTTAAGAATTAACTGTAAAAATCAACAAAGGGCAATAACTCCAAGAATTTGATTGGCAGAGTTACGGTTCTTGTGTACTGCACCTCTCCATAATGGAATCTATTCACCTATAAAGTTTCATGATTCTACCTTACATATTTTTCGAGTTGTGCTCCGGACAAGAATCAAGTTATAAACTCAACAAAGGGCAATAACTCAAAAAATTTGATCGGCAGAGTTACGATTCTTGTGCACTGCACCTCTCCATAATGAGATCTATCCACCTATTAAGTTTCATGATTCTACCTTACATACTTTTTGAGTTATGCTCCGGACAATAATCAAGTTTAAAAATCAACAAAGGGCAATAACTCAGAAAAGTTAATCGGCAGAGTTACGGTTCTTGTGCACTGCACCTCTCCATAATGAGATCTGTTCACCTGTAAAGTTTCATGATTCTACCTAACATAGTTTTTGAGTTATGCTCCGGACAAAAATCAAGTTTGAAAATCAACAAAGGGCAATAACTCAAAAAATTTGATCAGCAGAGTTACGGTTCTTGTGCACTGCACCTCTCCATAATGAGATCTATCCACCTGTAAAGTTTCATGATTCTACCTTACATACTTTTCGAGTTATGCTCCGGACAAGAATCAAGTTATAAAATCAACAAAGGGCAATAACTCAAAAAAAATGATCGGCAGAGTTACGATTCTTGTGCACTGCACCTCTCCATAATGAGATCTATCCACCTATTAAGTTTCATGATTCTACCTTACATACTTTTTGAGTTATGCTCCGGACAAGAATCAAGTTTAAAAATCAACAAAGGGCAATAACTCAGAAAAGTTAATCGGCAGAGTTACGGTTCTTGTGCACTGCACCTCTCCATAATAAGATCTATTCACCTTTAAAGTTTCATGATTCTACCTAACATAGTTTTTGATTTATGCTCCGGACAAAAATCAAGTTTGAAAATCAACAAAGGGCAATAACTCAAAAAATTTGATCAGCAGAGTTACGGTTCTTGTACACTGCACCTCTCCATAATGAGATCTATCCACCTGTAAAGTTTCATGATTCTACCTTACATACTTTTCGAGTTATGCTCCGGACAAGAATCAAGTTATAAAATCAACAAAGGGCAATAACTCAAAAAAAATGATCGGCAGAGTTACGATTCTTGTGCACTGCACCTCTCCATAATGAGATCTATCCACCTATTAAGTTTCATGATTCTACCTTACATACTTTTTGAGTTATGCTCCGGACAAGAATCAAGTTTAAAAATCAACAAAGGGCAATAACTCAGAAAAGTTAATCGGCAGAGTTACGGTTCTTGTGCACTGCACCTCTCCATAATAAGATCTATTCACCTTTAAAGTTTCATGATTCTACCTAACATAGTTTTTGATTTATGCTCCGGACAAAAATCAAGTTTGAAAATCAACAAAGGGCAATAACTCAAAAAATTTGATCAGCAGAGTTACGGTTCTTGTACACTGCACCTCTCCATAATGAGATCTATCCACCTGTAAAGTTTCATGATTCTACCTTACATACTTTTTGAGTTATGCTCCGGACAAGAATCAAGTTATAAAATCAACAAAGGGCAATAACTCAAAAAAATTGATCGGCAGAGTTACAAGGTTTGGTCTACGGACAGACCGACCGACATACGGACCGACCGACCGACCGACCGACCGACCTTCCGACCGACACTTGCAAAACAATATACCCCCATTTTCTTCGAAAGGGGGCATAATAACACTTTTTGAAGTGGATCACCCTAAAATATTGCCGTTTGAGAGAGGGTTAACAAACAAGTTCCTTATCAAAAGTGTTTCGGAAAGCATTGAGGGTAAAGAAGAAAATGCTGAAAATCAGCATTTTCTCCTTTTCTCTCCATACTTTCCACATTAAATAGTACAAAATTTGTCAAATTCCATTGAAGTACCAATAATTTCTTGCATGTTGTCTGCAACTATTTTCATTTCGGATCCTTCTGCAATGTTCTTGTTTGGGATAGGGATAAGTATCAAAGTCTTTTAGAAAATGTTTGCCCTTGATACAAGCTTCAGTATATCATCGCTTTCCAACGAAAACCTCTTAACTGAATCTTGTTTTACGCTGCAGTTACCAGGCTTTTGTTGAAAAGCAGCGATAAACCCCACAGTTCCCTTGAAACATTAACTTCCTACATCATTTATTACCTAGAAATTAACAAACAAACCCTTTCCTGGGTGGCTTTGATAACTTAAATGGAAAGTCATAAATGAGTACCAGTGTTTCTAAGCTAGAACTGTTTAATTATATGATGACTATCATGGTTTAAGCCAAGTTTTAGCCAGGTTTTAACTTTAACCTGGCATCATGCAAAAGACATATATATCAATGGTTGTTGGTTGTCTTTTTCCTCTAGTATTTTTGTCTTTTTCCTCTAGTATTTTTTTCAAATAAATACTGGTAAACAACACCATGGCACTATCAATCAATTATTTGCTATCTGCAACTTCTCTTTGTTTTAACAATTCTAAAACATTGCTTCAAGAAAGGGCTTGTTAACCCATTACCAAACAACAAAATTTTAGAATGGCAGAAATTCAAAGACATTGCAGACGACAATATCAAATCAATGATTTTAAAACTTTTTTGGTCATTTTGTGTAGAAAATATTGTGGGAAATGGAGAAATTGCTTGCCACAAGCAATTTCTTCATTTTCCACAATATTTTCCAAAGCCATTAACTTGTAGGGAGTCAAATAGAGTCAGTGTGTGGTAATGGGTTAAAACATTGAGACAAAAGAAGAAAGTCCTGATAATATTTCTCTATTTGCCTCAAAATGATCTTTGTTAAATTGTGCTAAATCATAGCTTTATCATCATCCAATTTGTCAGCAGCTGCAGCTTTTGTAATATAGAGTCACAAAAAATGTTAGTTTGGACAGGATTAAGAACAAATCCATTCTTTCCAAGAAACAATGCAAATGGCACACAATTTTACCCAATAACAACACATATCCAACGATAGCCTATTTTTCACTATTTTCAATGTTAATTTAGCCCAATAACAACACATATTCAATGATAGCCACTTTTTCACTATTTTCAATGTTCATACAACAATCTGTATTGTCAAGCTTAATTTAACCAATACACCTATTTTTGTACATGCAATTTCACAAGATCAAAGAACCATTTTAAAGATCAAATAATTAAAGATGCATCAAGTTATAATCATAAAATAGATCAGATCATGTCAAGGATTTTTCTTTATAGACTCAATATACCCAAAGACCTCCAAAGATCACATTCCATTTTCTTTTTCTTATTTCATTCTACTTCTCTAAATTACAACCTTAGTTCTTATAATTTTCATAATAAGATCACAATTATTCCATGACAACACTAACTAACTATGCAAAAATCGACAAACACTTCAGATTATGAACACTTAAAACTTGGCTTATATTTCAAAAAGGGTTAAAGTAATCAATCATTTTTTTCTACAATGCTGAAGTATCTATTTTCAAATCACATTCATGAAGAATTGAACTTTTTATAATGTGGCAATGCAGCTTTCACCCATCCTTATTTAATTTTTAGCCAAACCTCATAACAATTCATAAATCACCATAGATTTGAAAATCTTGCACATCTTTATAAAATTATTCTAAGGAGGAATAATCTATTTTCTTAAAATTTGGACCCTTCCAATATGAGAGCTACTGCAGATGATAATATGGATTATAATAGGGGCATCAAAACTAGGTCTTCTTTAGGAAAGTTTTAATAAATTTGTTAAATATCATTCTTCAGCATTCTGCGATATAGTTTCATTCTGCAATAAATTGCCATCAGGTGTTTTTTCCAGATAACACATTTACCTATTGGGGTGTATGTGTGTGTGTGTTAAGGGGGGGGGGGGGGGGGGGGGGGGGGACAGAAATGTGTACCAGAGCAATATAAAAGGGGAGACAGACATCATTCTTAACTTTGTTATTTTGAATCAAAACCCTATGTATGCTGTGGGTATTCATTGGAATCGTCACAATTAAAGGTTTGATCAATATTTGAAGATATTAAGTTGTAAATTTCTCTGAGTAAAGGCTTACAAAAGGGCTATCAGACCAAAGTCAAACACTCTTCAAAACTGAAAGACATGTTGGTTAAAAGGCACTCCAGTTAAAAAATATGACCCAAAGTTGTCAAATAAAATCCCAAGACAAACACTGTTAGTGGTATAAGGCTGTCGAAAATCTTCTCCCAGAGACAAGGTGGGGTTTGAGTGTCAAAACATCTACATTTATAATAGGACCACACAATCTTCATGGTGGGGATTGTGCATGCTGGGATGGATAACGAATACGGACAAAAATAATCTTGAATCTTGTCAAATATTAAATGCAATAACTCCTTTATTTCTTTGTCGATTTTCAAAAGGTCTGTTGCATGTACCCCACCTTGAAAATCCCTTTCCTCGGATACATGGATTATTTGTGGTATCCTTTTAATTTTTCCAAAAATTGATCCCAACTGACCAGAAAACAAAATGATAACGACTACGGCAAAATAAGCCACGCTTCAGGTAGGAAATTGTGCAATAGTTTTCTTATTTCTGTGTCAATTTTCAAGCGGTTTGTTGCATGTACCCTGCCTTACAGAGCGCTTTCCTCAGGTGTATTACTTATTTGAAAACTCCCCATATTTTTCTCAAAAATTGATCCCAACTGACCTGAAAAACGACCAGATTTTTTGTCGTTTTTCTGGTCGGTTGGGATCACTTTTCGCAAAAAGTTCGAAAAGGTTTCGTGTAAATCATACATCGGAGGAAAGAGCTCAGTAAGGCGGGGTACATTACAACAAACCGTTTTTTTAATTGACGCAGAAATAAGGAAGTTATTGCAAAATGTCTTACCTGAAGCGAGGCAAAAATGTCCGTAGATTTACCCATCCCAGCATGCACAATCCCCACCGTGAATCTTGACGATTCACGAAATTTACAAAGTCTACCCATATATGTAAATTAGGATGATTATATAAATATAAATTCATGTGTCTGAAAATGTTAACAATATCATTTTTAGTTTAATAAGATGGGTTTTCAAGATATCTTTGGCCATGAAATTGGTACTCTCTTAAGAACAGAACACATTCTCTCTTTATTCCATTATGATAGAATGGTGCTCTGTTCCCGCGGGGTCATTTCACGTCTAATCTCGGGGCATTGGCGGGATTTCGGTATCCAATCGTTTGCTATACACAACCAAACAATTCAAAAAGCTGATACAGTTTTTCATTGGCTGAGGCTTCAAATTACCGGCTTCAGCTAAAAATAGAAGCGACGTAATGTATACGTAATCAAACAAGATAAAACTGAATGATTTGATTCGATAATTCAAATGTTACCGGCTTCAACCAAAAATAGAAGCTACGTAATGTATACGTAATGATCATGCAAGATAAAACTGAATGATTTTGATTCGATAATTCAAATGATGTGCTATAATTAGATTATGATGACCAAATAGGCTGTTGATGTACCAAAAACGGCAGAGGTCATATTTGATGGTTAATCAATAGACCTCGGCATTGGAGAGTATGAAATTGGCAAAGTTGATTAACACTTGTTTGAAAAGCAAAATAAGACTTAAGATTAATAAACCCCTCTTTTGTTGGTGATTACTGAGATTGTGTTCTGTAAATAATTCAAATGAGTGTTCCAATGGCTTCAAAATTGAAATAACAATGTTAGATTGATAGGTTGGACAGCAAAGTGGACAAGGTGAGCCCCCATATCTCAGTAGGCCGCGGTCTAAGCGCAGTTGGTAGCGCATCTGCCTCTCATTCCAGAGGTCCTGGGTTCGATACCCGGCCACGGCTAATACCTTTTCTGACAAAATTGTCACTCACCAATGGGTTTGAAATTGTTAACCTAAGTGGGTGAGCAGCTGGAGGCTCGGTAAGGGTGTTGTGGTAGTAATGGTTTGAGAAACAACAGGAATCCATGGGTAGGTGCTCCAGCAACAGAGATAAGATCCTGGCAGTTGAAAACAGCGCAAAACCCCAATTAACTCAAACCCATATCTCAGTAGGGAACGTCTGAGACTTTCAATCCAGGGATCGCAAGTTTGTCGAACCCGGCTCGGCAAGTATCCATTCTGTTATTTGACAAAGTCATTTGTCTCTCACCAATAGGTGTGAATCATCTATGCAAGAGAGAAGCTGGAGGCTTTGGATATTGTGGTGGCAATGGTGAAAGAAATACCAGGAATCCATGGTTAGGTGCCACGATATGGGAAACCAGCATTTTCTCCTTTTGCTTCAATATTTTCTGTGCTAAAATATGCACTTATCCTCTTTATGAACATCAATTGTGTGGTCTGCAGCTGCTATCAAATAGGAACAGTCTAAATTTCTGCCATCTAGGAAAGGGTTAATCTCTTGCATCTGTTACTGCCCTATCTATAACCTGCACTAATGGATTGGACAGCTTCAGTGACAATACCTGTCATGTCATAAAATACAACAAGATTAATGAGGATTTAATCCACTACCAAACAATAAACAATAATCTCGATTATCAAAAGCTGGATAGTGAAAATTTCTAAGTCCGAAAAGGCTAGATGTCAGAGAAACAAATCTTTTAAAATACATAGAGGCTGATATTATGGACACAAAAGCATTTGCAAAGTTTAAAAGCAATAGCTATTACAGAAGAAAAGTTAGCACAGACATATGGAAGTTTCGTTTGAATATTTTCCCAAGAATGTCCAAAAGGGTAAAATCTCAACAAAATTACATGTTAGAGTAATGAATCTTTGCCTAGTGGCTGATATTATGGTCACAGAAGCATGTGCAAAGTTTGAGAGCAGCAGCATCATAAGAAGCAGAGATTTGACAAACTTGCACATGAAAACTTAACCCATTACCAAACGATGACATTTTAGACTGGTTCAAATTGACAGATGTTCCAGACTCGGCAAATTTTCCACGTTTAAATAGCAATGGACTCTGATGTAAAATATTTCAAAGTCAATATATCAAAGAGCAAAATTTGCATCAGAAAAGACTCGGATTAAGGTTAAGTATGACTTAAATAATGTGCATGTATGTGTGCGTGTGTGTGTGTTGAGAGTCACTAACTCAAGTGATTTCTGAGAAACATTCTCACTGAAAAATCATCTGCTTCAAGGTGAAATGTTTTGTACATTTTAAGGAGATAAAGTGCACAATACGCGACTTTGATAGGGCCATTCCAGATCATATTACTCACTCTGCACCGAATTCCATGGTTTCTTCAAACATTCAAGCAAAAGCATTTTTCTGTGCTAAGAAACCATGGTTATGTCCTCTGCAGAAGCTTTCAATCTACTTTTTTAAACATTTTTGAAAGTGTGAAGGGTATTATTGAGTGCCTTTCAATGAATGTTTTCTCTGTGAACCATTAGATCTAGTTACAAATCTATATCAATACAATAATTCAATAATCAATAGTGAATGAATTTGCTGTTCAATGACGTCAACAACGCACAAACAATTTCCTCTATAACCCCTAATATTAGTCCATTATATTCAATTTAAAGATTAAGCTTATTGCAGGTATCAGACAACATAAATTTTGGACTTGTTTAACCCTTTCCCAAAGGACAAAATAACAGATTAAGATAAGCTTGTACCTAAGCCCTGTCTGATATCATAAATCCAATTCTAAAGTATCAACAGGTCATGAACAAGCTTTTAGAGACCAACATGGATCTTGATCAGACTGTGCATATGCACAGGCTGATCTAGATCAATTTTGGTATCTAATGCCATGAATGCAAATTTGCCAGATCCAATCTCAATTATCTACAAACATCTTTCTATATATAGTGATTGACAAGTTTTCACCATTTAATGGGTTTCAATAATCTAAAAGTCTTTTTCAGACAAATAAAACTATATGTGGTATCGGGCACTAACCTTTGAACTTTGAGCCCTGTAAAATCATTGATTTTTTTTTTCAATCATATCATGCAAACAACAACTACCGGTAAGTCTTTCCTAAACAACATCTGACCCGTTTTTGATGTACTTGAAGAAGAAGGCATTTTCTACCATTTTCTTACCTTATGTATCACTGTTTCATGTTCATTTTTTTTCAACAGAAACCTCGTAACCACAGCTTAAAACTTTCTTAAAACTTTCTGACATGCATAACTACACAGATTGCAGTTGGCAGTCACTCGACAAGCATGTATTGTATTATCTGCAGCCTGATCTTAATCTTTACAGCCTAGTTGTCTTAAGGTTGCATCTTTGGCTGTCATCCATGACAATGGTAATCAACCAGATATCTTCATCAATTTCCAGGCGTCATTCGTGGCAACAGAAATTGACAAGGGAGTTGGAGTTTATTGGGGTTTTACGCCGTTTTCAACTACCAGGGTCATATAGCGGCGGCTGGAGCTCCTAACCGTGGGTTCCTGGTATTTCTCGCACCAGTACAACCACAATATCCAAACCGAGCCTCCAGCTGCTCTCTCACATAGATGATTCACACCCATTGGTGTGAGACAAATGACTTTTTGTCAAATGTCAGAATGGATACTGGCCGAGCCGGGGTTCGAACTCAAGACCCCTGGATTGACAGACTCTGACGTAACCGACTGAGCTATCCGGGCTCGGCAGAAATTGACAAGGGATACCCTTGACATTTTCCATTGCTACACTGATGATGCCCAAAGATGCACAGTGTTTTGTAGTTAATGATGGGTTGTAATCATGGGGTCCCTGGTTTGATCCCCAGTCATGCTGAATATCCTTTCTGACGTTTGTCTCCCACCAATGGGTAGATTAGTAAAATTAGCATAAACTTAGGTTGAATGAGCAGCTGGAGCATAGAAAGGCTGGTGAGAAAAGAAAGGAACCCATAGTTAGGTGCTCCATCTTGAAATACAGAACTGTAATGGGGGGTTTACACGGTGTGCTTTTTCACATGTGTTTTTTCACATGTGCAAAAACATACCGTGTAAACCCCAGAAAACCCCCAGATAATGGGCCTTATGCTAGCATATGTGAAAAAGCATACGATTTAGGGCATGTCCTATTTCATATGAAAAAGCACATGGAAATTGACCAATCAGATCTCTGATTCCGGAGATATGACCCGGTGTAACAGTGTATCTTGGCCCCCCTGGGCAGCTTGGCCCCCGGGGGCTAGGCTACCCGCGGGTAGCTTGGCCCCCACCCTGGGTAGCTTGGCCCCCACCTAAAATCTTTTTCCAGAGTCCCCCAAAATACAAAACAATGTCTGTAAATGTTACGCGTACTGTTAAATGAAAAGAAAAACCAAAGTTTAATGTGTTTTGGTCAAATTAATTTTTCGCCTTTTTGGCATAGAATAGGGGCGGGGGCCAAGCTACCCAGGCCTGGGTAGCTTTGCCCCCACCTAAAATCTTTTTCCAGAGTCCCCCAAAATACAAAACAATGTCTGTAAATGTTACGCCTACTGTTAAATGAAAAGAAAAACCAAAGTTTAATGTGTTTTGGTCAAATTAATTTTTCGCCTTTTTTGGCGCAGAATAGGGGCGGGGGCCAAGCTACCCAGGCCTGGGTAGCTTGGCCCCCGCCTAAAATCTTTTTCCAGAGTCCCCCAAAATACAAAACAATGACTGTAAATGTTACGCCTACTGTTAAATGAAAAGAAAAACCAAAGTTTGATGTGTTTTGGTCAAATTAATTTTTCGCCTTTTTTGGCATAGAATAGGGGCGGGGGCCAAGCTACCCAGGCCTGGGTAGCTTGGCCCCCACCTAAAATCTTTTTCCAGAGTCCCCCAAAATACAAAACAATGTCTGTAAATGTTTCGCCTACTGTTAAATGAAAAGAAAAACCAAAGTTTAATGTGTTTTGGTCAAATTAATTTTTCGCCTTTTTTGGCATAGAATAGGGGCGGGGGCCAAGCTACCCAGGCCTCGGTAGCTTGGCCCCCACCTAAAATCTTTTTCGAGAGTCCCCCAAAATACAAAACAATGTCTGTAAATGTTACGCCTACTGTTAAATGAAAAGAAAAACCAAAGTTTAATGTGTTTTGGTCAAATTAATTTTTCGCCTTTTTTGGCGCAGAATAGGGGCGGGGGCCAAGCTACCCAGGCCTGGGTAGCTTGGCCCCCACCTAAAATCTTTTTCCAGAGTCCCCCAAAATACAAAACAATGACTGTAAATGTTACGCCTACTGTTAATTGAAAATAAAAAACAAAGTTTAATGTGTTTTGGTCAAATTAATTTTTCGCCTTTTTTGGCGCAGAATAGGGGCGGGGGCCAAGCTACCCAGGCCTGGGTAGCTTGGCCCCCACCTAAAATCTTTTTCCAGAGTCCCAAAAAATACAAAACAATGTCTGTAAATGTTATGCCTACTGTTAAATGAAAAGAAAAACCAAAGTTTAATGTGTTTTGGTCAAATTAATTTTTCGCCTTTTTTGGCATTGAATAGGGGCGGGGGCCAAGCTACCCAGGCCTGGGTAGCTTGGCCCCCACCTAAAATCTTTTTCCAGAGTCCCCCAAAATACAAAACAATGTCTGTAAATGTTACGCCTACTGTTAAATGAAAACAAAAACCAAAGTTTAATGTGTTTTGGTCAAATTATTTGTTCGCCTTTTTTGGCGCAGAATAGGGGCGGGGGCCAAGCTACCCAGGCCTGGGTAGCTTGGCCCCCGCCTAAAATCTTTTTCCAGGGTCCCCCAAAATACAAAACAATGACTGTAAATGTTACGCCTACTGTTAAATGAAAAGAAAAAACAAAGTTTAATGTGTTTTGGTCAAATTAATTTTTCGCCTTTTTTGGCATAGAATAGGGGCGGGGGCCAAGCTACCCAGGCCTGGGTAGCTTGGCCCCCACCTAAAATCTTTTTCCAGAGTCCCCCAAAATACAAAACAATGTCTGTAAATGTTACGCCTACTGTTAAATGAAAAGAAAAACCAAAGTTTAATGTGTTTTGGTCAAATTAATTTTTCGCCTTTTTTGGCGCAGAATAGGGGCGGGGGCCAAGCTACCCAGGCCTGGGTAGCTTGGCCCCCACCTAAAATCTTTTTCCAGAGTCCCCCAAAATACAAAACAATGACTGTAAATGTTACGCCTACTGTTAATTGAAAATAAACAAGAGGGCCATGATGGCCCTAGATCGCTCACCTGAAATTTTTTGCCTTGTTGAAATAAACAGTGTGACCTGTATAGCAGCAAATTAAGAATTTTGCAATAAAGCCCCTTTTCCTTAAGTTTTTTCAAAAGAATGAAACAAAATTCAGCCTCTTCAAAGGTGTTTGCTCTTTTGCCCTTTTTCTGATGCCGCTGCACTAAGAGCTTTGATATTAATCAAATTCTTATAACAACTTTGAAAGCCCTTCACCCAAAGAACATTCATGTGAAGTTTTAAGAATATTGGCCAACTACATGTAGTAAGCCAGAAGATTTTTAAAAGATTTGGTTATTTTCCCCTTTTCTCATGCTGCGGCAGTCAAAGGCTTTTATGGAATTAAAGTCTCTCAAAAACTTTGAAAGCCCTTCACCCAGGGATCATTCATGAGAAGTTTCAAGAATATTGGCCAACTAGTTGAAGGCAGAAGATTTTTACAGATTTGGCTATCTTCCCCTTTTCTCATGCCACGGCAGCCAAAGCCTTTGATGGAATAAAATTCTTTAAACAACTTTAAAAGCTCTTCACCCAAGGATCATTCATGTTAAGTTACAAGAATATCGGCCTACTAGTTAGACAGAAGAAGATTTTTAAAAGATTTGGCTATTTCCCCTTTTCTTATGCCGCGGCAGCCAGAGTCTTTGATGGAATCAAGTTCTTTTAACAACTTTGCAAGCCCTTCACCCAAGGATCATTCATGTGAAGGTTCAAGAATATTGGCGTGCTAATAAGGCAGAAGAAGATTTTTAAAAGATTTGGCTATTGTCCCCTTTTCTCATGCCGCGGCAGCCAAAGGCTTTGATGGAATCAAATTCTTTTAACAACTTTGAAAGCCCTTCACTCAAGGATAATTCATGTGAAGTTTCAAGAATATTGGCCATCTGGTTAGGCAGAAGAAGATTTTTAACAGATTTGGCTATTTTCCGCTTTTCTCATGCCGCGGCAGCCAAAGTCCTTAACGGAATCAAATTCTTTTAACAACTTTGGAAGCCCTTCACTCAAGGATTATTCATGTGAAGTTTCAAGAATATTGGCCAACTGGTTAGGCAGAAGAAGATTTTTAAAAGAGTTGGCTATTTTCCGCTTTTCTCATGCCGCGGCAGCCAGAGTCTTTGATCGAATCAAAATCTTTTAACAACTTTGAAAGCCCTTCACCCAAGGATCATTCCTGCCAAGTTTCAAGAAGATTGGTCCACTGGTTTGGGAGGAGAAGATCTTTAAAGAAATTGTGGACGGACGGACGGCCGGCCGGACGGACGGACGACGGACAACGACCGATCACAATACCTCACCTTGAGCACTTTGTGCTCAGGTGAGCTAAAAACAAAGTTTAATGTGTTTTGGTCAAATTAATTTTTCACCTTTTTTGGCGCAGAATAGGGGCGGGGGCCAAGCTACCCAGGCCTGGGTAGCTTGGCCCCCACCTAAAATCTTTTTCCAGAGTCCCAAAAAATACAAAACAATGTCTGTAAATGTTACGCCTACTGTTAAATGAAAAGAAAAACCAAAGTTTAATGTGTTTTGGTCAAATTAATTTTTCGCCTTTTTTGGCATTGAATAGGGGCGGGGGCCAAGCTACCCAGGCCTGGGTAGCTTGGCCCCCACCTAAAATCTTTTTCCAGAGTCCCCCAAAATACAAAACAATGTCTGTAAATGTTACGCCTACTGTTAAATGAAAACAAAAACCAAAGTTTAATGTGTTTTGGTCAAATTATTTTTTCGCCTTTTTTGGCGCAGATTAGGGGCGGGGGCCAAGCTACCCAGGCCTGGGTAGCTTGGCCCCCGCCTAAAATCTTTTTCCAGGGTCCCCCAAAATACAAAACAATGACTGTAAATGTTACGCCTACTATTAAATGAAAAGAAAAAACAAAGTTTAATGTGTTTTGGTCAAATTAATTTTTCGCCTTTTTTGGCATAGAATAGGGGCGGGGGCCAAGCTACCCAGGCCTGGGTAGCTTGGCCCCCACCTAAAATCTTTTTCCAGAGTCCCCCAAAATACAAAACAAGAGGGCCAAGATGGCCCTGGATCGCTCACCTGATAGAAGTTTGAAACTTTCTCCATGCAGAACAAGACCCATCTTTTACATGACCTAGGTATCTCTAAGAGAAGAACACGAAACTTAAGATGCGAGATTATGATCCAGCTGAAAACAGCTTAATCTTAATCTTAATGGTCAATATTTGTGGCTGTTATAGTGAAAACCAAGTCGATAAAAAAACATCAATTTTGTCATAATCCAGGGCACATGACTCTGTTCTGAAAAAGATATTCTCATCAAACTTATGTCCAAGTTGTTTTTTGATTGGTCAATATTTATTGCTGTTTGAGTGAAATTAAAAACGAAATCGGCAATTTTGTCACCATCAAGGGCACACATTATATATCTCTGGCTTTTTTAGTCCGATCAATATGAAAAATGAAATCATATAAGATCTCATGGTCACCAACATTGTGACCAAGTTAAGTCTTGATTGGTCAATATTTGTGTTTTTTGAAGTGAAAATAAAGTTGAAAATGGCAATTTTGTGAAATTCAAGGGCTAATAACTCTGGTTTTTCTGGTCCGATCAAGCTGAAAATTTAATTCATTCTGCAGCTTATAGTTAGCAACATTGTTGACACTTTTTGTCTTGATTGGTCATTAAATGTAGATGCTAAAGTGTAAACAAAGTCAAAAACCGCAAATTTGTCCAATTCAAGGGCACATAACTCCGGACTTCCTTCTTCGATGACACTGAAAATCGAACTCATTCATTATTGTATGGTTACCAACATTCTAGCCAAGTTTTGTCTTGATTGATTAATATTTGTAGATGCTAGAGTGGTAACAAAGTCGAAACTAGCTATTTTTGATATCAAAGGGCACATAACTCCGGACTTCCTGATCTGATCTGACCCAAAATCATACTTGTCCAAGAGCTTATTGTCATACATGTTTTGACCAAGTTTGGTGAAGATTGGTCAATATCTGTAGATGCTAGAGTGGTAACAATGTCAAAACTAGCGATTTTTTATATTCAAGGGCGCATAACTCCTGACTTCCTGATCCGATCTGACCCAAAATTAAACTCATCCAAGAACTTATTGTTATATATGTTTTAACCAGGTTTGGTTAAGATTGGTCAATATTTGTAGATGCTAGAGTGGTAACAAAGTCAAAACTAGCTATTTTTGATATTCAAGGGCGCATAACTCCGACCTTCCTAATCCGATCTGACCCAAAATCGAACTCATCCAAGAACTTATGGTCATACATGTTTTGACCAAGTTTGGTTAAAATTGGTCAATATATGTAGATGCTAGAGTGGTAACAAAGTCAAAACTAGCCATTTTTGACGTTCAAGGGCACATAACTCTGGACTTCCTAGTCCGATCTGACTCAAAACCAAACTCATCCGAGAACTTATGGTCATACATGTTTTGACCAAGTTTGGTTAAGATTGGTCAATATTTGTAGGTGCTAGAGCGGTAACAACAAAATGTGAACAGACAGACAGACGGACAGACGGACAGACAGACAGACAGACGGACGCCGACGGACAAAAAGCGACCACAATAGCTCACCTTGAGCACTTCGTGCTCAGGTGAGCTAACAATGTCTGTAAATGTTTCGCCTACCGTTAAATGAAAAGAAAAACCAAAGTTTAATGTGTTTTGGTCAAATTAATTTTTCGCCTTTTTTGGCATAGAATAGGGGCGGGGGCCAAGCTACCCAGGCCTGGGTAGCTTGGCCCCCACCTAAAATCTTTTTCCAGAGTCCCTCAAATTACAAAACAATGTCTGTAAATGTTACACCTACTGTTAAATGAAAAGAAAAACCAAAGTTTAATGTGTTTTGGTCAAATTAATTTTTCGCCTTTTTTGGCGCAGAATAGGGTTGGGGGCCAAGCTACTGAGGCCTGGGTAGCTTGGCCCCCGCCCCTATTCTAAGCCAAAAAAGGCGAAAAATTAAATTGACCAAAACACATTAAACTTTGGTTTTTCTTTTCATTTAACAGTAGGCGTAACATTTACAGACATTGTTTTGTAATTTGAGGGACTCTGGAAAAAAAAGGTTTTAGGTGGGGGCCAAGCTACCCAGGCCTGGGTAGCTTGGCCCCCGCCCCTAATCTGCGCCAAAAAAGGCGAAAAATTAATTTGACCAAAACACATTAAACTTTGGTTTTTCTTTTCATTTAACAATAGGCGTAACATTTACAGACATTGTGTTGTAATTTGGGGGACTCTGGAAAAAGATTTTAGGTGGGGGCCAAGCTACCCAGGCCTGGGTAGCTTGGCCTCCGCCCCTATTCTCCACCAAAAAAGGCGAAAAATTAATTTGACCAAAACACATTAAACTTTGTTTTTTCTTATCATTAAACGGTAGACGTAACATTTACAGACATTGTTTTGTAATTTCAGGGAGTCTGGAAAAAGATTTTAGGTGGGGGCCAAGCTACCCAGGCCTGGGTAGCTTGGCCCCCGCCCCTATTCTACACCAAAAAAGGCGAAGAATTAATTTGACTAAATCACATTAAACTTTGGTTTTTCTTTTCATTTAACAGTAAGCGTAACATTTACAGACATTGTTTTGTATTTTGGGGGACTCTGGAAAAAGATTTTAGATGGGGGCCAAGCTACCCAGGCCTGGGTAGCTTGGCCCCCGCCCCTATTCTGCGCCAAAAATAGGCAAAAATTAATTTGACCAAAACACATTAAACTTTGTTTTTTCTTTTCATTTAACAGTAGGCGTAACATTTACAGACATTGTTTTGTAATTTGAGGGACTCTGGAAAAAGATTTTAGGTGGGGGCCAAGCTACCCAGGCCTGGGTAGCTTGGCCCCCGCCCCTATTCTAAGCCAAAAAAGGCGAAAAATTAATTTGACCAAAACACATTAAACTTCGGTTTTTCTTTTCATTTAACAGTAGGCGTAACATTTACAGACATTGTTTTGTATTTTAGGGGACTCTGGAAAAAGATTTTAGGTGGGGGCCAAGCTACCCAGGGTGGGGGCTAAGATACCCCGGGGTAGCTTGGCCCCCGGGGGCCAAGCTGCCCGCGGGTAGCTTAGCCCCCGGGGGCCAAGCTGCCCAGGGGCCAAGATAAACTGATACACCTGTAAAATAAATAAATACTGCTCGGCCCCTCATTAATCACTATGAACCCACTGATTCTCTACAGGTAACTGTTAACCCATTACAAGACAACAAAATTTTAGACTTATCTAAAATGAAAGAGGATGGATGAAATGATCATTTTCTTGTCTTTTGATTTTGAAAACATTGTGGGAAAGGAAGAAATTGCTTATCTAAGCAATTTCTTCATTTTCCACTATGTTTTCTACTGCATTTATCTTTTTGGGAGTCAAAAAGAGTCAATGTGTGGGAATGGGTTAACAAGAATGTTTTTATTGTATTATATTTTGGGGTTTTTTTTAGTTAACCGATTTCCAAACGACATAATTTTGAATCTGGTCTAATCTTAAAGTTATTGCATTGGGCAAAACGGATCTTTATTGAGGTAGAATTTGTTTCAATATAGCATAGAAAACATTGAAGCAAAATGAGAAAATGTCAGCATTTTCTTCGTTGGCCTTAAAGTTTAACAAAACCTATTGAATTAGGGATGTAAAAACATGTCTTGATTGGGAAATGATAATCATCATTTAATACTAAAAGGAGACTCCAAATGTCATTAACATTTTTATTGCAGTTTTATCAAAAATATAATAGAGAATTATTTAACGTTTGTCATGCTAAGCCAGTGAACTTAATTAAACCCATTATCAGACAATGACTCGTTTTGACTCCCTACAAAATAATGGCTTTGGAAAACATTGCGGAAAATGAAGAAATTGTTTGTGGCAAGCAATGTTTTCATTTCCCACAATGGTTTCTTATTTTTTTTTTTTTTCTTAAGTATTGGCGATAAGCTACAGCAAAATGGATAAAGCACAGGGGATATAATATTTCACAATCCTCGGAATGCAATGTACGACTGGCCAGTAAACAGTTTGACCTACCGTATTTCACCTAATAGACGCGCCCCGGCGCGATGCAAAACGTCATGGAGGCGCGCTTATTTCGTACCACTTTTCCTGAATTTTAAAGTGCTTCGCTGAATGTAGAAAATCAACCTACCATAAATTATCGATCAAGATATGTCACTTTATCAGTAGATGATGTTGTATCTTATAAATACACACCGGGTACATGTATAAATCAGCGGAGACGAAGTGACGTAACTGTCATCCAGTCTACAGTTATCTGCCAGTCTAGTCCTTTGTCTCGAAAAGGCGGGTGTGTTCTACTTTCGTTTTTGGAATGTTTTGATTTCTTCTTCTTCTTCACTTTACAAAATAATAAAACATACTTCCCGTGGTGTCTATTCAGGTCTTGGATAATGTGGAGCATGGCATGACGATTGTTACGATATGTATTTTAAGACACTCAAAGCACTTTCAGATCAACACTAATCTTCTCTACCCTGCATTGCATTATGGGATTGTATTGTTGTTGTTGAATAAATCCATCTCGAAACTCTGACGTTTGAGTTTGGAATTTGTCATTACCGTCTACTCTATAGTCTACTCTACAGTCAAGGTAAGGTCGGGTGAAGGTGGGAGGGGTGTCCCATGGCTTCTGAGATTGTTGATATAGTGGGGGGGGCGCGTCTATTAGGGAGGGTGCGTCTATAAGGTGAAATACGGTAGGTCAGCTAAGTTCACCAAAAGCACATGTGCTAAAACATACCGTGTGAACGCAAAAAACACGTGTGCTAAGAACATATGTGAAAAAGCACATGTGCTAAAACACATCGTGTAAACCGCCCTTAACAGTGGCATTAAACAACATTCAAATCAAATTTCCTATCCAGGATAGCATTCAAAAGTATTAGCTATTGATAATAGGTTTTTATCTATTTAATCTTTTCCTCAAAAAGCTAGACAATTCCAATTTGACAGCTATTACAGACAAAAAATTGGTGGTTATTAAGGAAAAGATATAATGTTCAACATAGCACAAACAATTATTGAGACATAGGGAGAAAATGCTGTTTAACAGCATTTTCTCCTTTTGCCTCAATATTTCCCAAGCCTTTATGTTAGAGAATTTGAAACAAAGTCTTTTTTTGTAAAAGGGTTAAATTGTAAACTTTTCAAGTGCTGACTTGATGTGGGTATATAAGTGTTTCCCATGGATCGATCCCATTCTAATCTTGACCTATACAGACAGTGGGCTCTTCATGTGAAGTAGAATGTACCTTACACCAAACGATTATGCTAATGTTTCAAGAGCCATTGCAAAATACTTGTTCTAATTGAATTCTAATTGAAGATGATTTAATTTCTAACCCAATATAAGGTTTTTGTGCGCATCATATGAAAAGGTTTTTAAAAACAATGAGGCAAAAGGTGTAAAATAGCACAAAACAGAAGATATTTAGACAAAAGGAGAACATGCGAATAATCAGCATTTTCTCCATTTGCTTTCTCATTCCTTCATTTGCTTTCTTTTAAATATTCTTAACCCTTTCCCAATCAGCAAAAAATCGGTCCATTTCAATTTGAGATTTCTGCAGATGACAAAATTGGTAGTGATAAAGACCATATTTGTGCACAATATAGCAAGAAAAATATTGATGCAAAAGGAGAAACTGCTAGTTATCAGCAGTTTCTTCTTTTGTCTCAATGTTTTCCATGGCCATTTCAATTAGAGACGTCAAAATAAGGTCTTGTTTGGGAAAGGGTTATACACAATCATACTCTCAATTTTATTGTCATCAAAACAACTGTAATACAATGTTCTTATTGTCTAGGAAAGGGTTACGGTATATACAAAATTTGGCAACCTTCCCTTACAAGCAGTCATGGTTCTATGCCATTGAATGCAGTAATTAATAGATCATAAAAATAACCTATACTTGTCAATAAACATTATGTTAAAACCGTCCAACACAAAAATTGATCTAAGTCTGGCTAAAATTGGTTCACTTTTGTATAGATCATACACCAAAATCAGCCAGATCATTACTATAACCTGTACGTCAATATGTTCACATTTCCTAAAGAGCAAAAATTTTAAGTTGGTCCAAGGAAATACTGAGGCAGAAGGATAAAATGCTGGTTATCAGCATTTTCTTCTTTTGCCTCAATGTTATCCAAAGGTTTAAGCTATAAAGCAGACACATCAAAACCCCCTAGCCTTATTTATGAAATGGTAACAAAACCTTCCAACACAAAAATTGATCTTATATGGGTCGGGCAAAAATTGATTCACTTTTGTAAAGATCATAGACTAAGATCAGCCTGCAAAGACAATCATGGTTCTATACCATTGAATGCAGTAATAGACCCTTTCCCAAACAGTGAAAACCTTTCAAAATTTCATTGTTTGGGTGGGAAAAGGTAAATTTTGCTGCTTTTCTTCGTTAAATCAAAGTCCCAAGTTTCCAGACCAGTGAAAGACTAAAAGGCTTATGCGCTGAATATTTAATGAAAGGCCATCAAAACTGTTTTGACTCTGTGGACTGATGCTCTTTTGACGTCATCAACTCTCTTAAACTTTCTCCTTAACGTAATAAATTTGGACTGCTCTAAATTAATGAACGCAGCTATAGACGACAAAATTACAGCCATTAGGAAAGTTGAAGAGCAAAGAACAAAATAATGGTTAACAGGATTTTCTTCTTTTCTCTCAATGTTTTCAAATCCTTCAATAATTCAAAAAGAATCTGCACTTGTTTGGGAAAGGATTAAACATTTCATCAATTGACTTCAGACCATTCAAGTGTCAATAACCTCATGAATTATTGGCAAAGTGAAATTGCAAAACAACAAAAATTCAGACTGCTTCAATTCCCAAGCTGCTATAGATGTGAGTGCATATGGATAAAGATGAAAAATGTGTCCAAGTAGTATCGTTGAAAATATGGAGGTAAAAGGAGAAAATGCTGGTTATCAACATTTTCTTCCTTCATCTCTATGTTTTCAAAAGCCTTTATCTTGTGGAGCATCAAAGAGCATCATTGTGTGAGAATTGGTTAATTAATTCGCATATTATTTCCTCATCTATATTATCCCTTTCCCATTTTTACAAGACCTGGTTTTGACGTCCCTAACAGAAGAGGCCTGGGAAAACATTGAAACAAAAGAAGAAACTGCTGATAAACAGCAGTTTTTCCATTTGTCTCAATATTTTCTGTGCCATATTTTACACAAAACATGTCTTTATTATAATCATTTTTGTCGTCTGCAGCAGCTTTCAAATTCAATCACCCTAAAATTCTGTCTTCTGGGAAAGGGTTATATCATTTTAAACTTCTTGTCATCTACAAAAGTGTTTTCATAGAGGTTAATCGTTTGTTTCAGTGTAAGATCAATTTATATTTTATTGAGCGAACAACAAAAGCTTTATTTTCAGGAGTTGCAAAGCCACAAGTGAAAATGTAGCTTTCGTTGTTCACGAAATGAAATATCAATCAATCATACTCGAAAAACAAACTATTGTTCTATTTCTATTTAATTTTGCAAAAATTAGACAAAATGCAAATAAATTATCACAAATTTTCTTAAAGCCCGTCATTTTGCACGTGACTGCATGCTATACAACGTTTATGATGACGTCACTTATTTGGCCATGCTTACATAACGTCAGATAGAGTGAAATGAACGAAAGCGGGGCACAAGTTTTTGATAATTTCACTGGATAGGCGGTGAGTTTTTCAATGATAATCTACCGTTATATTGCATTGAGTGAACAACAAAAGCTTTATTTTTACCTATTACCAAACGACAAAATTTAAGGGTGGTCCAAATTCAAAGATGTTGCAGACGAATTTTTCAAATGAATGAATTTTAAATTTTAGTTGTCTTTTGGGGTAGAAAACATTGTGGAAAATGAAGAAATTGCTTTTCATAAGCAATTTCTTCGTTTTCCACGATGTTTTCTATGGTCATTATTTTGTGGGGAGTCAAAAAGAGTCATTGTGTGGTAATGGGTAAAGAGTGGCGATGCCACGAGTGAAAATGTAGCTTTTGTTGTTCACGAAATGAAATATAAATCAATCTTACTCGCAAAACAAACGATTATCCTATTTCGTTAATGCGAAAATTAGACAAAATGCAAAAATTTAAGACAGATTTTCTTAAAGCGCGTCATTTTGCATGTGACTGCTATGCGACGCTTATGATTACGTCACTTATTTGGCCCTGCTTATATAACATCAGATAGAGTGATTATGAACGAAAGAGGGGCACAAGTTTCGGATAATTTCACTGGATAGGCGGCGAGTTTATCAAATGATAATCCACCGTTAAGCATTAAAGAAAATTCATTAATCAAATCTTTCCAATACAAGACCTGCAATGGCTTTGATGTTCATTATCAAGATAAGCTTGAAAATCAGTATTTTTCCCTTTGTCTCAATATTTTCTTTGCTACATTGTACACAAATTTCTGCTTTATGGCCAACATTGAAAAAATGTTTGTACTAAAACTGGTCCAAATCTTACAGAATCAATATCATAAACAAAACATCTTAACTTAATAATAGACGTTTTTAGAGTTAGGTTACTTTTGTCACCAATGATAGATTCTTGTATCAGATTCCTGAATAAAAGATTAACACACCGTACAACCGGCTGCTTCGAAGACAGATGAGAGTCGTCGAAGACAGATTCGGCAACTGATGTCAGGTGCACGGTAGGTCAAATTAATTAATTCTTATAAATCAAAGAAAGGATCTATGGTATTGTATAGTTGATAAATACACGTGCAAATGTTCAGTGCTTCTACAAAATAAACCTTTCCACGTACCCCTTGCAAATAAGGCCACAGTCATTGATTATTTCGGAGGTTTCCCACAAAAAGTTACGAAATTTGGCTTCGTGCTCGAATACTTCGCATATCTCTCAATATATACCAGTTTAACTTGTACACGATCAAAGTTTAACCATCCAACGATATTTCTTCCAAATTTGAAGCCGTAATTCCAAACAATAAACAAACTGTGTGTCCTGAAAGACGACATGTAGTCCAAAAAATGTTGCCTCTGAGGACAGATTCGAGTTTACGGAGTTGCTGGAGAAGACAGATAGGGAAATATTTGCTTGTCGACGTCGACAGATCTGCATTGACTTATGTAATCGTTGCTAATTAGTTATAGGTGTATAAAATGGATTTGATGATTCGCCGCTACAGAGAAAAGATGCGTGACACCCCTCTCCCTATAAAAACAACAAACAAACGAACAAACAACAACAACAAACAAACAAAAACAAAACAAACATCAAATATTTGTTTTAGTGAGATAATTATACCATTTCTCCGTTGATTAAATGAAACGCATGTTTTTGAATATTATAAACGAAATGAAAATGTATCGTGGATTGACTGGCTTTTAGCTCTACTGGCCGAACACCAGCAGGGCTTATGTCATGGCTTATGTCATGGCCCTGTGTCCGTCGTGCGTGCGTCCGTCCGTACAAATTTTTCTTTAAAAATATTCTTCTCCAAAACTCCTGGACCAATTTCAACCAACTTTCACAGGAATCTTCCTTGCATAAACCTATTCCAGATTCCTTCCGTGTAGAACTTAGATTTCAATCAAATGAATTAATTCAAATTTTCGAAAATATTTGATAATCTTCTTCTCCCACGCTACTGGACCAATTTCAACCAAACTTCGCCGGAATCTTCCTTGCATGCATCTCTTCCAAATCTTTTCAAAAAGTAAATTACGTTTAGGACTTAAATTTTAATGGAATTAATTAATTTTCACATGAATCTTTCTTGCATTAATCTATTTCAAATTCCTTCCAAATGTACAATTCTCCATAAAATTCATTAGAAAAATGATCGGGTTAGACAAATGTGCTTATTGTTTTGCTATATGAAACATAGTGTAATTTTAAGAAAAAAAAACATAACCACTTATTGGATTTCATTGTGGTGAACATGATTCTTTTTAGGATAGAACTCTAATAGATTCCTTGAAGAATTTCGTAGTTTGCACGTTTAGAGTCTAAAAGGTAGTGGGGCGATACAGGGCCATCATGACCCTCTTGTCGATACCCTTACGGTCCCGGATAAACGATGGGGAACATAAGGAATAACCCTGCAAATTTAGGCCGAATCACACAAATCTTACCTATTTAGTCTATAGAAATCTTATTTTCGTAGATATTTATTGAACAAAAGTTGAAAATACAATGACTGTAAAACGCACAGTAAATAGGCAATTTTTTGTAAAGTTGACCGGTTTTCGTGACCTTTCATATCTCTAGTGTTGAAGAGTATTTTTGTCCAGCATCGCCTAAAAGGTATGCGACATGCAAAATGGAGGACACATTGGTTTATACAAATGGAATTAGTTTATAAATGCATCTGGGCACTTGCGATTTCTAACTCATTACCATTGTCAGTGACTTTTTTTATAGCTACTTTTTTTTTTAAAAAAAATCTACTTTCAGCTAACCTCTGACGAATTTCCGTCGTCCCAGCTTCAAACTATTTCTAATCGGTCAAGTATTACCATAATTATTGAACGATTAAAAATCTCGACACAAACACGATTATTCACTGTTTTTTCTTTAATTTAGAACTATCCAACGTTTCGCCCTTATGGGCTTCTTCAGTGATCATAATTATTAAAGAAATTCTTGAATTTTTGTGTCACTTGATACCATACATTGTTTCCTCTCAATAAATGGTCAATTCCATTGTCAAAACGATGAAACAAAATACAAATACAATAGTCCCAGCCGAAAATGACAGTGACGTAGGCTGATGTTTACTGCTGCAAAACCAATCAATTCGTCTGATTTGCACCGTTACAAATACAAACAGAGTTGATTGGTTGTCAAGTAGTAAACATTAGCCCACGTCACTGTCATTTTCGGCCGGTACTATTGTACAATGTATACACTTGGGCCCGATTGTAAAAACAACTTGTGTTAGCACTGACACTGAAGAGATAAAACACATGTTTTGGTTAGATATCCCTATAACAACAAGTAAATTAACCAAAACAGGTATATAATCATTCGCTTAGCGCTAACCAATGTTTATAAACCAATGTTGTGTAAATACAACCGGAATATTGAGTTGGAGGTTGAGGATTTAGTCTCAAAAAAGTACCACAAATCCCAGAAAAGTTTCACCCATTGTCCCGGATTCCATTGGAAAAATATGGTATGTACATGAATATATGTCAATCTACATTGTTTCCATATGTTATTTGGAATCCGACATTAGAAATAACCACTTTTTTCTGTGTATAAGTCAATGCAGATCTGTCGACGTCGACAATCAAATATTTCTCTATCTGTCTTCTCCAGCAACTCCGTAAACTTGAATCTGTCCTCAGAGGCAACATTTTTTGGACTACATGTCGCCTTTCAGGACACACAGTTCGTTTATTGTTTGGAATTACGGCTTCAAATTTGGAAGAAATATCGTTGGATGGTTAAACTTTGATCGTGTACAAGTTAAACTGGTACATATTGAGAGATATGCGAAATATCCGAGCACGAAGTCAAATTTCGTAACTTTTTGTGGGAAACCTCCGAAATAATCAATGACTGTGGCCTTATTTGCAAGGGGTACGTGGAAAGGTTTATTTTGTAGAAGCACTGAACATTTGCACGTGTATTTATCAACTATACAATACCATAGATCCTTTCGTTGATTTATAAGAATTAATTAATTTGACCTACCGTGCACCTGACATCAGTTGCCGAATCTGTCTTCGACGACTCTCATCTGTCTTCGACGCAGCCGGTTGTACGGTGTGATTAATGTCAGACCAGTGCAGCCAACCTACTTTTATTTGATTATTTCTTTAACACTTTCCCAAATAGGCTGAAATTAGGGTTACCAATATTTGGACTGTTCTAATGTAGTCCTTTCCCGAACAAGACCTGGGGCCCGTATTACTAACGATGGTACGTTTGATTTTTGCATAATTACTTGTAACAACAGCCCTGATTGGCTCAGTCGGATTTCTCGTGCAATCAAATGTCTTGTTACACAGTTTACACAAAAACTTGATCGTAAGATGTTTAGTAATACGGGGCCCTGGTTTTGAAGTTACTAAATGACAAGTCTTGGGGAAACATAAAGGCAAAAGAAAAAAATTGTCGCTTTTCTATGAAAACCTCGTAACTGCAGCTTGTTTTAAGCTGCAGTTACGGGGTTTTCGAAGAAAAACAGCGAAATGCTGTTAACCAGCATTTTCTTCTTTTGCCTTACACTTTTCTGTGCTATATTCAGTGACATACATGCTGTAGTTGGTAGCACCTTTCAAGTCAAACCGAAACAAGCCAAATTATTGCTGTTTGAGCAAGGGTTAACCCATTACCAAACGACAAAATTTTAGACTTGTCCAAATTCAAAAATATTGCAGACGACAATTTAAAGCGTATGGAATTTTACATTTTTTGATGTTTTGCGGTAAAAAACATTGTGGGAAATGAAGAAATTGCTTGTCACAAGCAATTTCTTCATTTGCCACAAGGTTTTTCAAGCCATTATCTTGTAGGATGTCCAAAGGTGTCACTGTGTGGTAATGGGTTAAAAATGCAGCAGATGACCATGTGGATGTTGATGGAGATAGGATTTCTGGACAGAATAACACATTGCTGCTTTTCAACATAAAACTCATATCTACTGCATATTTAAAGCTGTAGATATGAGGTTTTTGTTGCATAGAAAGGACATATCAGATCTGTAGGTCATCTGTTACAATCAAAAACATTGTAACAAAAGCTTATCAAAGTAGCAGATACGCCATTTTAGAATTCAACCATTACTACTGAGAGTGAAAGGTGTCTACCTAATGTTGGCCATAAAATCGCTGACAGACTAATGCAGAATGACAGACTAATGCAGAATCAATGGGTTTGTCAATGAGCTAAATGTAATAACTACAGATTAACCAATCACCATTCACTAAACAGCAAAATTTTAGGGTGGCCCTACTAGAAAGCATCAGTTCTGCAGACAAAAAAGAGTATGTTAGTAACTAGGAAACTAGGTAAGACTTATGAATATTTGAGCTCAGGAAACATGGAGTCAAAAGAAGAAAATGCTGATTATCAACATTTTCCTCTTTTGCCTCAATGTTTTCTTAAGCCAATTTGATTAGGTATATCAAAACCAAGTCTTGTTTTTAAAAGGTAAACAGCAGCTGCTACAGACACTGGCAAAAACTTTCACAAAAAAACTATGCTACAATGGTAGACAAAAACAAAGGTATAATCCGACCTAGAACTATGAGCCAACATGTTCAAGCCTTAAAGGGGGGGGGGGGGGGGGGAGGGAGGTTGCAGAGAGCACATTTTCCCTTGAACAAGCATTCTGAAGTATTGCAAAACAATACCAAGTCCCCTACCGGCTTTATATATGTGTTAAGAAAAAGAAGCCCAAAAATTTTCAAAGTCCAGCATCCGTATCTTCCTAAAAAATCACTGGACCGGAACAAAACTCAACCTTGTTCTGTAACTTATCAATGCGGGTCTACATACCAAAAATCTGCTCAATAGCTGCGAGCATTAAGAAAAAAAAGTCTGAAAAACTAATTTCTCAGAAATTTTCTAAGTCCAGCATCCATATTTTCCCCAAAAATCACTGGACCGGAACGAAACTCAAACTTGTTGTGCATCCCATCAATATGTGTTCATATATCGAAAATCAGCTCAATATCTGCAAGCGTTTAGAAAAAAAGTCTGGAAAACTGTAATTTCCCAGTAATTTTCTAAGTCCAGCATCCATATCTTCCTCAAAAATCACTGGACCGGAACGAAACTCAAACTTGTTCTGTAACTCATCAATGCGGGTCAACATACCAAAAATCAGCTCAATAGCTGCCAGCATTAAGAAAAAAAGTCTGGAAAACTGTAATTTCCCAGAAATTTTCTAAGTCCAGCATCCATATCTTCCCCAAAATTACTGGACCGGAATGAAACTCAAACTTGTTCTGTAACTCATCAATGCGGGTCTACATACCAAAAATCAGCTCAATAGCTGCCAGCATTAAGAAAAAAAGTCTGGAAAACTGTAATTTCCCAGAAATTTTCTAAGTCCAGCATCCATATCTTCCCCAAAATTACTGGACCGGAACGAAACTCAAACTTGTTCTGTAACTCATCAATGCGGGTCTACATACCAAAAATCAGCTCAATAGCTGCCAGCATTGAGAAAAAAAGTCTGGAAAACTGTAATTTCCCAGAAGTTTTCTAAGTCCAGCATCCATATCTTCCCCAAAAATCACTGGACCGGAACGAAACTCAAACTTGTTCTGTAACTCATCAATGCGGGTCCACATACCAAAAATCAGCTCAATAGCTGCCAGCATTGAGAAAAAAAGTCTGGAAAACTGTAATTTCCCAGAAATTTTCTAAGTCCAGCATCCATATCTTCCCCAAAAATCACTGGACCGGAACGAAACTCAAACTTGTTCTGTAACTCATCAATGCGGGTCCACATACCAAAAATCAGCTCAGTAGCTGCCAGCATTGAGAAAAAAAGTCTGGAAAACTGTAATTTCCCAGAAATTTTCTAAGTCCAGCATCCATATCTTCCCCAAAAATCACTGGACCGGAACGAAACTCAAACTTGTTCTGTAACTCATCAATGCGGGTCTACATACCAAAAATCAGCTCAATAGCTGCCAGCATTAAGAAAAAAAGTCTGGAAAACTGTAATTTCCCAATAATTTTCTAAGTCCAGCATCCATATTTTCCTCAAAAATCACTGGAGCAGAACGAAACTCAAACTTGTTCTGTAACTCATCAATGCGGGTCTACATACCAAAAATCAGCTCAATAGCTACCCCCGTTTAGAAAAAAAGTCCGGAAAACTAATTCACCGGACTGACGGACAGACGGACGGACTGACGGACAGAGTGCAAACCTAAAGTCCCCTTCGGCTTCGCCGGTAGGGGACTAATAAAAGCAAATGATGACACTTAGAATAATGACATATATTGCATGCTGTCTCCGTGACAGTACAACAGCTGTCTCCAGATAATACTTTTAGCCTATTTGTCAATTTACTATCAGGTGGTGGGTTTGAATCACATACTTTTATAATTCAAAATCAGTTTGAAATCCTTCTTCTCCAGTCAATTTAGACTCGCTGATTTTCGGTCATTCATAATTCGTTGTCCTGTTATACACCAGTATTGTTTGGAAAAGTAGTGACTTACATAGGTAAAGTTGTCACAAAAGGTATGGGTCGTTAAAAGATCATTTCTTACCTATGCATATTGAACATGGTCATTTCAGGGTCAAGCAAATATTGACTTATCCATTTATGAAATACACATTCTTAACCAATTCCAAAATAAGACAGTGTCCGAATTCACCAACATTTCTAAATCAATTGTCTAAAGCTAAATTACATTACAAGCCATCTGATTGGACGAAACATATGTCTCTGCCAATTGAACGGATTGTATAGCAATTTTAAAGATAAATTTGGAATTAGACTGGTTGGTGACTTCCACACCAAAGTCAGTTTTATCAAAACTTACGGGTTGTATTTTTGTCTTGCAAATATCTTCGGACATGTTCAGGACAAAAATAGTATCACCAATAACCTAAGACCTTAGTATTGTGATTATTGTTTTTAATGTTTCGTAGGACACCAGTAAGTCTTAAGTACAGCTCCGGCTAAGAACCATGCAAAACCTGCAAAAGGCGGTACATCGCATGTCAAGAAAATGCATGTTTTCTATTTTTCCCAACTGATTTAGTCATAAAACAAAGCAAATGACCAATCTTTTTGGTCTGCACATTGGTGTATGATTGCCACGGCGATTTTAAATTTTACATGTTTAACTCAAATCCCATTGCTTTACATTGTAAAATTTGAAGGTTTTTTTCTCCCAAGACCAGAACGTTATTACATAAGTGTTATGCCTATTATATGAGAAATGACTTTATGTTCAAATATCAAAAGTCAAACCCGTGTGTTTTTTAGGTTAAATACGGCAAAGGGCAAAAATATGTGTGATATTTGTATAGTACTTTAGGTACTTTGATTTATTACCTTGAATACTTTGATTATCCCCAGACCAAAATGGCGACTGTGTATGGCCTTACCACCTGAAGAATCTGATTGTTTTTGTTTTCACGAAATGATTATGTATTTATACACAAGGAAAGACACAAGAGGTTAGTATTATGACCAGAGCAAGTCTGGCCTTCTGTTCTGTATCAATGAGGTTGACTACTTTTATGAGAAAACCAACATTGCTCGTTGTTTACCTGTGCATCAGGCTAGACCAGGAAAGTATGTACTGTGGATATCTTTCTGACACAAACTATTTTAGTTTCACACTACTTGAAATACATCATAGTATGTTTGGTAACTCGTGACTGTGTAATTCAGTCAAATGTGTATAATATATGATGGTATTTCAAAGTGAAAGTAGAAAAACAGAAATATCCTTTCCTCCCATGCATTCGATAGGTCCTATGGTTTTGATAGCTTTGTTGTTTTCAAAAGTGTTTACAATCTGAATATCATTCCACTTGCATCTAAATAATTTTGCTAAAAGTCTTTGGTCATTGAAATTTGGAGACAACTGATTATTACACAAAAACTTTTTTTTTTCACAATAGAAACTGTCAAACCTGCCCCTTTTAAACCAGCCCATGGTTAAACCTGCCCCAAAACGGTAAAACATGTACCTTATTAAACCCGCCCCAAAACGATAAAACTGGCCTCATGATAGATTTTATAACGGTGAAACCGCCCCCAAAATTGGCCCCAAATTTTCTATGACGATTATCATGATTATCAGTAATGATTATATTTATGGGGCCGGTTTGAGCATTCTGGGTCGGTTTTACCATTTTTCTGAGTGTATGGGCTGGTTTAACCCTTTCGCAAACAAGACCAGGTTTTGACGTCCCTGATAGAAAAGGCTAAGGAAAACCTTTAGGCGAAAGAAGAAAATACTGGTAACCAACAATCTGACAGTCATGCATAGGTCTGTGTCTTTAAGTTTTCAGCCAAAAGTGCCCCAAACCACTTATTAATGAAAGTCAGGGTGTTCCCTGTGCATAAGAATTTTGGGGTCTGGTCATTGTGGCCCCTAGTCTTCAAAGCTGGAGGTCATTTCTCCAATTTTGATGTCACATGCTCTGACATCTGCATCCATGTTATTGTTAGTATCAAAAGCCTTATCATTTATGGGCCCTTTTATTCCATATTTTGGCTTATTTATATTTATAGTTTTAAGCAAAACGCTTTCACCCCATTGAAGTTGATATATGCATAATCATTTTGTCTCGGCACTGGTTATCTGGTATTACTGCTTTTTTGAATTGAAAATCTAGATCCCCTCTTGTCAAGATCAAATAAAAATAATAATAGAATATTTCAGAAATATTGTGAGGTATAAAATGAGCAAAACTTTTTTAAAATAAATTCTTGATGTAATTTAACAAAGTTCCATAATTTCAAACTGCCATGTATCTCAATGTCAGTTTAGTGACATTCCTCTTGTTTTGAGATAATGAGTCTGTTCTTTATTTACTTTCAGATGGCTCTGTACCGGTGGTCCTTTATGATGTAGAATCTCTGCTTGAAATTATGTAACTGTCCTGAATATCAGCCAGGTATGTGAGGTACAAAATTTGTTATATATTATATGCTTTGATTTCATAATATTGCTGTCTATTTTACTGATCATTTATATTTTAAGTTCAATGTAACACCAGACTGCTACCTCTAGTTAATGCTAGCCTGGATGACTACCTCATTGAGAATGATCTAGCCATATTGCTCTTTATACTTGCTGTTTGAATTTTTTTCATATATTGTTCTTTTTTGACCTGTCTATCTGTTAACCCTTTCCCAAACAAGACCTGGTTTTGACGTCCCTAATCGAAATAGCTTGGGAAAACATTGAAACAAAAGAAGAAACTGCTGATAATCAGCAGTTTCTCCTTTTGCCTCAATATTTTCTGTGCCATATTTTACACAAATCCTATCTTTAATAACATTCATTTTGTCATTTGCGGCAGTTTTTTAAGTGGATCACCCTAAAATTTTGTCGTTTGGGAAAGGGTTAAGATTTAATTGTATCAATTTCCCGACCTTCTATTCTTGAAGAAATATTTGTATGAAAGAGATAATGAAAAATGATTTATATCTTTGTGTTTTTCTTCAGGTGAAGAACTTATCTGCACAGCAGAAGAAGACAGAGTGAGACATGATTAAAGTCAAACAGCCTGCCTGCCAAGATCAACTAAATATTTGACACATTTCCATCTTTATCCACTTGTTGACAAGCTCATGAAATACCACAAAATGAAGCATGATTGTACGTTACAGATTCTGGAGATTGTAGTTGTACACAACAGACTGAATTGTTCAAGGAAATGGCCCTGTAAAGAAGTACATACCATGAAGTCTCTAGATTTGGAACACAATAATAGTTCAGTGGTCCCATAAAAGTTTCACACATTACAGTGAATTTAGGGGGAAAAGTTAAAACATTGTGCTGTCAGCAAGTGTGGGCACTGAAGATCTGAATGGTTAGGTTTTCAAGGTCAAAGCTTATTTCAACGACTAAATGGTGAAAGAAAGAGATTGTCTTTCTCATCTACATATCCCAATGAACACTTCTGCCAAGTATGAAGCAAATTAGACATAAACTGTAGTTGTGTGGACAAGAGTCTTTTAGCCAAATAAGGGTCCTTAACTCAATAATTTGTGATGGAATTTTCATGAAAATTGTGTCTTTCACATCTACAGGTCCCTATGAACAAATGCTTTTGCTTAGTATGAAGCAAAACTGACAGAAACTATTGTAAGATTTTTATGAATAAGATTTTGTGGAACTTACCAACTGACGGACCAGCCAACAGACCAAAAGGCTTATTCCAGTATACCCCTTAAGCTTCAGTTGTGGGGGGATGATAACATTAACAATGGTATCTCATATGGTAAAAATTATTGAATGGATTGTTGGAAAGCATTTTTAACATTTTCTCAGTTATCGTAGATGCTTAAGATAACAATACATGTGTGTTCAATATGGTCTTTGGTTAGGCTATAGTAAGAAATGAAACTGTTGAGATAAAAAAGGGAAATTGCTTGTTATCTGCATTATATTCTTTTGGCACAAGTGTTTTTTTTTCCAAAGCCTTCTCTACAAGATACATCAAAATGATGGTTTGTTTGGAAAAGGGTTAATGCAAGACTTTTATATGAATGTTAATTGATATATTTAATATTTGTCATTGTTGGATACAAGGCCTAGAAATGTGAAGTATCATGGATTGATGTCCTCTTATATGCATTATATTCACTATATTAACCCATTACCAGATTGCAGAATTTTAAAGTTGTCCAAAGTCAAATATGTTGCAAAAGACAATTTCAAGTGAATGAAATTTTACAATTTTAATTGTGGATAAAAAACATTGTGGAAAATAAAGAAATGGATTGTTTGTTCATTTTCAAGATGAAACTTTTAGCCTTTAAGTCAAAGGGTATTAAAATTTGTCATCATGTGGTAATGGGTTAAGATAGTCCACTCAAATGAGATTCATCAGACTTAGAACATTTGGGGCAACACTGTGAAAATTAAGCTGTAAAAGGTATCTATTATTTTTTCTAATTCGTAATGTTTCGGTAGAGATCAAGTGCATTACAAATGTTTAAGACTTAGCATGAAATACTCCGTTGTTTCATGAATCTCATTATGGGTGGACTACCTTAATAAACATGTACTCAAAAGAAGAAATATGACATTGATTTTTGTTTTAAGTTAAAGCATAGGTATCATTTTCATCTCTCTATACATTAAATTCATACATTAATTTGGTATTGAGAAAAAAATGGTTGAAATGTAGCTAAATATTTAGATGTTAAAAATGGCTGCACTACCTTAATGTATTTTTAATCAAAATAAGAAAACAATAACAGCACTGGTTTCTGTCTTTCATTTTAAGCATAGACACTAGTTTACTTGCTAAAAGACATCACTTCCTTATTTTATGTTGGTCTTGTGAGAACAATTTGGATGAAAAATGCATAATTGTACAATTATTTAAATTCTGAGAATAGTTGCACTACCTTAATTCATTTATAAAGAAAAGATGAAGACAAAAACTACATGTTTCTTTCATGTTTAAGAATAGATATCGGTATAATTGTGCTATGACATCACTTTTATGTTTATCCCTTTCCAGAACGACAAAATTTTGGACCAGTCTAATTTGAAATGAGTTGCAGACCACAAAATAGTTTATTATAAAAGGTAGAAAATGTGTATTTTAGAGCTTAGAAAATATTGAGACAAAGAGAGAAAATGCTGATCATCAGCATTTTCTTCTTTTGTATCAATGCTTTTCTCTCCGAGACGTCAAAACCCGGTCTTGTTTGGAAAAGGGTTATGCTTGTCCTGGGACAAAAACTGTAAGTTGAAAAGTGTATAATTTCTAAAAATTCTTTATTTTAATCGATTCTGAGAATGGTTGAACTACCTTAATGCATTTATAGATAAAAAAGTATAAAAAAAAAGAATAAAACACACACAAACAGGTTACTTTCTTTCATGTTTAAGTAATGACATAAATTTATTGTTGGTCTTGGGAGAAAAATTAATTTGTAAAATGCATAATTTAACATTGTTTTAGATTTTGAGACCGGCTGTACCACCTTAATGCATTTATATGGAAAAAAGGTGGAAAAATGGATGTTTCTTTCTTTTATGCTAAATAGATGACATCACTATATTTGTGGAAAGACATCATTTTCTTAGTTTATGTTGGTCTTGGGAGACAAACTTGGTTGAAAAGTGCATAATTTCGCATTTTTTTAGATTTTGAGAACGGATGTACTACCTTAATGCATATATATTGAAAATAGGGAAAAAAGCACACAGGTTTCTTTCTTTCATGTTTAAGTTTAGACATCAGTTTATTTGATCAAAGACATCACTTTCATAGTTTATGTTGGTCTTGTGAGAAAAACTTGGTTGAAAAGTGCATAATTTCGCATTTTTTTAGATTTTGAGAATGGTTGTACTACCTTAATGCATATATATTGAAAATAAGAAAAAAACACACAAGTTTCTTTCTTTCATATTTAAGTTTAGACATCAGTTTGTTTGATCAAAGACATCACTTTCATAGTTTATGTAGGTCTTGGGAGAAAAATTTGGTTGAAATGTGCATAATTTCGCATTTTTTTTTAGATTTTGAGAACGGATGCGTTACCTTAATGCATATATATTGAAAATAAGAAAAAAAACACACAAGTTTCTTTCTTTCATTTTGAAGTTTAGACATCAGTTTATTTGATCAAAGACACCAATTTCTAAGTTTATGTTGGTCTTGGGAGAAAAACTTGGTTGAAAAGTGCATAATTTCGCATTTTTCTAGATTCTGAGAACGGTTGTACTACCTTAATGCATATATATTGAAAATGAGAAAAAAACACACAGGTTTCTTTCTTTCATGTTTAAGTTTAGATATCTTTTTATTTGATCAAAGACATCACTTTCATAGTTTATGTTGGTCTTGGGAGAAAAACTTGGTTGAAAAGTGCATAATTTCGCATTTTTTTAGATTTTGAGAATGGTTGTACTACCTTAATGCATATATATTGAAAATGAGAAAAAAACACACAGGTTTCTTTCTTTCATGTTTAAGTTCAGACATCCGTTTATTTGATCAAAGACATCACTTTCATAGTTTATGTTGGTCTTGGGAGAAAAACTTGGTTGAAAAGTGCATAATTTCGCATTTCTTTAGATTTTGAGAACGGTTGTACTACCTTAATGCATATATATTGAAAATGAGAAAAAAAACACACAGCTTTCTTTCTTTTATGTTTAAGTTTAGACATCAGTTTATTTGATCAAAGACATCACTTTCATAGTTTATGTTGGTCTTGGGAGATAAACTTGGTTGAAAAGTGCATAATTTCGCATTTTTTTTAGATTTTGAGAACGGATGCGTTACCTTAATGCATATATATTGAAAATGAGAAAAAAACACACAAGTTTCTTTCTTTCATTTTGAAGTTTAGACATCAGTTTATTTGATCAAAGACATCACTTTCATAGTTTATGTAGGTCTTGTGAGAAAAACTTGGTTGAAAAGTGCATAATTTCTTATTTTTTTAGATTCTGAGAACGGATGCACTACCTTAATGTATTTATATTGAAAATATGAAAAAAACACACGGGTTTCTTTCTTGCATGTTTAAGCATAGAGGTCAGTTTATATATCTTAATACACCATTTCATGAAATCTTTCTGGTCTTGAGAGATAATTTACTTTGAAAATAGCCATTTTTAAGAATTTTGCCTAAAAACTGTATACCAGTTACCCCACCCACCTTCACTAGAATGGTGTGTGTTTAAGGGTTTGAAAATTTTGTTGTTTATTGTTGCAATTTGTCTATCTAGGATGAATCTACATAACTAAACTATAAAATAAATAATTCATAAGCACCACTTGTATTTCTTGGTATATCAAAGTACTGAAAAATCAGTATTTTCGCCTTTGGAAAGCATGGAATGGAGCTGAAAATGAAAATCCTTGGTTACCATGGTAACAATCAACGGATTCAGGAAATATTTCAGCTTTCGACTTTTGGTCACAAAAGGGTTGCACTGAGGTGCAAATAAACAAATTCTGTTACTATGGATGTACCGCCTATTGCATGGTCCTTAGCCGGAGCTGTACTTAAATGCTTTTATGAAACTGGCCCCGTTTCAATTTAACCCCCCAAGGGCGGATCCAGGATTTTTTCCTAGGGGTGGGGGGGGTCCAAGCCGAATTTTTTTCAGGGAGGGCCCAAGCCCAAATAATGGATTAACCCATTACCAAACGACAAAATTTCGACTTCTCCAAATTCAAAGATGATGCAGACGACAACTTCAAGTGCATGGAATTTTAGATTTTTTGTTGCTTTTGTTTAGAAAACATTGTGGGAAATGAAGAAATTGCTTGTCACAAGCAATTTCTTCATTTTCCACAATGTTTTCCCAAGCCTTTTCATGTGAGGGAGTCAAAAGGCGTCACTGTACAGTAATGGGTTAAAATTCAGTAAATATGTAACGTTACACTAAATTCATATAGTCAAAATTAAATTTTCGGTCAATGCCAGGGAGGGTCCGGACCCCCGGACCCCCCCCCCCCTCTAGATCCGCCCATGACCCCCAAAAGGCTCAGGAAGGCATTGAAGCAAAAGAAGAAAATGCTCACAGTCAGCATTTTCTCCTTTTGTCTCAATATTTTCTCTGTGATATTGCACAAAATGCTTTCTTTATCAATGTAGATTTTGTCCTCTGCAGAAGATTTCAAAATGGACCACATTAATTATTTGCTGTCTACTTCATAGCACAGAAAATATTGTGGCAAAATTGAGAAAGTTTCTTTTGCCTCAATGTCTTCTGACTTTTTCTATTACAGATCTCATAACCATGTCTTATTTGGAAAAGGGTTATGGGAGATAAAAGAAGGCCCTTCTATTTACTGCAAATGCATGGTTTAAACAATTAAATCAAAGCAGAAAGTGCAAAACTATTTCAAGTGAACATTGCACTTACAATCTATTTGCACGAACCCTTTCAATTTCCTTGCTGAACTGAGCACATGCATGCATGTCGGTGCATCACATAAAAGCTTTCAACAATTTGTAATCCTAAACATTCCAATTTATTATTCATTAACAATGCAAGGAACACAAAATGTCCTGTTCAGCAAGGGGAATTGGTTATCACTTTCCGTCTATTTTTTTTTCTGTCTAACTCCGTCCTCTTTTTCTGATAGTTAGGTTTATTGGGCTTTTATGCTGTTTTCAACTGCTATGGACATATCGTCAAGGCTGGAGCATCTAACCATGGATTCCTGTCCTTTCTCATACCAGTACTACCACAACAAACACCTTAACTGAGCCTCCAGCTGCTAGCCCACATAGGTTCACGATATCAAACCATTAATGGGAGACAGGGTATTTGCAGCGGCCGGGTATCGAACACTGAACATCTCGAATGAGAGGCAGATGCGCTACCAACTGTGCCATGGTTGGGCCTCTTCTTCTGATAGACTAAGTCAAAAGAACAACTTAAGGATGTCCAACCCTAATGAGATGTCAGAATTATTTGGAGACGTTGTAAACATTTGGTGGTGGAATGAATTTTCAATCCCCAATGTTTACCACATCGCCCGAATAGGTCAGATTCATAACAAATATTGTCCTACCAACTGACAATGACACCCTGCAAACTTCTCGACTCAATACCAATCAATTATTCTGTGACAAGGAGATAAAAGTCAAATTCAATCTATTTCATCTTAACACAGTGTTGTAGGTACTAATTTGACTACTAGCTTCATCTAGATATTTAAATGTCTACCAATTACTTCTCGTCTTTAAGATTATCCATGGCATTTATTCTGCATTCTTTTTATAAGAACCATTGCTCACTCTAATCAAGATATTATTTAGCCATATGAACCCTTTCCCAAACTGCAAAATTTCAAAATTTCCATTTCAAAAGCTGTTGCAGACGACAAATGGACCTTGTTTAAGATAGAATTTGTGTATGATATAGTGCAGAATATATTGAGACATAAGGAGAAACTCAGCAGTTTCTCCTTTTGTCTCAATGTTTTCCCAAGCCATTTCTATAAGGGAGTCAAAACCAGGTCTTGTTTGGGAAAGGGTTAACGACAGATCAGATTAGACATGCTAAAATAGCATATTAATTAACTCTTTCCAAAACGACAAAATTCTAGGGTGGCCAAATTCAAAAGCTGCTGTGGACGACAAAATGGACGTTGCTAGATGTTGTGAATGACATTGCATAATAAAAACATTAAGGCAAAAGGAGAAAATGCTGATTATAAGCATTTTCTTCTTTAGCCTCAATGATTTCCAAAGCCATTTCTTTTAAGTAACCTCAAAACCAGGTCTTGTTAGGGAAAGGGTTGAATTTGTCCTCCTTGAACAGTTCATTTAAGCCAATAGGTTTCAACCAGTTCATCAAATACAAAAAGATTGCAGTTACTACAAAGAAACAAATATTTCTCTTGACAACAGACACTTTCATCTTAACCCTATCCTTCAGAACAAAGTTCAAATTCAATGAGATTAAAAAAGACAAAAACATAAGACTTTTGACATAAGCCATGTATGTATGAGTGTTGAAAAGATTGAAGGATAAGAATAAAAGGCTGATTATAAATATTTTTTCCCCTATCTCTTAATGTTTTCTTGAACCATTTTTTAAGCAAACATCAAGACCAGTCCATGTTTGAGAAAGGGTAGACATTGTCTAAATAATATGACCTCAATATAAGGTGAAATTCAAACTACTGAAACTAATAACCTTTTTCCACCTTTCTGATGCTGAACCAATAGTATTCCTGCTTTGGCAAGCAAGAAAGTATGCTTGTATTGAGATCCTTCTTGAGATCCAGCTTATGATGTGTCTGTTCTAGTAAAATTTAGATTGATTGATTGAGGTTCAACACCTTTTCACCTGGAGCACCTAACCATGGATTCTTGTCGTTTCTAATAACAGTACTGCCACAACATCTGTACCGAGCCTCCAGCTTCTCTCCCACATAGGTTAACCCTTTCCCAAACAAGACCTGGTTTTGACGTCCCTAACAGAAAGGTCTTGAGAAAAGATTGAGACAAAAGAAGAAACTGCTGATAACCAGCAGTTTCTCCTTTTGCCTCAATATTTTCTGTACCATATCTTACATAAATCCTATCTTTAGTAACACTCGTTTTGTCATTTGTGACAGTTTTTGAAATGGATCACCCTAAAATTTTGCCGTTCGGGAAAGGGTTAACAATTATCAAACCATTAGTTTCAGACAATATTGTCAGAAAGTATCTTTGTCATAATCAGGGATCTAACCCAGGACCTCTCGAGGGAGAATATGATGCGCTACCAACTGTGCTAAGGCCGCAGCCCAAGAAAGATTTTGAAACATCCTTTTCCTTTATATCCAAACATAGTAGTTTTAATTACAAGAAAATATTATTTTTTGCTACAGGTTTCAATTTTTTACCAATCAAAAATTTAGTTGTCTGGGAAAGGGTCATTTTGTGAGGGACTAGGTCACCTAGGGTCTACAGTACCATAGAAGCAAGAGCCCTGTCCAAAAATGTCACATTTGTGAGCTGATAAAACCTCATCAATAGTTCACGACTTCTCAATAATTTACCTTTATGCTTTTTAAACCTTTTTATAACATCGAAATTCTAGACATGTTTTACATAACTAAAAGCTGCTGCGGAGGACAACATTATCAATTTGATGATATACCGTACATAGCCTTTGAAAGTCATACAGAGTCCCTGCGAAAAAAAAAGTTTAAGAACGCATTTCTAGTTCTAGAACTGTTCTAGAACATTAAATGGCAATTCTAGAACCATTCCAGAACAGTTCTAGAAGTGCAATTTAACGTTCTAGAACAGTTCCAGAACTTAAATGAACTTTTCGCAGGGGAGGTAACAATGACAGAACTCCTCTCATATTTAAAGGATAAAGAGTCAAATACATAGATTTAACCAGAATTCCTGAAATAAATGTTAACAATCATCCATAATGATTAGTAATGAATCTCTACACACAGAAAATTATTTGTTAGTTTCTGGAATAGGTTGAACTCTAAATCCAAAAGTAGGTCATCACCAAGGAGATGACCTTGACTTACCTTTTTCACCAGAAACAGCAAGGTCAAGGCCTTTAAAGCTGGTGGATTTGCTGGGCAGGGACTGGGTCTTCTTCAGCTTTTGTAGATGTATTTGTTTATATGATCCTGAAATCAATGATAAATTGTCAACAAACTTTCCATAAACAAGCCCTGATTTTGACCACCCAGTGGGATTATAATATAGGAAAGAAAACGTAACGTGTCTGTGAACCATGAATGCCCCCAAAACGGCCAAAATTAAGTTTTCTGACAGACAGACGGACACAAGTAAAACAATATGCCCCGATCTTCGAAAATGCTGATAAACAGACATTGTACAATATGCCCCGATCTTCGAAAATGCTGATAAACAGACATTGTAGAATTTCTAGTCCCAAATGTGTTAGAACAAAGAAATTTCATCCAAAAATCATATTTTGCTGTACTTAAAACAATACTCTGCTAACCTAGACTTGATGAATTTTTCCATTGACCACGTTTATTATAAACACCCAGCTTAATTTTCCATTGACCATGTTTATTATAAACACCCAGCTTTATTTTCCATTGACCATGTTTATTATAAACACCCAGCTTTATTTTCCATTGACCACGTTTATTATAAACACCCAGCTTAATTTTCCATTGACCATGTTTCTAATAAATACTCAAGAATTTATAAGAATAATTACTGTATGTGTTTATCCCTTTCCCAAAATAGACCTGGTTTTGACCCTGTAAGAAAAGGGTTGGGAAACATGGTTCATACAAAATTTTGATGAAATAATTCAAGGGATTTTTAAGGGTTTTTTAAGGACTCAACATTAAAATTCAAGGGCTACTAACATTCAATAATCTAAGCACAAATATGGTTTATATATCGGTTTTCATACACTTTATACCGTTGCTAAGAAACAATCATATTTCAAAAACTAAGTCTTATTTATTACAGGTACTTGATGATGATTTGGTGGTGGGGTAATCATCATCTCATAGTATCAACATCATCAACTTCAATGTTTGTTTTTGGATTTTCTGCATATGTTAGAAGACGACTGAATATCATTTACCAACATAACAATAAATATAATTCAAGGGTTTTTAAAGGGCTCGGACTCGTTTTTTAAGGGTTTTACAAGGCTCACATCCATTTTCAAGGGTTTTATAAGGCCAAGACCAGATTCAAGGGTTTTTCAAGGCCTGTGCGAACCATGGGAAAACATTGAAAAAAAAGAAGACAATGCTGACAACCAGCATTGTCTTCTTTTGTCTCAATATTTTCTGTACTATATTGCCAACAAATCATATATTCATTAACTTCCATTTGTCATCTGCGGCAGCTTTCAAACAGGATTGCCCTAACATTTTGCCGTTCAATAAGGGTTATGTACCTTCTTGTGAAGCTTGTTCGTCTGTTTGTTGCGGAGGTTGACCTACAGGTCCTGTGTGTCGTTTAACGATGGGTTTCTTGTTGTAGATATCATTGCTGTCTTCACTGTTGGACCACGGCTGCTTCTTCGGCTTTGGTGGACCATCATTCTGCAAATACAACAAATATTGTTATAATATTTAACCCTTTCCCGAACAGCAAAATTTAGATATAATTTGGTCTAATAGGGATCAATTTCATCTACGTAATTTCCAACAAACAATGGTATTTTGTATGTCTAAATCTAGAACATCGCAACTACAACTTGATTGAAGCTATAGTTACGAGATTTTATAACAATAAACAACATCGACATTTAATAAAGACAATAAGAGACCTAATATTGGACAAACAATAGCATTTCGTAAGTGTTATAAAATCTCGTAACTTCAGTAACTATGGCTTGAATCAAGTCGTAGTTACAAGATTTTATAACAACACCAACAGTTTATCAATACATAACGGTAAAACCCAGTCTATTTTAAGGACAAAATTCATCCCTATTTTGACATAACTTACACAATCCAGTTGAGGAACAAGCCCGATCAACAGCTCTTTTACTTCCCAACACTCAAATACCCCCATATCTCAACTTCCACTCTGTGGTCTTATGTCCAAAATATGATATTCTAGGCCATCTTTCTAGCAATTATTATCGTCTCACAATGCTTAAAATTGATCAGTTCAAACTGTACTGTTTGTAGTCTTTTAAGAGCTAATTAAAAGAATTTCATTCTGACTTTAATTAAAAGAAGATTAGGATGATAAAGTTGCATGTTACATAACAAATTCCCTAACAACATAAACAATTGCGCCAAAGTACTGAAATCTGTTTGTTGTCAAATTCCAAGTGACAATTTCATCAAAGTATTTAGTACAGTCATGTTTTTGTCCTACAAAGTCCTTTGACACACCAAGGACACCTACAACATCTTCAGGACAAAAATCGCAAGTCTTAAATCTCTCAATACTTCAAAGGAAATGTGACATTTGTCCTAAACGTTTTGAAGAACATTTTGTATGACAAAAACATGTCCAAAATGCTTCCATGAAACTGGCCTCCTGGAATTGGACTGCTACTTCATTACCACATATTAATGCTTTTTGATACAAGAAAAGAGCTTCGGAAAATACTGCGGAAATTGAAGAAATTACATATGACATTTTTTTCATTTTCTGCAATTTTTTTTTGCCAAGAAAGTTATAATTTTTTTTTTTTAAAAAAATCACATTTATTGAAAGATACAAATATTTCCATCAAAAAGTAACTAAATGACACAAAAAGAATTATTTTCCAGCAATGTTTGCCTAAGAGCCAAAAAAAACATGTATAAACTCCTCAAACAAGATGTATAAAATGAAAAGTTTTTCATCAAAAAGTATGTTTCCATGAATAGTGTTTTCATACAGTTTCAAAGGCCAGCATTCATTTCATTTCAACAAATTTGAAAGTTTATAATCTCTTTATGCTGATTGGAGAAACTGAAAGGCTGGGGGACTTGCTCTCTTTATTAAAACTTGATTTTGATGAGTATCATAATGCTACCTTAAAACTTTCTTCTCTTAACCCTTTCCAAAACGACAAAATTTTAGGGTGATCCACTTCAAAAACTAATACAAATGACAAATTGGATGATATAAAAGATAGGATTTGTGTAAAATATGGCATAGAAAATATTGAGACAAAAGGAGAAACTGCTAGTTATCAGCAGTTTCTTCTTTTGTTTCAATGTTTTCCTTAGTCTTTTCTATTAGGGAGGTCAAAACCAGGTCTTGTTTGGGAAAGGGTTAAAACTTTCTTCTCTTAACCCTTTCCCAAACCACAAAATTACAGGCTGATAAAAATTCCAGGTGTTGCAGATGACATTTTCAAGTTAGGAAAATTTTACACTTTTACACTAATATATTGAAATGTCTCTTTAATTGGTTGTTTCTCTTAAATTGGTTTTTTGTTCGAAACAAAATTTTGAGACAGCAGAACAAGGGTTAAGTTTTGATCATTTGATCTTTTGTCTATTTTGATGAGATTTTAATTTCAAGGTTACTTATTGTGCTTTTCTTTTCAATGTAACACTAAGTTAGTCTAACTATATGCAAGTAATTGTGCCCAAACAAATAACATGACACAATAATATGGTAGTTTTACCTTATTGAACAGACACATTAAAAATTTTGCCATTGTTTGCACATGTCATTTCCTACGAAATTCCGAATACCTACTTTAATGCATCACAAATCTAAAGAAAAGACCCTTTTTTCATGTACAATGTAATTATTCAGGGCTTTTTTTTTAAGGTTAGGGGAAGAGCCCGGGGCCCGGGGGCCTGTATTTGGGGAAAATACAACTATAGGGGAATATTAATTGCTCGTTTTTTCGATAAAGAGCTTCTAAGTTTTAACAAAAGAATTTTAATTTTAATAACTTTGTTTAAGAGGGGACCTTAAAGATTTATTGAGGGAAAATGCATCTTTAGAGGACAATTTTTCTGAGAGGAAGGGGCCTATAAACAGCCCCAGTTTCTTAGTAAAACAAGAGCTGTCCGAAGACAGCGCGCTCGACTTTCTAAGTTGCTTAGTATAAAGGGGGCATAACTCCAAATATAGTGGAGCCAGGGTCATGGGCCCTGGTAGTAAGGTAGAGGGTGTGATGGTGAATAAGTATTCCAAGTTTGGGTTGAATCCCTTTGATAGTATGGAAGTCATTGATGTTTGAAAAAACTTTAACCTTTGTTGCAATGCCAACGCCAACATCGACGCCCGGGTGACAGTATAAGCTCTCATTTCTCAAGTCGAGCTAAAAATGGCAATAGAAACCAAGAAATCAACCTTAGTTATTCTCACCCAGGAATATCAAGTTCACCAAAATATTAATCAATTGTTATAAAAACTAATAGTCATAAGGAGAGGGTTAAAAGCATTTACCCTTTACCAGACTGCAAAATTTTAGACTTGTCTGAATTCAAAAATATTGCAGACAATTCCAAAAGGATGAAATTCTACATTTTTCAGTCTTTCTGGGTAGGAAAAAGTTGGAAATTAAGGAATTGCTTGCCACGAGCAATTTCTTCATTTTCCACAATGTTTTCCAAAGTTTTTATCATGCAGGGCTTTAAAAGAACTTCATATAAAGTGGGAATGGGTTAAGCAAGGGTAAAGTTTACAGTCGTTTGAGCAGTAAGGTTCTATTGTTCAGCATAATCACTTTGAATTATAGCCAAACCACAATCAATGTGATTACACACAGCTAGATTAAACAGAGAATAGCTGAATTTTAAACACAAATAAATCATTAATAATTACTCCTACCCTATGTTGTGGGTACTCATTTAAATCATCTCGCTGAGACGATTTAATTGAGTACCCACAACATAGGAATTGCATGAGAAATAAAAGTTTTAGATCGATGTTACCATATCTTATCCAGAGCTATGTTAAAACTATTTCTGTCAAAAATCTTTTGAATGATAAAGCAAGAGCTACACAAAAGACATGACTTTGTTTATCATATTCTGTACAATTAATTTTCTCAAGGCCCTATGTTATGGGTACAGAAACTCATTTCAATTATCTTAACTGAGACAATTTTATTCTTTTCAGACCAAATCAAACTATATTTCACTTTCTTATTATCACCTTTTGGTGTGAAATTCTGGCGTTAAAGTTAGAGATCTAGTCCCACATATTTTGAGAAAAAAATGTTTCAGGTCCTTTGCAGTCGATGTTTGTAAGTTTATGTGTATTGAACGCGACTAAAGCATGATTTTGAGTTTTGGATTACTTTTCTTATACATCGGCAAATTGTCCAGCAATTTAAATTTTTACACTTTAGGGAACGCTTAAGGTCTTATGTAGGGTGCGTAATTCCAGCTCCTTATTGGTCACTGCAACAAATCTATGGGCTGCAGCCATGGCGCAATTGTTAGTGCATCAGCCTCTCATTTGTGAGGCAGCAGGTTCGATCACTGGTCGCTGCAAATATCCTTTTAGACAAATTTGTTTCCCACCAATTGTTTGATATCATTAACCTATGTTGGCGAGCAGCTGGAGGCTCAGTTAAGATGTTGTTGTAGTACTTGTATGACAAACGACAAGAATCCATGGTTAGGTGCTCCAGTCGCTGTGATAAGAATATAGGCTCTATAGCAGTTGAATTTCAGAAAACAGCCTTAAACACCCCCCCCCCCCCCCAAATAAATCACCCCAAATCTGCACCTTTTGTCATGTTGAAAAGAGAAAAATGTTAATTATTCCAGCTTAAACATTGAAACAGCTGTAGCTACTCAGTGCTGTTGCATTTTCATCTTGAATTTCTCTGTACAAGATATTTCAGATTATATGTTAATCCAGCATTGACATTATGACTGTTAAAAGAGTCTCAATCGAAAGCAAGACAGATCAACCAGTTACCTTCTCATTTAAATTCTTAAATGGGAGATATTTAAATGAAATAGGGCCTTGGTTTAAACAAACATATACACTGAATGCCAGGCGTATTTAAAAGCAGGTTCTTTTCTTATTTTTAAATGCATGAGTTATGTGAACAAACACTTAGCCCATTGCCGCATAATGACGCTTTTTGATGCCCCTCAAGATAAAAGCTTTGGAAAACATTGTGGAAAAAGAAGAAAGTACTTTTGACAAGCAATTTCTTTATTTTCCAAAATGTTTTCTGCCCCAAAAGTAGTAATTTTCAAGATTATTAACACTGAAAATGTTGTCTACAAATTCTTTCAATTTGGACATGCTTAAAAATAAGTCGTTTGGTAATGGGTTAAACCTTTCCTGAACAAAAATATAGCGTGTTTTAAAGTTAGAATGCTGAACCGAAGTTTCAAAATTTGTATTAATAGCAATGAATTTTGTGCTAAACATAGACTGGCTTTACCATCATAAATTACATTGAGTAACCCTCAGTCTTGTTATAAATTCTTGTAAATTTAGGCTTCTGCAATGTCAAAGCTGTTGCGGACAACTCAGACGTGGATGTTAATATAAAGATAGGATTTCTCCAAAATATAGCACAGAAAATATTGAGGAACAAGGAGAAAATGCTGGTTGTCAGCATTTTCTTCTTTTTCCAATTTTTCAATTAAGGATTTCAAAACCTGAAATCCAGAACTTGTTCATTAAAGGGTTAACAACAACCAGAGATCATAAGGTCTTTGTTTGTTCCACAAAGCTAGTCAAGCATGTGAGCCTATCCTTACCAACTTATTAAATTTTCATTGCTTTTTGTACTGAACCGGAATCACATGATAATAGAAATAACATTGTAATTAATCAAGAAAGGCAACATTGCTTCACAAACTGAGAACAACATAAAATAATCTATTATTATATATGAGCCGGGATCTGGAAAAAATGTCTCTAAAGGCTTTTGAGCCCAACATGGTTCAAGATCAGCCTGCGTATACATGCAGTCTGATCAGGAACCATGTTGGTCTCAAATAGCCATTTCATGACCTTTAGCAACATTAGAGGAGAGGCATTGATCCTGGTCAGACTGCACTTAGACAGATGGTGGCCTTGAAACATTGCTGTCTCAAATGCTATATGAGACGTTTTTCCAGATCGCAGCTCTCAACAGCATTTCAGAAAAAATTCATGGCTTTGACGTAAATAACAGAGCTACGGAGTACACTGAGTACACATAAGTGTATACCTTGCGTACAAAGTTTAGAATATGCTGAAAAATGCATGTTTCCATGTGCTTGACAAGCTGATAAGCCTCATTTTGACGAAACTTAACATGTTGATTATTCCTTATAGTTTTCTTCAAAAATGCAGTTTCTTTCAAGAAATCATTATATACTGAGTACATTTAATTCCGCAGAGGTACTTCGTTTGCTGAAAGGATGGAAATAACAAGCAACGGTTATGTAATGCGAATTTATTTTCGTTGATTTATCTGTTTCAATCAAATTCAAAGGGTAGAAAATGTTTTAAATACACATCGGAATAAAATTTGATTATTTTAAAGTGAGAGGGGTCTAATCAATTAATAACGAGAATGTCCACCTAAAACACGAATTAAAGCCTGGTCCCTTTGTTGCATAGAAATAAATTTTCTCACAATGCGTTCACTTGTGACATTTTGTTCCACAATTGAATAACAGCAATATGATGTTGTTGCAACGTTTTGGGTGGTGGGGTACGTGAATAAACGCATCTCATCAGGCCATTCCAATCATGTTCTATAGGGTACACACCAGAAAACAACGCCGACCAGTAGTGTGTAACCACAGTATGTGGCCTGGTCATCGTGTCACTAGTCATGATGGAATCCTACGCACCGTGAAATGTCTGAGTTTGAAAAACCAAGCAAAGGCATTCTAATACCTCGGTTCCTCACATTTTCAAGAAGACGATGCATACTGGTAGAATTGAGATCTTTCAATAAAACTTGTTTTTATAGTGTCCCTATTGACAAACTTTATAAGCATGCTGAAATTAAACTCGAGTTTCACGTGCATCAACTTTACGCAGTGAAAACGTGTTTAACGCTTTGGCGGTGGCACGGTAAAATCTTTCAGAATTACTAACACCAATCTTTTCTATTCACGTTTTAAAACTAGTGGGAGATTCATAACACATATTTTCATTTCTTTTAACAGCTTATAACATCTTGCTTTAAGGCTTTGAAAACTATGCGTTTTTAAATGTACTAAGTATATTAACAAAAACATTGAAATTTTATTCACAAAAATTCCAAGACCAACTTTCATGGAAGACCACAAAGGCTTTACAAAAATGAGGCTTTGGCAAAAAAAAAAAGCTGATGCGCACTCTGAAAAGTCTGTTGGTGATAATAAATAAATTTGTCTATTTGGTTTCTGATTTGACAGAGAAGATGTTGAATCATTGATTAGAACAGACATAATACAAATGACCTTTGCAGAAATATACAGAGCACAGTCAAAAACTAAAATTCTTTTGAGCAGTGAAACAATACACACAATTTTGGCAATTAACACTAACTTTTGTTCTATGTTAACCCTTTCCTAAACACAAAAAATGTACAGTAAATAGTAATCTAAATTTTGAAAGCTTTTGACGATAAAATTGATGTTGTTAAACACAGGATTTGAGTACAATTAAGCAGCACAGAAAACAGAAGAAAAAGATCATTTCTTTCTATGTTTTCTGATCCTCCCTCCTCCTGTGATGTGAAAAGCCGGTCTTGTTTAGAAAGGTATTAACCCTTTCCCAAACAAGAAAATATTAGGGTAATCCATTTCAAAAACTGCCACAAATGACAAAATGGAAGGTATTAAAGATAGAATTTGTGTAAAATTGGCATAGCAAATATTGAGACAAAAGGAGAAACTGCTGGTTATCAGCAGTTTCTTCTTTTGTTTCAATGTTTTCTAAAGCCTTTTCTATTGGGGACGTCAAAACCAGGTCTTGTTTGGGAAAGGATAAAAGTAACATTTTTTTGGCCTGCAATGCCTGTGCGGATTGTAACCTGTTAAAAAATTTGTAGTTTAGAAAATAAACAAGACCTAGTTTTGACATACATGAAAAAAAGAATTGTGAAAAAAATCAATTACCCAGTAATTTCCCCTTTTGCCTTGATATTTCCTGAGCTATATAATTGTTGTTCACAAATCCTACATTTATCAATATCTATTTTGTCATCTCTTATTTTGTCTGCTATTAAATTGGACCCCCCCTAAAGTGTTCTGAAAAGAGTTTAACCCTCTCCCAAACAATACCTGATTTTGATGTTAATAAAATAGGCTAGGGATAACATTGAGGCAAAAGAAGAAAATGCTGAAAATCAGCATTTTCGCCTTTTGTCTCAATGTTTTCTGAGCTATAATGTTCACAAATTGTACCTGCAGTAACATATATTTTGTCATCTGTAGCAGCTTTCAAATTGGACCACCCAAAAATTTTGTCATTTGAGAAAGGGTTAATCACAGAATGATGACTATTCCCTTCAACCTACCTGTCCATTGCTGTTTTCTCCTTCCCATGGCAGCTTTTTTCTTCCTTTCCCAGCACTCATGTACGGTCTTCCATTCACTTCCGTCACATTTGCTGTCGGTGTCGGGCAGTTTGACGAACTCACAGACTCTAATTCCATTGTATCGGATCGTGACAAATTCCTTGAACTTGTACTTCCACTCATTATCCATTCCATATCAGCACCTTGAGCCTGAAAGCTTGCTGAACTTCTCGTTGAAGCTGACGATGGTACAGGCGTAGCATATTCAACCAATCCTTCACTGTTCAACTTGGGAAGCTGTCGTCTCGCTAGACGGGCTTGCACTGCTCCCATGACACCCTCTCCTTCGTGACTGAGCTCAACTTGATCCACTGCATGTACAAGAGGCTGGAGCCGGCCAGGTCCCATATTTTGTGCGATCGCAGCGAGACACTCTAATGCACCCTGTCTAACCTGCCGTTTACCGTCGGTCAATGTGGGAGCTACCATTCTGCACACTATAGGGAGATCAAATGCATAACTTGGAAAGGTAAGCAATGCAGCTATGATAATATTAAGAGTTTCTTGCCTCACTTTTGAGTTTTTGTGCTGCAGATTTTCACATATCACAGATAGAACTGGTTTAGGAGAGTAACTTTGCATCATTGTTTTTGTGACCCTCATCACTGCTTGTCGTACAACAATCTTATTATCTCCCATCCTTTTAGTCAGTGTGTTTATCAAAGGCTTAAGATACTGTTTAACATTCTTTCCTAACTTTTCAACAAGGATACAGAGTATTTCAAGTGTAACAGTCGTTATCTTAAAATTGGAATCATCCAAGAGATTGTTCAGAAAACTTATAAAAGAAAGCATGTGTGGCATTAAATTTGCTTGCACATCGACATCGTTCAAATCATACATAATATTCCGTAATTCTTCCACTCCCTTTGCCCTTAGTTTAAAGTTCTCCTGATCACTTATTTGTGCCATCACATGACTAGGTATAATTCCAAACTCGTATGAATCCACATAGTGAGCTTGACCACTGGACATATGGTAGTGATGTTCTTGTGGTGGTTGTCCATTCATCCGGTTATTCGACTTAGTAAATGGAGGCACATTTTTGGCCCCCTGATGTTGTCCAGAGGGACCTGACCCATTGGCTGAACTGTAGCTTCCACGACTGGACTGATCACCTGTATCAATTTCTGCCTGACCAGTTAGTTGGAAATAAAATCGGCGCAGTGGGGGAGAAAGCTTGTGTAGATATGAATTGAACTCTCGATCACCAACCAAACTTTTTATTTTTTCAAGCGTTGTCAGTGAACAGTCACGTAAATTGTCTTCCACAGATGTATCCAAAAGTTTTTTCGCAAGTGATTGAGAAATTTCAAAAAAGTTTTCCCTTGCAAACTCTGGTGTAAACAACATAGGGAGCGCCACAATGGACTCTTTCCGGACTCTGGGATTCTCATTTTCCAGACCGTAATGGACAATTGCTCTAAGTAGTGATGGGACATGATTTGTAACTTTCATGTACACATGCAGAGTTTGTATGACAGCTCGTCTCACTGTAATTTTACTCTCACCAATATTTGGGATAAGTTTTCCCATGACTTCCGACATACATCCATCGAGCCCATCACCAAATTGAGGTATCACCTCATTTATGAGCTGTATGCACTTTAATCTGACATCCCAGTTTGAGTCTGTCAGTGCTAACCCGAGTCCCCTGAATATTGCTTGTTGATTTTGGAATGGTAATTTTCCTCCATTTCTACGGACAGTAATCAAAAGCTGTTCTAGGATCTCAACGCGTCTCTGAAATCGCTGGTCTCTGAGCTGATCGAGAACGTCATTTTCTTCCATATTCCAGCCACCTGTCGGGCGTTTGTCTAGGTAAGTCGCATCGTTGAATTCGTGCATAGAAAATTTGGCAACTGGTACCTTAGCTACTTTACCTGCCATTAAAACTAAAATAAACAATATCAGAAAGGGGAGAGTGTTTAGAGCCTGTTTTAGTCCATAGACGGACAGTTACGTAAAAAGAATTTAAAATCCGATTTCTTGAAAGGTGTCATTTTCCCACATAGTTCCGCAAAGAAAATCAATTAAGTCCAGGAATTAGGTCCAAGGACGGCAAAAATGGCGACTTCTCCACAACAACACGGATTGTATTGATCACGTGACATCTTGGATTCCGATTGGTTGCACAAAAAAGAATTAGCTTTAAACGAAATATTGCGGGGGGGGGGGATTCCTGATAAAAATCTCTCTAAATCCGACTTTTGCTCGCCGTTTTTAATCTAATTCATCTATAAAACGATAAAATTCAATAACTTTCCTCGGATCAAAGAATTAGACCAATGATCCAATTTCATAGTTTTGTCAGACCTGACGACAAAATGGATTTTGGCCTATGCATAGGCTACCTTGATTGATTCGGTCGGCACAATCCCTTCAGCCAATCAAAGACGTCGTCAGTCATACAACGTGCACCTGCACTCATTCGGTGGAGGTGAAAGCTTCGGTCTTTTTCCTTAAAGCATTACCAACTTTCAGCATTAATATCTCGAGGACTACGCCCGATTGTTAAAAATGCATTGGTAGTTAGAAAGTTTAAATCACGTTCTTTAAAAAAAGAGTTTTGTTTATGAATTTTAACGATGTATTTTTGAAATATTCTGCCTCAAAGTTGGTATCCCGTAACGATAAAGACCGAGGTAGTACCCTCGATGAAAAAATGAAAGTGAGGCTATGACGTCATGCCGACTGATTCTATGGGACAAAAGGACATATTACAGTAGATCTACTAGGATACTCTATCCGGAAGATGAAGATAGCACAAGTATCAAACTTTTTGAAAATGTTGGTGTCCAGTTATCCCACTCTTATCGTCATTAACACCATTTTTGTAGTAGCCTATAGATAGCATCTTAATTCTAAATTGGACCCTCCTGAACCTTTGAAATTTCTCCTTTTCCTGCAAAGTTTTCTAGACCTGTAGGCTATTCAACGGATTCCCTGCTTTGAAATGGGTTCAAACATTTTACGACCAGATTAACGTTATCTTACATGGGTTTCACAACCATGTTCTGTGGGGTGGACTGACGTTTTGGCCAGTAGGCCTACATCTTGGCCACGGACGTTTTGGCCAAAATATTTTACAAGGTAGGACCTTTTGGAAAGAAAATAAATTAAGGAAAAAAGGAATTGAACCAATTAAATCTACATAAAATTATTTTATCTTGTAATTGCAATTTGAATGTTGACATAGGTTCATTATGAAGAAAAAATAAGAATGAATGGTCTCAATTATTAATATTTCAATTTAATTTATGTTTGGCCAAAAGGTCCTACCTCGATATATATTGTGGCCAAAACGTCCGTGGCCAAAACATCCTAGCCAAAACGTCCTGGCCAAAACGTCCGTGGCCAAAATGTACTACATTCGTTTTGTGGGCACACACAGGTCTACTTGTAGGCTAGTCTACGGTTTCGATTAGACCGCTTCAGCCTTTCCTTTTCCAAACAGCAAGATTTTAGACTGGTCCAAATAGAAAGCAACAATTTTGTCGTCAGCTTTTGAATATGGACCAATCTTGCTGGGTCATCCTAAAAAAAACATAGGCCTATTGATAACAATAAGGGGGGGGGGGGTGCAATATAGGCCTACCATAAGGAAAAGTAGAAAATGCTGATTATAAGTAGGGGCCTATTTCTTTTGTTCCAATGTTTCCAAATTTGTAAAAATATAAGAGACGTTAAAATTAAGTCTTGTTTGGAAAGGGTTAAATGAACAAGTCGCTCTGGACAGTCACGAATTACCGATTCCCACCAATCTCTCCACTCTCCTCAGTCGGATGGTAGAATATACGATTGTCCAGAGAATCACGTGGCACAGCAATTTTAGAAAATCGTCAGTAATTTTGTTAATACGTACAAGTTTGACCAATTTGAATTCTGTTTGAAGCAGAGTGCAGGGAGACCGGGGCAAAGTGGTACATTTGATTTTTAAGCTCAAGCATGTTTTCTGCCACGATAAAATTTCCTTTTGGTAATAAATTCTATGCAGATTTTTCACAACCTCCGATTTTTATGGCTAGACTGGTCTTTATGGGAGTTCTAGAACCGCGAATTTTACTTTTTAAGGTCAAAAAGTAAATTTTCAAAGATTCACCTTTAAAAATTGCCTGTCCAACTATATGGGTCACGACTGTAGACGTCGGAATTATTCGGGCGACGTCGTAAATTAGTGTTCCACCGCCGAATATCTACGACGCCATCTGAATAGGTTCGAAAACGTAGGAAATGTTAACGACGGCACAGGGGAATTCCGACGTCGCGCAAATCTCAAAAGGGATGGAGTAGGGGCCTTAATCTGACTCCAAGCATACAGATACCAAGAGACGGTGTCTTGGAGTCAAATAAAAGATCCTATGAATCCAACTTGATCACATGGACATAAGATGGTCGATGATATCATATGGGCCCAAGATTTTGTTTGGGAAAGGTTAAAAAGAAATAATACAGGTACATGTAGGCTACATACTTTTTACCTATTCAAATTCATCGAGTTTGTGACCGAATGCTTCCGTACTTGGGAATTAATTCCCTAAACTGGGAGTGGGCGAGGTGTCATGTTCTATTATTTTGATCAATAATAAGCACTTGAAACAATAATCATGTATTCATCGGCGGATCCAGAATTTCTGTGAATATACTAATGGGGTTTGTTTTCATCGAATTACGCGACTTTGACTGAATTTCTGCATGAAAATGAAATAATCAGGTTTAAGAGGTTTGACCCCCCCGAACTCCCCTGGATCCGCCACGGTGTAAAGCTGCGATTTCAAATGGAAGGGTTCTGTGTTCGCACAAAAAGACTTTCTAGGTTTTGAAATCTCAGCGGGTAATCACGTTATACAACTGTGAACAACAATAAGCACAATTACAGAAAATCTTCAATATTCTATTGATATGAGAAGCAGAGAAGTGTCACGTGATTCCACAACATGGTTATGCTTGGGACTTTATTCAATCACTGGTGGTGAACTAAAACAATTTTCGCTACAACAAGGTATAGATATTTTGCGTATAAATGGGAGTTTTTTTTTTCTAATGACAATGAACTTCTTCTAAAAATAGACCGGGTTTAATTTTTGGATTAACAAACTGTCGGTGTTGCTATAAAATCTCGTAACTACGGCTTCGAGAAAGACGTAGTTACGATATTTTGTAACAACACCGACGGAATCCATTGATCGCAAAAAAACGTCCCTCGCTTTGGCCGAGTTCACCACCAGCGTCAATATCTGCGACTTAGTAGTTCTAAAGCAATGTACATCATTTTACTTTGCAATAGTCATTATAAAACATTCATTATTATCGTAATCTTCTTCCTGTTCAACTTCGCATTCTTTTCTTTCTTCACTTAGGCCTACTTCTTCTCAATTGACTTTTTAAGTTCACGCTAGTTAGCTACTATAACCGACGACCCAACATACAAATCTGGAACATTTCCTTTAAGGAATTCTTAAAATTTGTATAAAAATTATGTCAAAAAGTATGTCATGTGCAAGATTGACATTTTGTCTTCGCTGTGTTCTAATAAACTTTAAATTTAATTAAGTGCCTCTGATTTATATCACGGCGGGTAATCACATGATGCAACATTTCCCCTTTTTAAATCAATTCATAAAATTATGATTATATAACCGATTTGAAACAAGCATTCTGAAGTATTGCAAAACAATACCATGTCCACTATCGGCTTTATATATACTACGCAAAAAAAGTTTAGCACACTCAGCAAATGCTTTTTCCTAGTCAAAAACTATTCCAAAATCATTAAAAAGAAAACACTAATGTGTTTGAAAATTCAATTTTCTGGCGCTTCCTGAAAATTTTGTTTCATTTTGTCGTTAATTAGGTATCTTACGTTAAAATGCACAGGGGTCAGATATCGAAAGTCAAGCAAATTTCAATGACGCCAATGTCCAGCATAATTAATCAGCTAGGACCGCCATTCAATGTCTTCCCATGTTGCTGACAAGCTTCCTGATAACACAAAAAAGTATTTTGCTCATTCATACTGCAGATGACGCTCAATGCCATTGACGTTACAGACGTCATTACTTTCTCTAGCCTGACGTCCAACAATGTTCTTTATGTGTTCTTTTGCTGGTGATTAAGCAGTTCAGGCGTAGATCATTCTGTATGTTCCTTGGAGTAAGTAAAGTAAGTAAGTAAAGTGGGCGGTGATTATCTTCTTGAAATATCACAACGTTGTGTCGTTATAAGACGGTCCAGTGACAGGTTGGATAATTTCATTGCAGTACCCTTTTACCGTTTGGTTGCCATTAACTGAAATGATGTCTGTTTAACTGTTTTCATCTATTCCTGCAAAAAAATGACGCTGCACTCGACGTAACAGCCTCAATGATGACGTTATTGGTATCAAGTCTTACGCATCCTCTCTAACCACAAATCCTGCCGTCCGTTAATGACACGTAAAATGAGATTCGTCCGGACATCGGTCCAATGTCTCCTGAATCAATATCGATGTGTCCATACCCACTGACGCCATGCCTGTCGATGCTTAACGTCATTGGCGTAAGATCGGAGGACCCTGATGCAAGTTGTGCGGAGCCTGTTCCGGACAGTCTGGTCACTAACGGTATACCCTGTGACGTCCTGGAGGAATAGCAATAACTTCTTACTAGACAGAAATTCGAAACGTCGTCAAGACGTCGCTGTGAAACGATCTATTTTACACGGTCTGCAAGATTTAGGTCGGTCGTTGGTGGCTAAAGTTGCATAAACCAAGTACTACCGTAGGCGCGTAATTGTCAATTCGAGCCAATTGAAATGCAAAGCGACATCTCTAACAGACAGACCTGCTTGGAGCATGCAAAGAGCTCGCTGACGTCGAACTTACGTCATCATTTCTCGCCCTCCCACAATCAATTTCAAAGAACTTGTAACAGTTAAATTGATTCTGCTAACAAATCTGTGTAATCGTGTGTTTTTGGACAAGCTAGACATTATCAATGTCACTGCACACGTGCCGCACGTGACTTTTGTTAATCAGGGGCCCGTATTACTAACGATCGTACGTTTGATTTTTGCATAATTACTTGTAACAACAGCCCTGATTGGCTCAGTCGGATTTCTCGTGCAATCAGATGTCTTGTTACACAGTTTACACAAAAAACTTGATCGTAAGATGTTTAGTAATACGGGGCCCTGTTCACTCTACACATGCACTGTATGCGTAATGGTTGTCGAACGGGACAACTGAACAGCACAAAGCAATGTTCATTTCATTATCATAAACTGAAAAAATAATGTGTTAAAAAACGTGCTAAACTTTTTTGCTCAGTGTATGTGTTTGGAAAAAGAAGCCCAAAAAATTTCAAAGTCCAGAATCCATATCTTTCTCAAAAATCACTGGACCGGAACGAAACTCAAACTTGTTCTGTAACTTATCAATGTGGGTCTACATACCAAAAGTCAGCTCAATAGCTGCCAGCATTAAGAAATAAAATCTGGAAATCTGTAATTTCCCAGAAATTTTCTAAGTCCAGCATCCGTATCTCCAAAAAATCACTGGACCGGAACGAAACTCAAACTTGTTCCGTAACTCATCAATGCGGGTCTACACACCAAAAATCAGCTCAATAGCTGCCAGCATTAAGAAAAAAGTCTGACTGGAAAACTGTAATTTCCCAGAAATTTTCTAAGTCCAGCATCCTCATCTTCCCAAAAAATCACTGGAGCGGGACGAAACTCAAACTTGTTCTGTATCTCATCAATATATGTTTATAAACCGAAAATCAGCTCAATAGCTGCCAGCATTAAGAAAAAAGTTTGACTGGAAAACTGTAATTTCCCAGTAATTTTCTAAGTCCAGCATCCATATCTTCCTCAAAAATCACTGGACCGGAACGAAACTCAAACTTGTTCTGTAACCTATCAATGCAGGTCTACATACCAAAAATCAGATCAATAGCTGCCAGCATTAAGAAAAAAGTCTGACTGGAAAACTGTGATTTCCCAGAAATTTTTCTAAGTCCAGCATCCATATCTCCAAAAAATCACTGGACCGGAACGAAACTCAAACTTGTTCCGTAACTCATCAATGCGGGTCTACACACCAAAAAATCAGCTCAATAGCTGCCAGCATTAAGAAAAAAGTCTGACTGGAAAAATGTAATTTCCCAGTAATTTTCTAAGTCCAGCATCCATATCTTCCCCAAAAATCATTGGACCAGAACGAAACTAAACTTGTTCTGTAACTCATCAATGCGGGTCTACATACCAAAAATCAGCTAAAAAACTACCCCCGTTTAGAAAAAAAGTCTGGAAAACTAATTCACCAGACTGACGGACAGACGGACGGACAGACGGACGGACAGAGTGCAAACCTAAAGTCCCCTTCGGCTTTGCCGGTAGGGGACTAAAAAAAGTTGGAAGTAGAGAAAAGGGGAAAGTCAGGAATTTTCTGGATTGGGTCGACTTTTAAAGCAACACATGATAAAAAAAGTTATTGACGATCAACCAAAGTTTTAGTTGTTCGTCAATAGCTCTTGATTTTTATCTAGTGCTGTTTAAAATATCCTTTGAAGTCGGCTAATCCCTGGCTATATCCGACCTTCTCTGCTTCAAAACTTTTTTTTTTACAAAATGACCATATATATATACTAGGACAAAAAAGATACGCAACCCCAAATTTTCATAATATTTTTGACAAAATCGTCGGTGTAAATGCAAAACCTCGTATGTCGATTCTTGCGATTTTCAAAGTACAAACTTGTGTGCCCAGTTACAGACAATTCTTGCAGGTTTAAAAATATTTTACTGATCAGTATTGATGACAAATCATTTGTGAACAATATGTCCAAGTTTCAAGTAAAACATTTCAGTTTGGGAAAAGTTATCACACTTTTTTCCCTCCCCTTTGAAATTTTCCAAAAACGAGATACGAGGTTTTGCATTTACAACGACGAAATATGTTTCTAATGGCCGTTGAGTACATTTTTAATATACCTGCATCCATACGCATAAATACAGTGCTATTTTCTTCAGATGTCGTACATTCATCACGTGATACATGGTAAATTGTTAAAAACTGATTATCCCCTGTCGTGTTTTCTAGATGACTACTATCAAAACAAATTTTCATCAAACACAAGCTAGAACATAGACAAAGCAGACGCCAAAGCGTTCACACACTTTTCACTACGCTACGCATAGCAAGGCTATGCCAAAACCAGCGCCTAACTTGCAGTACAGATGTTGTTGGTGGAAAAGGTTAAAAATGTTGTCGTAAGACATTGATGGGGCAAAAAAATCGACACATTTTTGACTGTATACGTTGTTGGCTTGGACCACAACCGATTGAGCACGAGGCGGACGTGCAAGAGATATGACGTCAAGGCAGGACCGAATAATCACGTTAATCCCACCTACGGGCATCTTCGCAAGCCAAGGGTGACATCTGCGACGTAACGTCGTTTCTGTATTCACAATACAAACGTAGGTGGGTTCAACCTTGGCTAGCGAAGATGACCTACGGGGTAGGTTTAAAGACTGCAACGGAGACCGCTTATAACTCGTATGGACTTCACAACATTCGAATATCGGACCAAATTGAACGAAACAGATTGGGTTTTTTTTTCGACCTCCGTCCAATTTTTTGTCGTATTGTGTTGACGCTCGGTTTAAACTGGGTATTTTCTTACTAATGAAATTGACTACCAACAAAATTTTGTGAACTTTACAAGGTGAAATGTTATTGCTTTAAATGTATTAAGTTTTGTTTAAATCTGATTTGATGTCTTTGTGTAAGAAGGAATTGAAAATGAAGTTGCGTTTGTTTTTTCTTTCAGTATATAAACAGATTTTTTGAAAAATGTCGAAATTGTTTTGTTGTATGATTCCACGCCATGATAGTGGAATAGCACAACAGAGGCCTAGCTATGAATTTTGTAATGTTGAAGCCCAAGGCATAAATTGTCGAGTCACTCTGACGCATTTTGACGCCCAAAACAGGAGAACTGTGGAAAATATTGTGGAAAATGAAGAAATTGCTTGTGACAAGCAATTTCTTCATTTCCCACAATGTTTCTACCCAGCGATACTAGAATGTAAAATAACATTCACTTGAAATTGTCGTCTGTTTGCAAAAAGTCCAGTTTTTACCACATTTTAATGGGCAAGGGGAGTTCCGTGGCATCTACGGGTCTATTTTTCAATAGGCCCTAATTAGGCATGTATTGAAGGAGAGAGGGAGAGGGATTTTTTTAGTTGAAATGCAAAACCTATGTGCTAGTCACCTTTGGATTAGATCAAGTAGGCTAACAGAAGGAAAATCAGACAAAAGACCGACCCGAAAATACGACATAAATTGATGACTTTAATTGAGGGAAATAAGTGGTCAGAATGAAAAAAGATCATTTAGCGGTTGCAGAAATTTTCTTTGTGACCAGCTGTCGGTATGGCAAGCTTCAATGTCCGTGGAAATTCTTGTTGTCATTGTCCCCGCTGAGTATGTGTTTGCTGATGTAGAAATCATACCTCGAAAAATGTTGGTGCGGGGCAAAGTGAAATGAAAATGGGCGGGGTAAAGTGAAAGAGCCTAATGAAACCATGAAAATTATGGACAAATTCGCAATAGTTATGACAAACTTTACCATGACTGTCTCACTCTGTAATTATGATTCTCAAACAAAATAAGATATTTGGAACTGGTAAATTGGCCGATACTGTAAATGAGGTAGGCCTACTATAAATCACAATTACAGACATTCACCGTATTAAAGTTGGTCTTTAACAGTGTTTCCTTTGCCCCGTTTCTCTATTTTAGTATGAAACGTGAAAACGGCTATCGGCTTTTCATGATATGGCGACGGAAAAAAATCAAATTTTGAGAAAAGTTTCGGCCTAACTTTACGATCGATCATTTAATTGTTAATCATACAGACGGAGAGAACAAAATTCTGTAAATCAAACCGACACAAACTTAAGGACAGATCCTCCATTTATTTCCCACGGTAAGAATTTTTTTATTTTTTCTGTACTGATATTTAAATATATGAGAAGTAAAAAAATGACTTAAAAACTATAGGTCACCAAGAGAATTAAAAAGTTATTGAATTTCAAGGGAGACTACTCTTGTCTAAAATTGCAAAAATGAGGTGTCACTTAAATACCCACAAAAAAGGTGTTCGAAATGACTAGGATTACATAAATAAGTCTTCATTGTGTTCAATATGTTTTATTCTGTCTAAATGAGTATCAATTTGGGAAAATTTAGTGATGATTTTGAAATTTTTTAGTAAAACATTATTTCAACAGTAGCTGAAATTGCTCTTTTTTCTCAACGTTTCTGATAATAAAAAAAATTCCAGCGGTAAGAATTTTTTCTTTTTTGGTATAGACGTAGTGCTTGGTCATATCTACAAAAACAAAAAAAGAAAAATATATCAAACCAAGCGTTTTTCTTAGTTATAAGTAAAATTTGGTTTACTTTTTACAGCTCTGTCCGAAATTGTTTCACTCCTTTTTTCCATTTTCTTCCTTATTACCAGCTTTAGATAATAAAACGTGTCATCTTTTGTGTCCATCTGAAGCGGACTATCTCATAAAGACACCACGCTGCTTTTGTTGCCCCATTTCCTATCGCTAACGCCACATTTTGAACGCGTAACAGAAAGCGAAATGTACCATCCGAGTACTATTACACTTTAATTGACCAAACAGAGAAAATTGAAATAACCGAAAAGGGCCTTGTCATTTATCAACCAAACATTAACTTAATGTAAGAAATACATTTGCTGAAAAAGTCCAATTACTGAAACAGCTTTATTTCGTTATTTAGGATATGCGCAGTAAGTTGCGCAGTAACAACTGGAGGATCTGTCCTTAATCAAAATGGCACCATCGAGGATCGGCGTGGATGTTGGAGTTGTGGTGGAAAACTCCTCGTTTGAAAGACGGACTGTGACACTTGTCGCTGGCCTGGCATTCTTGTGTGGATGTATAGTAGGATATACAGTGCATGAATTACGGACATCGTATCTGAAAAAGAAACACGAGTTTTTGAAGAGACACCTGAAAAAGACAGAGAACAAGTTGCTGAAGTAAAGGGTGCGTTTGATTACTAATTTTAGACATTTTTAATCGAACAAAATTAAATCCTTACGGCTCGCGCATTTGCAGACGATAACGGATTATTAACACCCATTTTGTCGTCTGCAGCAGCTTTCAAATTCGACAATCCTAAAACTGGTCTTGACATCCAATGTTGATTGTAATGTTGATTATTTGCTATTAAATCTATCATTGCACAAGATAGATTTTCAATGTAGAACTAGATCTAGACTAGAGAATTCCTGAAATGCTAGATCTAACGTCAAAATTTATAGATCTACTCGTAACGTTTATCGCTCACACTCTTATCGAAATTGTTCACTCTTTGGTTCGATAGGCCTATTAGGCCAGTCACTTTAGCATTTAGGGTACCACTAATTCTAACAGAAATAATTTTGTAACTGAACGAAAGTCTTTTATATTATGATCAACATACCAAAAGTCCTCAGAGCAAATCTTGGGGGAAATGGTGTTAAATCACGCTAAAAGATGCCTTGATATGATCGTAATACACTGGTCCGTCCTAACCACCATACATTTTCTCGAGTACCACGTGCTTCTCTTACACTATACTTTTCACATATCATTTTTAATTTGATTGAATTTTATATGAAAATTGAAAAATGTATTCCTTATAAATAAAAATTCAAAATGATAGATAAAACGAACAAGTAAAAATAATTTCGCTTTAAATAGAATTATCTTAGATCGATTTTTAAAAGTACGGAAGCTCAATTTGGCTATAATATTATTACATCTGTCAGATATAGATTATTCAAATCGGAATTACACAATTTGCGAGTAAATCATCCTTTACTCGCCCCCAACCACTTGGTTTGAAGTCCACACATGCTTTTTTGTTATTATACGCCCGAATGGTTGTATTTTGTTATGGCCCGATCGTCCGTCTGTCCGTCTATCCGTCCGTCCGTCCGTTAGCAATTTTTGTGTGCGCAACTTCTCCTACAACTTTGATCGGAATTTGATCAAACTTGCCATAATGAATCTTCATGGTATCTAGTTGTGCACACCGCTTACGGAATTCAGATAACTTTTTTCGTTCTTGAATTATCTTCCCTTGAATAAAAAAAACTGCCCATTTTATTGTGTGCGCATTGTGTGCGCAACTCCTCCTACAGTTTTGATCAAAATTTTATCAAACTAGCCATAATAAATTGCCATGGTGTCTAGTTGTACACACTGCTTACGGAATTTAGATAACTGTTTTTGTTTCTGAATTATTTGCCCTTGAAATTAAGGAAAAATGCCCATCTTCTCAAAAATACCCATTTTCTCGTCTGCGCAACTCCTACAGATTCAACCCGAATTTAATCAAACTAGCCACAATGAATCTCCATGGTATCTAGTTGTGCACACCGCTTACGGAATTCAGATATTTTTTTTCGTTCTTGAATTATCTGCCCTTGAATAAAAAAGAATACCCATTTTATTGTGTGCGCATTGTGTGCGCAACTTCTCCTACAGTTTTGATCAAAATTTTATCAAACTAGCCATAATAAATTGCTATGGTGTCTAGTTGTACACACTGCTTACGGAATTTAGATAACTGTTTTCGTTTGTGAATTATCTGCCCTTGAAATTAAGGACAAATGCCCGTTTTCTGAGAAATGAACATTTACTCGTGTCGCAACTCCTACAGTTTCGACCAGATTTAAATCAAACTAGCCACGATGAATCTCTATGGTTTCTGGGTGTGGAAGCATAATTTGGATAACTTCTCATGTTTGAATTATCTGCCCTTGAATTGAAAAGAATGGCCAATTTTACTGACAAGCCCTTCTCGGGCGCATTACCATGCTGATTGTAATGACATTAACATTTACTACACATCAGACGTAAAAAGTGGAACAAAGAGAAAGAAAATATGGGACATTCACAAAACCAGAAGAACTGTAGGATTCGACATTTGTAGATCATAGATCCATTTTCTGGTTGTGACACCACTTCACATGTATAATTATGGTGTTGGTAAAGGGGTTCTCCTTAAGAAAGCAACCAATAACCAAATGATCAAAGACCAACTTTCTCTTCTCTCTTTCTCGAAGATGTTTCTCATATATAGTGTTATAGAAAATGTTGGAGAAATGATATTTGTACATATTTACAATGGAGAAACCACAAAACACTTGAATAACATAAGATTTCAAAAAAATATTTATAAGACACAAACAAGCTCTACATTTGTACAAGTTAAAAGTCTTCCGCCAACTGAAGCTGCTGCCAGATACCACAGTTTTAGAGCCTATCTTCAATTCCAAATGTGGGTAGGAAACACTATAGAACCAACTGAATGGGGCTGGAACAAAATCAACAACAAATTAAATCCAGTCTGCTTGTCTTGTCTGATGCACCCGAACCCGAATGATTAGTTGTAATTGCAAACTAAATTGTGATTCCAAAAGGTGCACAATGACATGTAGGAAACATGTTCTGTCCTGTTCAGTGGGTTGTGGAGAGTTTCGTGGTATAAGCTGCACTAATGTGCTCTTAATTAATGAAGATTTCGAAATGGATTGAATTTATAAGTGACATCCATATGAACATGTATCTGGAAAAAAAACCTTTATAACATTTAATACAAACACGCTGTAGATCTAGATCAAGATCAGGCTGTGTGTGCGCACTGTCTGGTCACATTAGTATGACTCGAAATCCATTACAAAGTGATAAAAATGAATTTTGTGCTAAAGATAGACTTGGTTTACCGTTGATTCGAGCCGTAGTTACGAGATTTTACGACAACACCTACGAGATACTATTGTTTGTCTGAAATTACGTCATGGTTATCTGGATAAAAGTATTCCCTATATGCATTATTGGCCAGTGGCTATCTAAATAGCAAAAACCAATCAGTAATGAATAACAGTCATTGATTTGACGTCTGTGAAGAGAATCGAATCGTAAAATAAACTGCAAAAGATGAAAGTGATGACAATCAGATTTTTATCCTTTTGTATCAATATTTTCTTTGTTATAATGTACACAAATCCGATCTTTTTGCAAATTGTTTTTGTGGTCTGCAGCAGCTTTAGAATGGGAAGTCTTATATTTACGTTCAGATGTCGGTTTAAATGTATTTGATAAGTTAAACTTAGTAAATGAGTGGGTGGGGTAATTTCACCTGCAAATTCATTTTACATGTCTAATTGAAATAAAGAAAATATCAAAGTCTATGTTTTTTTACTTTATAAACCCCTAATATTACGTTATCTATAATATGTTTCATCCGCAACAACATATTTGGTTTTAAAAGATGGGTTTCTAAGCCTACACGGAAAAACATTCTTTTGGCTTTACTTGTAGGGGTCTCTTCGTTAGATCGATATTTTTCATATTTCCCCTCGAGTAACATTTGAGGACTTTTTTTCTGGAATGAGTAGATGGTTGTAGATTATAAAAATGTTGGTTTCGTTTCTGTTAGAATTAGTGGTGGGTTGGGCCTATTTTTCGGCTAAAGTGACTGGCCTATATGGGCCTACGTATATCTTGACCTAGATCTTATTACAGAAACAGTGGATCCATCTCTGAGTAGCTTTAGTCTTTTTAAACTCGACAGTCTAAGGGAAACAACCGCGTTTTCAAAAGCCATAATTACCGGTATCGACTGGGCAACAGCCGGATAAACACAAAATCCGCCGACACAGCACAAACATTTCAAAATGTCGGATGTATTCGAACTTGAAATCGGGAAGGACGGGATAGAAGTCGAAGCGAGCGGGACCGTGGTGCTTGTGGTGGCAGGTTTGGCTTTCGTTGGCGGACTTACGCTCGGGGCAATCATTGGATTTAAAATAGGGTGTAAACTAGGGAAAAAAGATTAGGATGTTATGTGTATGTATTTGATCACCTTTTTGACTGTGTTGACTCATGATTGTACTATACCTATAGTCCGTTCACGATATTGCGGCATATTTATTATGTTTACTTATTTTACACATCGTCGGTGTTTATGCAAAACCTCGTATGTCGATTGTTGCGATTTTCAAAGAACAAACTTGTGCGTCCAGTTTAGACAATTCTCGAAGGTTTTGAGATATTTTTACTGGTCAGTATTAATCATAATGACACACTATTTGTGAACAATATGTCCAATTTTCAAGTAAAAGGTTTCCGTTTGGCAAAAGTTTTTAGGCCTACACTTTTTTCCATCCCCTTTAAAATTTTCCAAAAACGAGATACGAGGTTTTGCATTTACAACGACGACATGTAAAAAAGGGAAACCCGTCTTAATTTTTCGATACAATTTTGCATGTGTTGTTTAACCTACACATAAGGTAACTATTGTAAACGTCGTGTGTCGTAATATTTATCGTGATCGGACTATAGTAAAGATCTAATAGGGAACGATTTTATCTTGTCAACAGTGACGTTATTTCGGACAAACAACAGTATTTGATAATTTCTGTAGATGTTCTTATAAAATCCCGTAACTACGGCTTGAATCAAGCCGCAGATACGAGATTTTATAACAACACCGAAGATTTATAAAATCATAATAGTAGGCTAAACCAAGTCTAATTTTATCACAAAATTCATTACCATTATCGTAACACATGCTTAGTTGTATACGGATGTGGCTTAGGCCTAGTAGGATAACCTTTTCACAAATACGCATAAAAACTTGTTTGGACGTAAAAAAATACACGAGAAAATATTTAATTGAGATAATGTCTCCTTTTAGCTCAATATTTTTTGTGCTAGATCTAGGCCTATATCGTACAAAGATCCAACGCATTAATAATATCTCATTGGATTAATCATGCACCAATACCAGCTTTAGCTACATTTATTTTGTCAGCTGCAGCAAATGTCTAATTCGACCACCCTTAAATTTTGCTGTTTGGTAAAGGGTTGAATTATGTCCAGATTGTAGGGCCTATCAAGAATTTTCCTATTTCCCAGTCGTGTTCTGTTCCTAAAGTACGGTTCAATTAATCTAACAGTAACAATATACAAGTAAAGGGGATGCATTGACATGCGAAAAGGCTTGCAAACTCAATTAGAATAGGGCCTTAAATTAACCCTTACTCAAACAGCAACATTTCATAACTAGATTATAACATATATACTGAAGAAACTTTCTTCAGTATAATCTATTCCGGCCTCATTGGCATTTTTTCTTAGTTGAAAAAGAGAAGAATTTCAATAAACTACCTTTTTTCCCACGAACAATCATTTAATTAGCCTTCAAATTGAACATTTCCTTGTTTGAGCATAGTTGAAATTCATCCGAGTTTTCTCTGACGAAATTCGCTCTTTGATATGCTGATGTCGCTCATTTACTTACATTCGTAAATGAGCGACACCATCATATCAAAGATCGAATTTCATCAGAGAAAACTCGGATTAGGTTGAGATACACGTGAACTTTAAAATATATGACGAGATCTCATCTGTAATAATTCACTGCGAGACGTTTCTTGGCAATACTGCTGGAGGTTAATATTTTGAATATACCTATGTACAGTCAGTGCAACAGATAAGATGATTAAAGAGATTCTTAACTTAAAATCTATATCCTGTGTTGTGGGTACTCACTACACCCAAATCAGGGTTTTTTCCCCTACTATAATTAGTACCTGTAAAAGGAACCTTTCCCAATGACTACAGGCTCTTTCCCAATTTTAGTACAGGCCGTTTCCCAATCTCCATAGCTACCGTTCCCAATGATCTTATGTGCCGTTCCCAATGGCCAATCATGCCATACATTTTAGTTTGACTAGAAATATCTCATCCAAACAGTTTATATGGGTTACTGAGAAGTTGAATTCTTTTTAGACAGATCCAAATTCAAAGTTCTAAGCTTTCAACAGACCAAAGCATCATTTTCCAAAATAGAAACACTTCCAAAGTAGCTAGGAAAAGATTTAGATTAGAACATATAGAAGAATTTACATCTACAAACATTTTGTGTTTAGCTCCGCAATGCTTTCTTAACCCTTTTCACAATGTCTTGGAATGGTGTCACCGTGAATATAACAGGAATTTTTTATGCAGACAACACAATTAATGTTACTTTAAATGCCTGGAAAGTATTGAGAGAATTGGAGTGAATGCTGGATTTCAGCATTATCTACCTTTCAACAATTTCTAAATATATAGAGATATAATAAATGGTCAAAATATATGGTCACAAGTATGTTCCTGTTTAAACCAAGACCTTACAATGATATGTGGTGAAAAATTTAGCCGCTAATGATAGATTAAGATGCACCTTTAAGATTCCCAATTCATCAATTTTGTGAATTAATCTTTTCCCAATTTGAAGATTCCCAATCGTAGGGGTATAGGTACCTTTCCCAATTGGCGAGAAAAAACGCTGCAAATACACTTCCAATTTGTTACTAAATATAGTAACACTTTTTGATGCCAGATCGAGGCTCTGACCCAAATGAGAGTAAAGCATCCAACGTGCAATGGAAATGAACGGAGGAAAGAAGAAGTTTAAGAGGAATCACACACCGTTTAGTGATGATTCCTCTGTGAATCTCGACGGGATATCATCGACTGACTTCCATTTATGGCCTTTATCGGCTTTTAAGTCATTTTTGTAGTAGTATCGTCGGATCTTTTGAGGACCTAGCCGCAAGGTTAAACTGTCATATTCACGTAAACCCCCCCTTTCCCAACAAAAAATAGTACGAAACATGCCATTTTCAGTGTGAAGATGATTATGTCAGTACCGAAAGGTTTATGAAGAAAGATAATTCATTATGGTAGATCAATTTGATAATCAAAACATAGCTGTTAAAGCTACTATTTCCCAGATTTGGACCCAAAAATTGTCAAATACAAACGAAATGTACACTTTTTAAGCTTTATATGACCTGATTAAATGATTACGACAAACTATTGAAGCAGCGACTCATTTTTTCGCAATTTGATACCAAATTCATGAAGCGATGTCGAAAGTAGGTCAAAACAGTAGGACATGCGACTTTCTTCAATGACGTCACAACATACATGATGACGTCATATTGAAATTCAAGTATGAATCTCGTTTGAATCATGGTCCGCGCTGTATGCGCATGTGCAACAATTTAAAAATAATTCTAACCCCATCTGAGACGGGGTTGAATTTAGGTTTGGATTCTCCCTAAATTAAGCTATCTGTCTTGTAATTTCGGCTCATTCTCTGTCTGAATCGCATATTATTAACCATCCCGAGGTGGTCAACACAAAAATTTTGCATATTTTTTCAAAAAATTTCATTTTTTGCAATTAGACCATCTGTTACCGTCGCCCTTTAAAGCCCATTTCCCAACGACAAATTATTTAGACTTTTCAAGTTTGACAGCGGCTTAACCCTTTCATAAACGGCACCTGATTCAATTTGGAAGCTCTTGCAGATAACAGAATGGGTATCATGAAAGTAGTTTTTTTAGTGCAAGGGCGGATCTAGAGTGTGTGTGTGTGTGTGTGTGTGGGGGGGTAATATATAGTAATATAGTAACGAAAAACTTGAGGCAAAAGGAGAAAATGCTAATTAAAAGTATTACATTATTTTGCCCCTTGAAATGATTTTTGAAACAATCTCTGTAAGACAGTAAAAGACGGATCTAAAAGGGGGTCGGGGGTCCGGACCCCGCCTTGAATAGGTCGAAAATCGAATTTTGACTACACAGCGTTAGTATGATAGGCCTATCTAACATTACAAAATTCACAAATTTAAAGCCATCTTATAGGCTAGACCCCACCCCCACCCCTTGAAAAAAAATCCTGGATCCGCCGTTGACAGTCAAAACATTAACATTTCTTGTTTGGTAAAAGTTTAAAACATTTTTCTTTTCATTTGTTTTTAGCTCACCTGAGCACGAAGTGCTCAAAGTGAGCTATTGTTTTTTTATTTAACGCCTCTCAACAATATTTCAGCAATAAGTTAATTTAAAATTGTCCATGCTCCGCGGCTGGGAATCCATCCTGTGACCTGTCCATTATTGGCTCTAATCTAGAGCACAAACACATGCAAAATATTACCGCTCACACTTAGACAGTACTAAGGAGCTCACTTGCTCCTGCAAAATTCTTTTTATATGGTTTTCAAAAGCAGTAGCTCATCCTGAACTTGCATGGTGGTAATGGGCGATGGAGACAGGGTACGAATGATTACAAGCCAAAAAATCTCTTTTTTTCAATCAAAGTTGCAAAAATATTCCTGTAACTGAAAACTCTAATAATTAACGCAAATGACTGTATAAAATGTTCCTAATACTTAGGCAGAATAAATGAAAAATGCTCGCGCGAAAATAACGACTCGCACAATGAATTATATAGTAAAAAGACCACGTGACCTTTTGTTTGCTCTCTTCATGCGCAGGTCACGGTTAAAAATTTGGAACTGTATCAGGGTGTCTTGAATCGTCATAACAAGACAATTTTAATGAGAACCGATATCATATGGGTTTATTTATAATTGTATAAGAGTTCGCTTGCTCGTAATTTTCAAATAAAACTAAAGCTGAAAAATATACGTGGTAAGAACGGCTCATCCGGATCTTTTCTGTCAGTTGAAAATACATTGTATGCCTAGTTAAAATTATCACGGTGGGGATTGTGCATGATGGGATGGATAACGACTACCGACAATAGGGAACGATTTAATCAAGTAAACCGTACAACGTAATTTCGGACAAATAAATAGTATTTCGTTGGTGTTGTTATAAAATCTCGTTACTACGACTTGAACCAAACCGTAGTTACGAGATGTTATAACAACACCGACGGTTTATCAAAACATAACGGTAAACTCAGTCTATTTTTTGCACAAAATTTGATGCCAACTCGCCTCGCTTCAGGTAAGACATTTTGCAATAACTCTGTTATTTCTGTATCAATTTTCAAGCGGTTTGCTACATGTACCCCGCCTTATCGAGCCCTTTCATCGGATGTATGACATATTAGATAACTCATGATACTTTTTCCGAAATATTGTCCCAACCGACCAGAAAGCGAAATGGTAACGACTACGGCCAAATTAACCACGCTTCAGGTAAGAATTTGTGCAATAACTTTCTTATTTCTGCGTCAATTTTCATGCGGTTTGTTGCATGTACTCCGTCTTACTGAGCCCTTTTCTCAGATGTATTATTTATCTGGAACTTCCCTGTACTTTTCTCAAAAACTGATCCCAACCGACTAGAAAAAGGGCCTGAATTTTTTGTCGTTTTTCTGGTCGGTTGGGACCAATTTTTGGACAAAGTACAAAGATTCTACAAACAAGTCATACATCCGAGGAAAGAGCTTACTAATGCGGGGTACATGCAACAAACCGCTTGAAAATTGGAGCAGAAATAAGAAAATTATTGCACAATTTCTTACCTGAAGCGAGGCAAAATTTGTCCGTATACTTCGTATTCGTTATCCATCCCATCATGCACAATCCCCACCGTGATTATGTCTCTCCCTTTTTTATTTGAATGGCCAGAAAAAGATTAAATTCGTCGTTGTAAATGCAAAACCTTGTATCTCGGTTTTGGGAAATTTTAAAGGGGAGGGAAAAAAGGTGTATAACTTTTCCCAACCTAAAAGGTTTTACTTGAAATTTTGACATATTGTTCACAAATAATGTGTCAATAATACTGATCAGTAAAAATGTCTCAAAACCTGCGTGAATTGTCTAAACTGGGCACACAAGTTTGTACTTTAAAAATCCCAAGAATCTACATACGAGGTTTTGCATTTGCACCGACGAATTGCTTCTAAGGAACAGTTTAGTTTATCTACTAAAACGCTTTCAAAAGCATGTTTAGCCTAATCTTTGATGTCAAGTCAGCCTGTTTAAGTTTTCTTGTCGTATATTTCCAGATTTTTGAGAGCATGTACTGACGAAATTAGTGATTAGCGGAACATGGGAGTCCGAACGTACGACCTACCATTCCTACCACCTTCCAAGTTTCCAGATTTTTGAGAGCATATACTGACGAAATTAGTGATTCGCGGAACATGGGAGTCCGAAAGTAGGCCTACGACCTACCATACCATTCCTACCTTCTTTCAAGTCCTTCGATTCTTTCTGTGCAGGTGATTGACTGAATAGCAGAAACAAGATATCGCTGCTTTTCAACAAAAACCTCGTAACTGCAGCTTAAAACGAGCTGCAGTTACGATGTTTTCGTTGAAAAGCGACAATAAACACGTGATCAGATGTTGAGATATACAACGGACCAATCACATCTCCACAATTCATAGACAGCACTTGTGATTGGCTGACCGACGGATTTTGACCACGTGATTAGATGGCCACATACAACGGACCAATCCTGACTCCACAATGTTTGGACAAAGGAAGTGATTGGCTTAACGATAAAAGAATTTGATCGACTGACGAGATGCCGAAATACCAAGATCAGACTGTCCTTTAAAAAAATACTTCGTTTACTCTCCTATACACACAATATTCTGTGACTTTTATAAGCTTCTGTTATATTTAACCCTTTCCCAAACAGAATTGGCTTGGGAAAACATTGGGACAAAAGAAGAAAATGCTATTAACCAGCAGTTTCTCCTTTTGTCTCAATATTTTCTGAGCTATATTTTACACAAAGCCTCCTATCTTTAACAACATCAATATTGCCATCTGCAGCAGCTTTTGAATAGGACCAACCCAAAAATGTGTTATTTGGGAAAGGGTTAAACACGTTTTTTTGAAAAGCGCACATGCATGTATAGTTGACACTCGTTATCTCGATATCGAATGAGTCGAAATTCTTCTTAACCCATTACCAAACGACAAAAATTTAGGGTCGTTCAATTTGAAAGCTGATGCAGACGACACAAATAATGATAACAAAGCTAAGATTTGTGTGGGGTATAGTTATGAAAATATTGCGACAAAAGGAGAAAATGCTGATTATCAGCATTTTCTTCTTTTGTCTCAATGTTTTCCCAAGCCTTTTGTACTAGGGACGTCAAAACCAAGTCTTGTGTGGGAAAGGGTTAATTAGACCGTAGTAAGACCACGAGTCTCTGAAGTAAGACCCCGAGTCTCTTTGTCATAAATGGATATCAAAAATGTCTAAAGAAATAACCAGCATTTTCCCCTTTTCACTCAATACTTTCTTTGCGATATTGTACAAAAATGCAATCTTTTTCAACATCTGTTTTTCATCTTAACATAGCAGTTTATTAATTGGACCGCCATCATATTTTGTCGTTTGTGAAAGGGTTTATCAGACATATATTGAACAGTATGCATTGGCAGTATGGTTTACATATCTTCGTTATGTTTAATGCTCATTTTGTATTATTTTATAATAAAACAAAGAAAAAATATAGATAATACAGAAAATATATTTTCACTGCATTCATTTGGTCTTTAATTGGTCCTCTAAAGATTTTTAAACATGTGAGAAAGACGGTACTTTTGGGCAGCATTTTCTTCTTTTGTCTCAATGTTTTCTCAATCCTTTTCTGTTACGTCGAAAACAGGTCTTTTTTAGAAGAGGGTTAACAGTTCATCTCATCTGAACAAGGACGAAGCTTTCATAAACGACATAAGTCATGGTTTCGTCGCATCTTAAAGAGACAGTCTTTGAAAACTTTGAAAGAAAAGAAGGTACTGACGCAAGTATTTTTTCCTTTTCCTCGTTGCTTTCTATGCTATATGATACACATTTCTACATTTTGGTAAACATATTGTTGTCTGCAACACTTTTGGATTTCGACTGGTCTGTAGTTTTACCGGCTATGTATGTTTATGCTCCTGGCCCCGGTGTAACAGTTTATCTTGGCCCCCGGGGGCTAAGCTACCCGCGGGAAGCTTGGCCCCACCCTGGGTAGCTTGGCCCCAACCTGCAATCTTTTTCCAGAGTCCCCCAAAATACAAAACAATGTCTGTAAATGTTACGCCTACTGTTAAAAAAAAGATAAACCAAAGTTTAATTTGTTTTGGTCAAATTAATTTTTCGCCTTTTTTGGCTTTGAATAGGGGCGAGGGCCAAGATACCCCGGCCTGGGTAGCTTGCCCCCCCCCCTATAATCTTTTTCCAGAGACACCCGCGGGTAGCTTAGCCCTCGGGGGCCAAGCTGCCCAGGGGCCAAGATAAACTGATACACCGGTTTCTCAAAAAAACTTTAGTACATACTCATGAGAGCATGCTCAACTTCAAAGGAATACTCTCCAACGTTGAAGGGTATTCGAATGAAGTTCACGTGGATTTCGTGCGATTTGAGCACGGTGCGCAGATTTGAGCATGAGAACGTACTAAAGTTTTTTCGAGAAACCGGGGCCAGGTCGATATACAGTTGATACTAATTATGTCGACTTCGGATAAGTTGAATTTCTGCTCACGCCGAAATCAAAATCAGACCCCGGTTTCTCAAAAAAAAAAAAAAAAAAAAAAAAAAAAAAAAAAAAAAAAAAAAAAAAAACTTAAGTATATTCTCATGAGAACATGCTCAACTTTAAAGGGATACTCTCCAACGTTGAAGGGTATTCGATTTAAGTTCACGTGGATTTCGTGCAATTTGAGCACGGTGCTCAGATTTGGGCATGAGAACGTACTTAAGTTTTTTTCGAGAAACCGGGGCCTGGTCCTGTCATCCTAAATGGATATAAAAATATCAACGAAAAAAAAATAGTTTGAAGTAAATGATCATGACCTTTGGAATATAGTAGGAAAATGGGATAAAGTGCTTGTCTCGAACAATTTCTCTCATTTTCCTATTACATTTCAATTATAAGTGTAGGCCTACTTGATGGTCAATAAAACCGGATAAAATCATTTAACCCGTTCCCAAACGGGAAAATTTTAGACTTATCCAAATTCAAAGATGTTGCAGAGGACAATTTCAAGTAAAATAAAGTTTAAATTTTATGGTCTTTTGAGAAAGAAAACATTGTAGAAAATGAAGAAATTGCTTGTCAGAAGCAATTTCTTCATTTTCCACGATGTTTTCCAAAGCCAAAATCTAGTGGGGAGTCAAAATGAGTCACTGTGTGGTAATGGGTTAAATCGCTACTGACCAAAAATCGGATAAGTCGAACTTCGGATATCTCGAGGTAGAATGACAATCCCTACTACTTCGACACAACGAGTTCCAGTTGTAGATCTGTACGCTGTGACAATGTTGATCACCCGTCCGTGCATGCATCCGTCTGTGTTCCCTGTGGCGATTTTGTTATTTAATGTGCTGACACGGAAAATATTGAAGAAAAGGGAGAAAATGCTGTTTATAAGCATTTTCTTCTTTTCCTTCAATTTTTCATACACTCTCCTTTAGGACTGCTAAACTATTTTCGGCCATGAAAGTTTAAATAAGACTAGGTTAACCAAATTCCCATATACAGGGTGATCCAAAAAACATGTCCCACAAAGAATATTTAATATATCTGCGTAATGTGGTAGCATTGTTTTAGTTTGGGTGTCGATGGAAAGGGTAGGAAATAGAATTTGTAATGGTTGTGCAGAAGAACGTCATGCAGCGTCATGGTAACGCCAATAGCGGCATCAATGACGTCATCATATTCTCAGCATTCCAAGATGGCTGACAATGAAAAAACAGTCAGACTGGGCTTTGTATTATGTACATATCATGTTTTAGCTAGAAGAAAAATCCAAAATATGTATCAAAATGCCAAAGTGCCTTCCAGGAAGCAGATAAGAAGACTTTTTTCTAAGTTTGAGATGAAGGTGACCGTCAATGACACGAGATCTGGAAAAAGGAGAGAACACGCACAGGGCGTGCAGACGATAACGTGGAGAGTGTTCATCAAGCTGTAGAGGAAACTCCAAGAGTGTCTATTATGGGGTATTATGAAGGACATCTCAAAAACCACTGATGTACGATATGGTACAGTGAGAAGAATTCTAAAGTTCTATTAAATTGTAAGCCATACAAAATAACCAGCATGCAGCATTTGAAAGACGCAGAAACCACGACCACACTGTCATTTGTTAATTGGTTTGACAGTGAATAAATGGTCACCGCATTCACCCGATCTCAGTCCGCTGGACTTTTCCTATGGGTTTGCTAAGAAGAAAGAGTCTATAAACCCTAACCCACCACTATAGCTGAACTGAAAGAAGCTATAAGTAGAGAAATAGACTTGATTGATAGTCAAACCTGTAGTAACGTCATGCAAAACATTCGACGTCATTTTAGACCAGTTTCTGAAAAACATGGTCGTCACATCGGGCATCTCTTGTAAAAGTAGTAAGTGAATTATCATGTAATATTGTAATCAGACAAAATTTTACAGATATATACTTAAGTTCTAGAGAATATAAACGGAATATATAAGATGGTAAAAAAGTTATAAAGCATTGTTTGTGGGACATGTTTTTTGGATCACCCTGTACATGTAATGACGCCTTTTGACGCCCGCAAGATAGGTTTACTCAACGTCCTTGGAGAACATTGCAGGAAATGAAGAAATTGCTTGTTACAAACAACTTCTTCGTTTCCCTCAAAGTTTTGTTTACTCAAAAAGACCAAAGAATGGCCAATCCCAGTCTTTTGAAAATAATTTTGAAACTTGTAAAATTGGTGCTGGGTCTTAAAAGCTGAAAGCCCGGTCACGTTCACCATTCAGTTCACATCACGGTCGGAGCATGTCCAGAACAAGGAACCATTGCATTTTAATTTTGGACTCAATATGGACGCGGAATCGTATGTGATCGGGCCTTGAGTGACAGAGTCGAGCCCGGACAGCCCAGTCGGTAACGTAGGAGTCCGTCAATTCAGGGGTCGTAGGTTCGAACCACGGCTGGGCTAGTATCCATTCTGACATTTGACAAGTCAGGCCCGTAGGAAGCAATTCAATATTGGATGGGCTAAAACCCCTGTGGTTGAATATTGGGAGGGGCTAAATTGGATTTTGACTGAATTTTCAGTGTGAAATAAAGAAATTTGGCATTTTTGGTCAACTTGGGGGGCCAAGCCCCCTAGCCCCCTGTTCTCCGGGCATGCAAGTCATTTGTCTTTCATCAAATGGTGTGCATCATCTATGTAAGAGAGCAGCTGTAGGCTCGGTTTGGATATTGTGGTGGTATTGACAAGAGAAATACCAGGGATCCACGGTTAAGTGCTCCAGCCGGCGCGATATGATCATAGCTGTTTAAAAGGGCGTTAAACCCTAATAAATCAAATCAAACCACCGCATAAAAAAATCTGCATTTCCTTCTTTTGTCTCAATATTTTCGGTGATAAACTGCACACAAATCCTAGCTTTATTATCACCCATTTAGTTGTCGGCAGCCGCATTTCCACACACTGACTCTTTTTGGCTCCTCTCTAGATAATTGGTTTGGAAAACATCGTGAAAATGAAGAAATTGTTTGTGACAATTTCTTCATTTTCCACAATGTTTTCTTAACATAAAGACAACAAAAAATTAAATTTTATTAATTTGAAATTGTCGTTTGCAACTTCTTTGAATTTGGACCAACCTAAAATTTTGTCGTTTGGTAATGTTAAACTAGAACACCCAAAACGTGCCGTTTATGATGGGGATGCCCCTTTCCCAACCAAGACACGACTCCAACATCACCATTAGATGACGTTGGAAAACATCGATAGAAAAAATGCTGATGTACAATATTTTCTCATTTTTCCTCGATGATTCCAATGTATGATGCTCATATATAACCGAATTGTTACAACACGAGGGTAAAATTCCTAATTTTAGCCTATATATGATACAATGTTTTAAATTTTTTGTCGTCTGCAAGGCCTTCGAGTCCGGAAAGGCATACAATTATCGTTTGGGATAGGTTAAGGTAGTTCACATCTAATGTGATTAGTGTGACGTCGGAATTATTCGGGCGAAGTCGAAAACATTCGGCGGTGGAACTTTCCACCGCCATATGCTTACGACCGCGCCGAATATAGGTTCGGATACGTAACGGCACCGCTCGAAAAAACGCCGATGTTTTATGAATTTCAAAATGGCCACATTACGGGTGTTCTATCTTAAATACATAAACCGGTGAAGGTAAGGAAGCCAGGTTGGTTTTATCTGGGATCTTGGAAAAGTGACCTCATTGAATTTCAGACTACCATGTAGGGCTGTAGGCCTAACAATTACACAAGTAGCCTGGAACCCCATTGTATCGGTCTACTTATCTAAAACTAATGACAGCTATGAAAATAAATAATTTTCCTTACTCATACAATGTCTTCTTGTAAAATAACATTTTTACTTCTATTATATCAAAAAATCCTTGTCAAAATCCCAGTTCTATAATACAAAAATGTCAACAATCGGCAGCCATGTCAAATCTGGTGAATAATGGCGTCACCCCATTATATCAGTGCATTGTGATTTAATGTTGAGAAAGTTAAAATAATGACTGACAAACAGCATCAAAAAGTACTTAAATTGAATCCGCAGTTTCTTTTTGACAAATAGGTGTACACATTTTTTGGAAAATAAATAAGTTTCAATACTTTTTATCACTTAAAGTCTTTCAACATTGGCTACAGGTCTGTTTAAAGTAACAAAAAACTTCCATTCGTCAGTTCAGTTATAAAATGTTTGAATAATTATTACCTGATGAACAGATATTTTATAAAATCGGCACTGGAAAGATTCAGTGGCCTAGTTGTTTTAAAATGTAAATAATCAGACGGTTGCTCTACGATCACTGTTCCACGAGATTTGCAAATAGACCGATACAGTGGATATATTGTGCCGATTTTCGTTTTTGCCTATTTTCGAAAATCGGCAAATCCCTGCAGAACTCATTTGCCTAATTTCGAAACTCGGCGAAATAGCTTATTTATAATTATTTTATGGTATATCGGGCCATTTTCTGTGCAGAACTCATCTTCAAAATATCCGTTTTTAGGGAGGTATCACAGTTAGCACTTACAAAATCATTTTAAGCCGTTTTTAGTCCAATAAAAGTTCGGTACGGAACAGCTAAAGTTCCGTACCGAACAGAACATACGGAACATTCTTCTTCCGTTTGCGCGGAAGTTGATTCGTACCCTAAGCAATTCGCACCTTATCTTTTATCAGAGACATAGATAAACATTATATTATTATATGTCTCTGCTTTTATCAATTCGTTTACACGTTCAGCAGGACATCAAATTTATAGATAATATTGCCATAAAAATAATATCTACACCCGATTTCATTTATTTATTCAAAAAGTTGCAGTTCCATATTTTTTCGGAGCCTGAATTAGATCCATTGCTTTGGGCTTTCTAACCACCGAAATTAAAATGGTTTCACCAAGTTAAATATCGGAATTTTAGAAATGGTTCTTTTAAAGCAAACAAGATTTATTACGAAGCTTTTCATCTGCTAAATATATGTGATCTACCATAGATCTGCATACTTATGTTAATTAATTTGATATGTTCTAATTTCATTTAGACTTTGAAGATAACTAAATCAAAATAGTGAGCCCACCATGCTGGCCAGAACAAGCGATCAAACCAGCCGAACAAACCTATCCTTCCCACCGTGCTGGCTAGAACTAGCGACCAAGTCAGCCAAACAAGCCGATCCTTCCCACCGTGCTGGCCAGAACAAGCGACCGACCCATCCGAACAAGCAGATCCTTCCCACTATGCTGGCCAGAACAAGCGGCCGACCCAGCAGAACAAGTCGATCCTTCCCACCATGCTGGCCAGAACTAGCAACCAACCCAGCCGAACAAGCTGATACGTCCCACCGCGCTGGCCAGAATAAGTGACCGACCGATCCGAAAAAGCAGATCCTTCCCACTGTGCTGGCCAGAACTAGAGACTGACCTAGCCAAACAAACGGATTCTTCCCACTATGCTGGCCAGAACAAGCGACCGACCCTGCAGAACAAACCGATTCTTCCCATGTGCTGGCCAGAACTAGCAACCAACTCAGCCGAACAAACCAATCCTTCCCACCGTGCTGGCCAGAACAAGCGACCGACCCATCCGAACAAGCAGATCCTTCCCACCGTGCTGGCCATAACTAGCGACTGACCTAGCCAAACAAGCGGATTCTTCCCACTATGCTGGCCAGAACAAGCGACTGACCCAGCTGAACAAGCCAATCCTTCCCACCGTGCTGGCCAGAATAAGCGACCGACCCATCCAAACAAGCAGATCCTTCCCACCGTGCTGGCCAGAACTAGCGACTGACCTAGCCGAACAAGCGGATTCTTCCCACTATGCTGGCCAGAACAAGCGACCGACCCTGCCAAACAAACCGATTTTTCCCATGTGCTGGCCAGAACTAGCAACCAACTCAGCCGAACAAACCAATCCTTCCCACCGTGCTGGCCAGAACAAGCGACCGACCCAACCAAACAAGCAGATCCTTCCCACCGTGCTGGCCATAACTAGCGACTGACCTAGCCGAACAAGCGGAATCTTCCCACTATGCTGGCCAGAACAAGCGACTGACCCAGCCGAACAAGCCAATCCTTCCCACCGTGCTGGCCAGAATAAGCGACCGACCCATCCGAACAAGCAGATCCTTCCCACTGTGCTGGCCAGAACTAGCGACTGACCTAGCCGAACAAGCAGATTCTTCCCACTATGCTGGCCAGAACAAGCGACCGACTCTGCCGAACAAACCGATTCTTCCCATGTGCTGGCCAGAACTAGCGACCAACTCAGCCGAACAAACCAATCCTTCCCACCGCGCTGGCCAGAACAAGCGACCAACCCATCCGAACAAGCAGATCCTTCCCACCGTGCTGGCCAGAACAAGCGACTGACCCATCCGAACAAGCAGATCCTTCCCACCGTGCTGGCCAGAACTAGCAACTGATCTATCCGAACAAGCGGATTCTTCCCACTATGCTGGCCAGAACAAGCGGCCGACCAAGCCGAACAAACCAATTCTTCCTATGTGCTGGCCAGAACTAGCAACCAACCCAGCCGAACAAGTTGATACTTCCTACCATGCTGGTCAGAATAAGCGACCGACCCATCCAAACAAGCAGATCCTTCCCACCATGCTGGCCAGAACTAGAGACTGACCTTGCCAAACAAGCGGATTCTTCCCACTATGCTGGCCAGAACAAGCGACCGACCCAGCCGAACAAGCCGATCCTTCCCACCGTGCTGGCCAGAACAAGCGACCGACCCATCCGAACAAGCAGATCCTTCCCACCATGCTGGCCAGAACTAGCGACTGACCTAGCAGAACAAGTGGATTCTTCCCACTATGCTTGCCAGAACAAGCGACCGACCCAGCCGAACAAGCCGATCCTTCCCACCATGCTGGCCAGAACAAGCAACCGACCCATCCAAACAAGCAGATCCTTCCCACCATGCTGGCCAGAACTAGCGACTGACCTAGCAGAACAAGTGGATTCTTCCCACTATGCTTGCCAGAACAAGCGACCGACCCAGCCGAACAAACCGATCCTTCCCACCGTGCTGGCTAGAACTAGCGACCAACTCAGCCGAACTAGCCAATCCTTCCCACCGTACTGGCCAGAACGAGCAACCGACCCAACCGAACTAGCAGATCCTTCCAACCGTGCTGGCCTGAACTACAGAATGAGAAATGGATCTTATACTATTATAATCATTCTAATAAGTACGCAAGATTCCGCTTACAGTACGACCTCGCAACGTAATGATGACATCATTTATCCTGTGACCTAATTCTATCAGAAAATTCAGATAAAATGTTGCCGTATTCCTATTATCACACAATTCTGACTGAATTTTTGCATGAAATCAAAATAATTAGGCTTCAGAGGAGATTGCTTCGCCCCTCCCCAAACCCCTCTGAATCTGCCAATGTCTCTGCAGCCTGATTATTTCATTTCAATGCAGAAATTCTGAATTGAATTCAGTCAAAATTGTGTAATATATAGGCGTAGGAAGAGGGGGCGGGGTGCTGCCCCCCATAGTTTAGAAAAGGGCCCCCTATGCCCCCATAATACACCCACCTTTCCATTCACTTTAACAATTGCCCCCCCCCAATATTGTAAACCCTCCTACGCCACTGCAATACTGGGCAAACGAACCTCTCTATTTGTAAATTCGAATCCCATCACAGACATCCTTGATCCGCCGCAGCAACGAGTACGTAGGAAGTGTAAAAATCAGAGTAAACCTTACAAATGGGCAAAAATAATCAGTTCGGACGTCGTTTGATTCATTATCAATAAATCACTGAGGAAAACACGACAATAAATCGACAGAAATAGTTCTGCATGGCAGTTTCGCAGTAAACCGTAAATAATATTAAAATTTCGGACGTTTGTATGATTCAATTATCAATAAATCGTCGAAAAAGATCGACAGAAATAGTTCTGCATGACACACGGAACTTACTGAATCATAATTTCAAAAATGGATGGCCAATTTCGAAATTGGGCAAAGTTCCGTGCCCAATTTCGAAATTTGGCATGCCCAATTTCGAAATTTGGTATGCCCAATTTCGAATTTAGGCAATAATCTTAAAATCGGCACAACAGATATACCGATACAATGGAGTGGCAGTATACCCACGGGTAGGGTACAAATTGCCACTACCGGGGTACGGTTTTATTATCCGTTACCCGAGGATTCATTTTGACTTTCAATTTGCATTAATATCTAGCACTAGAGATTCAAAACTTAGGCAATTACGGAAAATATTGCATACAATGTGCCTTATGGTGGATTGCCTATAGGCCTACTATTATTGGATTGAACCATCTAAATTCACCAATTATCCACTTGTGCCTTGCCCGAGTACCCGGGTAGTAGACCTATTTCTGTACCCGTTTCATCCCTAAAACCATGGATGCAGATGAGTTTGTACTCGAGTACGGTCTGATCACGATCCACACATCTCTTCGGCATCGATTCCCAAAATCTTATTAGGAAGCTGGTACATGTACAATAAAATATCGCTGCTTTTCAACGAAAACCTCGTAACTGCAGCTTGAAATAAGCTGCAATTACGTGATTTTAGGTGAAAAGCGCCGATATCCCCTTACCCTTTCCCGGTGTAAAAATTCAGACTGTTCAACGTTAGGGGGCTGCTGCATAAAACAAAATAGAATTTGATTAAAATATAATCAATCTATGTTTAGATTATAGCACAGACAATATTTAGACAAAAGGAGATATATCTGGTTATCAGAATTTTCTTCCGTCATCTCATCCCCCCCCCCCCCCCCCCCCCCAAAAACATTTTTGTAATCAAACATCAAAAGTCCTTTCTACCAAGTCTTGTTTGGGAAATGGTTAAATCTATTCCTGGAAATATTCTTTGGCAACGCGAGAATCTGGCTACACCCTGCAAGCTGCATAAACAGACTGCAGTAAACAAGGACTTTGAAGCTTATCAGTACTTTTTTGCTTTAACCATCTCCCAAACAAGACCATATGCACAGTTTTTTCTAACATCGACATTTTCCAGCTTACAACAAAAGTTCTTTTGAAAATTACAAGAAAAATGTGGAAAAGGACAACATGAATAAAACATGAAATTAACATGATAGATGATAAATATAATGCTTGTATTATAAGCGTCGATGGTGAAGATTGGGGAAAGGTAGTTTGAAAATAGTATTCATTAGTTAAACAGATTGATTCTTCAAGGTATCGGTGCAAAAATACCGAAAGGACTTGGTAAAAAAGTAGCTACTTAAAAAATAATATGTTTTTTTAAAAAAAAAAAAAAAAAAACCTCTCTAGATCTATTAAAGTGAAATTCTGACGAAAAATTGCTTATCTTCGCGTTTTTAAAAAGGTGCAATATTTTTTCCCGCCTGTTGCCATGAATTGTTTACACATAATAAATATATGTATCGACCAATCTGATTGGTTCAGCGAGGTCTCGCTGGAACCAATGAAAACGCTTTCCAGGAAACCAAGAAAATCGAACTAAATACGCCTAGGGTAAACACTGCAGAGACATGACCGGGATTTGCCATTATCTGCCTCTATATAAATGCTTTCCTCAGGCATCTAATTGATGCCGGTTCTACGCCCTTGACGTCTGACCGTAAATACAGAAACAGTTCCGTTGTAGATTTCACCCTTGGCTTGCGTAGATGCCATCAGTTCCTAGAGCTGCAACTCTTTTCGACATGGAACACGCTATTTCTTTCCGTTGCGGGAAAGGGTTAAATGAGTCGCCTTTTTACACGTCGTTACTGATTCCTGGAAGATAACGTGTGCTGATTTTCCGAAAAACAAACGACCTTGTTAGCTGAAGACGCATCATGCAAAAAGAGAGCATAAAGAAACTATCCCACTCTATGTATAAACTATTTACCAGATGGCAACATTTAAGGTTGGTCTATATTTCAAATATATGTAGCAGACGACAATTTCAAGCGAAAGAAATTTTACAATTCTTGTTCTTTCTTGGTAGAAAACATAGTGGAAAATGAAGAAAAGTGCACACAGTAGGCATGTCTTTTTTGTCAACCAAACTGGCTAACCAGAATGGGAACCGGTCAAATGTATTTGAGCCAATATTCATTTTCCTGGTACAATCTAACGAAAACAGGGTCGAATTTTATTTTCAATTCATTCTGTGATTGTTTTCGTTCTGTAATGAGTAACGTTAACGGGAACGTTCAAATATAATAAAACTACTGTCTCAAAAAAAAAAAAAAAAAAAAAAAAAAAAAAAAAAAAAAAAAAAAAAAATGTCCTCGCTGTAACAACCACATTTTCTTCAAGAATTTGGATTGCATATTTTAATAATGTTCATTTCAAGCTATGAATTTAAGTCGATTTCCAAAAATGGTTTGTTTGACTTTTTTTACAATTTTTGATTGTATTTTCATAATTCAATTTTAAAATAAATTTGCTATCTACCTAAGAAAATAAATGTGCACGACTCAAGAAAATGCAATTCACTTTGTATTTCGGGCACAATAAAGTTAGTGAAACGTCTGTTTGTGAAATAATTTGCTAAAAGTGCGTTGTTACATCGAGGACACAATAGTCGCTGCGAGGACGACGTTCGCTATTTTAGAACATAGACAGAAAAAATCGCCTTTTTTTTCAAATAATTATGTCCAAAATCATTCCAATTAGACCATCAAAACACACATTTTTTATTGATCCACTATGCAGTTTGAAATAAAGAAATATTTGTTATTGGAATGACATGTAGGCCTACCATTACTGTGTGGACTTAAATTTAAATATCTTTCCTCTTTTTACGTTTTATTTACTTATATATTGTCATTAAATATCATAATCAATATAAATGTGAAAAATGAATACATCTAAACGTTAAAGTTACTCGGTTTTACCCTTTCCAAAGCGGCAAAATATTATGCTGGGTTACATCTGGCGATCAAATCAAATCGATCAACTCGGCCGCTCAATTTTCCTGATAATTTCCGACCAAATGACTTTTTTCTCTCGATCTCTACTCGATCAACCCGACCTCTACAGTCTATTTGATCAGGTGAACAGATGAAGCACAGATCGAGTTGATCGGGATGTGGTTGGGAGCCACTTGAGAAAAAATCGATGTGATCAATATAAAGATATTAGTCCGATCACACTCGATCTCCAGACTCGATTGATTCCTATTCTGGTCGATCGCCTACCCGATCATTACACGATCACTTTTCGATAAACTTTCTACCAAATGTAACACAAATATTTTGGACAGTTAAAAAATGAAGAGGTGCGGTCACCACGACCATTCCCGATCACCACTGCCGATCGAGTTCGAGCTGTACTCGACCGCTTGATCGGGCTTGATCGAGTTGATTTGATCGACAGTGGGAACCTAGCATAAATATTATACAACTTGAAAGCTGTTGGAGACTACAAAATTGAAGTTTATTGTAGTTTAAATTTTGTTTGAATATCAAGGTAAACGGAGTCAAAACTGGTAACCAGCTAGGCTATAATACTTCTCTTACCCCAGTGTCGTCCCTAGGAATTTGTATATTAGGGAGTCAAAACCAATTTAAGTCTTCTCTGAGAAAAAAACAAAACAAAACAAACCAAAAAAAAAACGTGAAAACGTGAAGAAAATTAAGCAATTACAAATATAAAGACAAAAGAGAAATAACAAATTTCGTCAAACCATAAAATGTCACATTGAGAATTTGAAAACAAAGGTAGAACAACATTAAAGGTACAGTAAATCATTTAAAAGGGAAACGTTTCGACCATAGTCCGACTGCACAGTCTTAGCATATACTTTTCGCAATACACATATGATTTTTTGTTGTTGTTGGTTTTGTTGTTGTTGTTGTTGTTGTTGTTGTTGTTGTTGTTATATTTCGCAAGACCGCTCACATAATAATTTAGATACACGGTAGTAAGAGGCTGAGTGTCCTTTAACTGATTATCCCAAAACAAAACAAACAAAGAGCAATAAAGTAATTGATTTTTTTAAACTTCTTGTTTATCTATATAGGGTAATATTTGACAAAAATCATCTGCTTATTCAGGATAAAATGCTGTGATTGCAAGATTAAATACACGATTCGATTCAAAACATGTAAATCGCCTTGAAAATTTTTAAAAAAATCTGTTCGTCTTTTCACAACACCCCTATAGCATCAGGAATTCAATTACCATGACCACTCAAAAAATAACCAAGTAACATCTTCAAAATCTAGGGAAAAAAGATACACACTTTCATATCTTATAAGAAATGGTGTATACTGTCATTCCAGTATTGAGGAAAGGTCATTTAAGTAACGATCGTTTAGAACTAATCTTGTCAATTAATAAATACAGTATAGAATCATATCCTTTATAAATACAACATGCCATGTTGATTGGCAAAAACTCTGAATTAGACGCGTAATAAAATTTATTCATTTGAGGCACCAAGAATCCATTTTATGTGTAAGGAGTCCTTGCAACAACGATTCCAAGTCCTCTCTGTAATAACTGATGAATATACGTTTGGCAGCAGTAATTATATTCTTTCAGCTGAAATACTTTGACGTAACGTCAAAAGTTGCGGACCAACGTTGTAACACGCATATCGACCGTTTTCCGACGTTAACGTTACGCGAAGGTGTAAAGAAAGTTATAACTTTCCCCAAAACATGAGAAATGACAAATTTTCAATGTTGGCCAAAAGAAAACATTTTCACAATAATACCAATACATGCATACATGAAAATAGCACCGTACAAAATTGATAATCTCAACTATCAATAAATAAACAACAGAATTATTTCGTAAGTATTGAAAAATCAAGCTCTAATGAATATTGAAAGTGCATATTTTACACCTGTAGGAGAAATGGAGCCGTTTCATACGCTAAATATAACTTGTCAAGTATGCATATTTTTGTTATTAAGATATTTCTACTTGCGCAAATGTAAAAAAAAAATAAATAAATAAACAAATAAAAATAAAAAATGTGAAAATACTTACTAAATAATCGTCTTCAAGTTTACTCGTTAGCAGACAAAAGATAGAATATTCTTTTAAATGGGGTCTACAACAAATGCATTATATGTAGGAAAAATGAAACTCCGAGACTAAATGCTGCAACATATTAGATGAAATCAATGAAATGCTTTACTTAAAAAAATGTCTTCTATTATCTCAACGTTTTCTTATGCCTTGGTCAATGCTTTTCTTTCTTTTTTCTGTTACGGGTCTCAAATTTTAACCTTAAGTTGCGTAGACCACAAAAAGCAAGATAGTCAAACAAACAACGATAAAACAAGTGGATCTAGAGCATCGATACATGATCGTAAAACGCCATGAATAGTTCTTCACAAATCAACATGACGTCAAATCGTCAAAAACGCGTTTTTGTGACATTTTTAAGACGCTACATCACACTCTATATCTTCGCTAGTTGAAGAGTTATCGACAAATGCATTTATTTTTTCAAATTTTATCCGAGATGTATGTCGAAAATCAATTCAAATTCAAAATATTTTGACTTTCTTAGAAAAAAAGCTATATATGAAAAATTCACCCTTGCATTTGGGACCGTTTTAGTGAAAATGTGACATTTTTAAGACGCTACAAACACAATAAAATAATGATTTTCTTCAACTCCAATCAAGACAAAAAATTAACTACAAAAACTAGAGCTCAGATGTATGTCCCAAAAATTTTTATATTGATTTCTAATCGCTATTGGAAAAATAAATTAGATTTAAAAAATAGACATACCGAAAAAATCAACATGACGTCAAATCGTCAAAAACGCGTTTTTGTGACATTTTTAAGACGCTACATCACGCTCTATATCTTCGCTAGTTGAAGAGATATTGACAAATGCATTTATTTTTTCAAATTTTATCCGAGATGTATGTCGAAAATCAATTCAAATTCAAAATATTTTGATTTTCTTAGAAAAAAGGCTATATATAAAAAAAATCACCCTTGCATTTGGGACCGTTTTAGTGAAAATGTGACATTTTTAAGACGCTACAAACACAATAAAATAATGATTTTCTTCAACTCCAATCAAGACAAAAAATTAACTACAAAAACTAGAGCTCAGATGTATGTCCCAAAATTTTTTATATTGATTTCTAATCGCTATTGGAAAAATAAATTAGATTTAAAAATTAGACATACCGAAAAAATGACGTTTTTTTAACAGCGTGACGCTACAAAACAACCAACGCGCATGGAAAAGAGTTGATAGACTTTTTAAACGATTCGAGATTTTGCATTATTAACGGGCGTCATGATAAAGAATACAACAATTACACGTCAATTTCGACAAAGGGTAGATCAGTCGTTGACTATTTTTGCGTGCCACACGATGTTTACAATAGCTTTAATCGCTTCAAAGTTTTAACAGTGCAGTCAATTATCGACGATTGTGATTTACACGGACTGCTCGGTCAGCGATCACGACCCCCAGATCATAGCGCGCTTTTAGTTGAGTTTACATTGCCGTTCAGTGAATTACATGATGATCAACCTAACCTCCCCCAAAATAACAATAGACCGAATATGAAGAGTTATAAACTACATATAATACCACAAGATTTCATGTCTAGTGAGCTAAGCAGACGGGCATTGTTAGAGATTATTCGGAAAATAGAAGTGTGTAGGGACACTCAAGCCGGTGTGGACGAGGTTTATGCATCATTGTGCGAAAAAATCATTAATGAAATGAACTCAAATATTCCCACCTACGACGCCTCGCCAAAGACAAACAAGCGTTATAAACATTCAAAACCATTTTGGAATGACACGTTAGAGCAATTGTGGCATGATATGAGGATGAAAGAGAGACAATTTCTTAAAATAAAGTGCACAAAAAGAAAATGGTTGCAAAATAAACAGGCTTTTTATGATGCGCGTCGAAAATTTGACAAAAAGCTGAGAGAAACTGAGCGTAGTTATCGGACGTCTTTATCCCTTGATATTGAGGGTTCATGTGCAAATAACCCAAACGAGTTTTGGAGAAAAGTGAATAAATTAGGACCACGTAAAGACAGATCTATTCCATTAGAAATAATAGACGAAGACGGGAATTGGAGTGTTGATGAAAACGTCGTTTTTGAAAGGTGGAAAGATGACTTTTTTAAAATTATACAATACGAATGATTCGGACGCGTTCGATGATGCTTTTTTCGTGCATGCAAAAACACACAAACACTTACTTGAAATGGAATTATCGGACCCTTTATACATAGAAAACGATGACTTAAATCACAATATCACTATAGAGGAAATTACATCAATTGTTATGGCGAGTAAGTACAAATCATCATGTGGCTACGATAATATCCCTTATTAGTCCGTGGGCTGGCTACACCCTAGGTCCCCCCCCCCCCCCCCTACCGGGATTTTATGACACCTATATCATTGTAAAGCTTGATGAATTCCCTTTCAAATGCAACTTGTTGTTTGATATATAAGTGCTGGATAAGCATATGCGGAACGATTGATTATCTCCCCTTGAATTACAAAAAATACTTGTCTATAACTCACCATATACACATTCATGGGATCCAAAATAACCCAAATTTAAGCGCAAATGACCAAAATGCTTATAGATTTTATCAATTCACATCGTTAAATAGTTAAAGATAATTTCACACCAAAATTAGCACAAATTATGCCCCTTGAATATGTAAAACAAGAGAAAAATAGTATAGATGTTGCATTTGTTTATATTTACTTTGCATTTGGAAATCATTTCCACAGCGAATAATTGCTAGAATTTGTATTAAAGTGTTTATTAGGTGCCTTTTGATAAAAATCAAAGTGTTGACTATCGACATTCTAGGATATACTCGATATTTCAAATGATTTTCAAGATGGCCGCCGCAAAATGACCACTTGACTAAATATCGAAATATCAATGCCCATGAATTTGTTATCATGTTCTGTATGTAAATGAGATCATTTCATAGGGAAATTGAGTTTATTAAATCTAAAAGAGTGTTGCCATTATTATAATAGGCTTTTTTGTCATTTTTTTTAAATTTTCAAAATGGCCGCTAAAATCTCAAATATGCAAAAATGACGTAAATGTTTTTCATTTCTGCAAATCTTCTGCACTTAACATTGTATTTTCAGATGTATTTCAATTTCTTTTTACAACTACATGATTCAATAAGTATATAAATGACACAACCTTGAAAATATATATTTCTATTTCTATATATTTCTATATATATATTTATATTGGAGTACGTCATTGGCATCTTTTTGCATGAAGGTTTTAAGTCTTACATGGACAATGGACGCTTTGGATTATAGGTGTTATAGAGGGTATAAAGACATTAAGGCATATTTTGGTCATAAAGCGTTTAAGCTCTTTTTGTGGGGTGGATATGTTGAATACAAAACAATATCAACAATTTTGCCACGCTAAAAATGGCTTCTTCACTGTTAATTTACATGACATATAATACAATACAATAACATGTATTTTATGTAATCTGACTAAATGCTCAAATACGAGCATGGGCCAATGAATAATTGACCTAACCTTTCTATGTTTAGATCGACATCTTTTCTCTTGAAATACTTTCCATCCAGGCCTATGCGCTTTGACCAAACAATATGACCATAGCAGTTTAAAAAGGAGTTAAACTCAAATTAATCAACTTTAAAGGTGGTCAAGTGACATCAGTCTAGAAGTAAAAAAGTCCGAGAACTTTCCAAAGAACCACACCTAAACTGCATCAATAACTTTTTACATGAGACTTAAAATTGCAACCACTTATATCCCTTTTAGGAAAGAAGTCGATAGCAGCAAGGTCATGTGGAAAGGAAGGGTGTGATCAAATTGATACCCATTTTTCTCGACAGCATCCATTGTACTTTGGCAATTGTGTACTAATATAATTTCCTGTTGCAAGCAGCGGTCACATTTTGAGCGTTTGCCGCAACGTTTCTCACGCATGGTCTGCTTCAGATTGTCTAGCAACTTGGCATAGTATGGTTCGTTAATTGTACCTTTCTTGGGTAATATGTCCAACAAAATATTTAATTGCAACCCCCAATTGTCCCAAAACATTGAATACTGAACCTTGTCTGTAAAATATTGAATACTTTTCTTGGCCTTTGGGATTCCTTACCATCGTACCTAGGACTCTGGACATTTTCTCGTTCATAAGAAAGCAACAAGTACTGGTAATCTCTTTGTCATTTGCTTATCGCCGAGGAATTTTAGACCCAACAGTCTGTAAGTTTGTGCATCCTTTTGCGATTAAGCAATATCTTGAAAAAGATAATGCATGGACAATTTCTTACTTTAACTCGCTCATCAAGTATACCAGATCTGTGAATTTATGACACATACCGTCGACAGTGGTTGCAACTTAACCTTCAGACCGAGCATCATCTTCTTAAGTTTCTCTATCGCGTTATAACCACCGCCCCCCCCCCCCCAACCACGATATTTTACTTGAGAATAAGATGGTACAGAAGACCAGTAAACTCATCATGCATGTTCTACCTTCATTCCCGTTTCAATACAAGTGTCCAACCATAACAGGCTACTCCTTTTTTGTGAAAAGGCTTTCTAATAACCGTATATTTAGACAATTTTGTGCACATATAATGACGTATATAAATAGCAGATTCCTTGGTTGATTGGAAATTGCTTATATGTATTATTCATAGTTAGCCCTTGTGATTTATGGATTTTACCTCATCCTGATGTTAGCTTGTTGTCTTCCACAAAAGTTAGAATTCCAAAAACTAATTTGTGGTGAAGATGTTTGAAATGAATTAAGAAATGCACGAGCATATCTAAAAACTGATAACAAAACAAAGGATTTCAAATTTTCTGCTAGCGACATATTACAACACGACAAGTTGGAATATGATGTGTTTCCCTCTCATCATAATAAACAGAAATTGCAAATTGTGTTTGCTATTCAAACGAAATCTTTCAAAACAATATTTTGTTACACGGATAAGAGGATTCCTCACAAATGAAGTGTTTTCGAAGTACTGGCATCCAATAAGGTACATATGTACAAGGGTTAAGGTCGCGAAAAAGATGGACGCTCGTTTTTTACTTCTCGTCGATTAATTTGGATTTTAGTCATTTTCTCCGAGATGTTTTGGACTTTGGACTAAATATTTTACAAATATGCATATTGGATGTTTATGTGTCTGTCTGAGTGTTTGGAATTTATGGTAGATGGGTAGACACAAGAAAAAGAGGCGTCAAAGAAGCGATGACGATGAAAACAATGGGACTGTAGAAAAAGCGGGAAGATATACTGAGTCGCCGAAATCTGTAAGTGTCTCTGAAGTTTTGAGCCAAACAAATACTGTATTGTATTCAGACTCTCCATTTGCCTGTGACCAAGAAGGTGGTAGTGATAATATTGAAATTGGAGATAAAAGTCACATTTCAACCCCGTCTAACCCTATAGAGACCAAAATGGCATCGTCCAATATCAAAACAATGGATACTTCGATACAGAACAACGGGGGTGAAAGTGGGGGCAATACCGTTACCGTTACGTCCGTTATGCCCACTAATGCGGACATCATGAAATGTTTAGGTGAGATCACTTCACGTTTAAATAACATGGACACTCGTTTGAATACCATGGAAGGCCAATTGAAAACATTAGATTCATTGGAGAAAAAGGTGGACCAGTTTGATATTGATATGAAGCGGTTATATGGAATAGTACACGACAATAAAGTGCAGGCAGATGAACGGTTTAACAAAGTTGAGGAAAGGGTCGAAAGTACTGATTTTTCTGTTGGATGTTTGAGTGAAAAAGTTAATGAACTTGAAAACGAACGTGATTCGCTGAGAGATGAAATATCGTATCTCCAATCGCAGTCAATGCGTAATAATCTTGTGTTCAGTAAAATACCAGAATCCGAAACCGATGACACGAGTACTGAGCAACTGCTAAGACAATTTCTTGTAGACAAAATGAAATTTGCACAGGATTTAACAGACCAATTAAGTTTTGAAAGGGTGCACAGAATGGGTCCGAAATCCAACGGTAAAATCCGCAATATAGTGGCCAAATTTACCTACTTCAAAGAGCGGGAAATCGTGCGCAAAAATTGGAAATCCCTAGAAGGCACAGATCACTACGTGTTTGAACAATTCCCCAAGGCAGTAGTTGATAAGAGGAAAAAATTGGTCCCAAAGATGAGAGATTTCATTAAAAGTGGTAAAAAGTCATGGATTTCGTATGACACCCTTTACGTAGAGGGTAAACCGTACAAAATGGACTAGGATTACGCCGAGGGTGATATTCGAATATTATCCTGGAATATTAATGGATTTACAGCAGAAAAGAGACAATCTACTGAATTGTGTAATTTAATTGCACAATATGATATTGTTTTTCTATTTGAATCATGGACAGACTCTGATAGTAATATAGATTTCACAGGTTACACATCTTTTAACTTTTATAGAAAATTCCAAAACCGTAGAGCTAAGCGTAACAGTGGGGGTATAGTGCTCTATGTCAAAGATCAAATTAAACCCGGGATCGAAATCGTGCGCAACCACCATGACACCGTTATTTGGTTAAAGTTAGATCGTGATTTTTTCGGTTTTCATGAAGATGTTTACGTTTGTGGCGTATATATATGGGGCGAGGATTCGCCAGCATATAATTACGCAAATGTAGACTTCTTCGATATCCTACAAAATGACATTTTTGAATTTGAAAACAAGGGTATGTTGTATATAACCGGAGATTGGAACAGTCGTGTGGGTAGTAAGAATGATTTTATTCCTTTTGATGCATACAATTTGTTCACAGATTATGATGATTATTTACCCGATTCTTACATGCCCCGTTCATCAATGGACGGTGTATGTAATAATTACGGTACTAAATTGCTTGATCTTTGTAAGGCCACGGGATTTCGTATTGTTAACGGTCGTTTGTATCGTGATACTCATGGAACCTTTACCTTTGCTAATTCACAATGTGCTTCTGTCATTGATTATCTAGTTACAAAGCCGGAATGTTTTTATTGTATAAAAGACTTTGCTATCGAACCTTTTAATGAATTTAGTGACCATGCTTGTATTGCTTTTTCACTTAAGTGTAACTTTTTGCATAATTCTGAGGATATTCCTCCAGAAATTGTGTACAAATGGGACGCTTCTCGTAAATCTGATTTTAGAGCTGGATTGATAGCAAAGTTACCCATGTTTAACGATTTAATTAGTAATATTGATATTTCAGACAGAAATTCCATTAACAATGTTCTTAATTCTTTTTCCACTAATATAACTGATGTAGCTGAACCATTATTCGGTCATTATAGGCAGAATAACGGCCCATCTTTCTCAGATTATAACGGTGCAGATGACCGTGAGTGGTTTGATAGTGAATGTCGTAAGGCGCGACAATCATATCTTAGTGCATTAAAACTTTATAACGGATCTAAATCCCATTTTGACCGTCAAAGATTTTGTAACATGAAAAACAAGTATAAAAAACTTTGTAAACAAAAGAAAAGAAATTTTGAAACCAAACAAGCAGAAAAATTAGCTGCTCTTAAGAAAGGCAAACCAAAACAGTTTTGGAAATTTTTCAAAAAGGGTAAGAAAAAGGATAACATTCCTCTTGATGAATTTTTGGACTATTTCAAATCCCTGGGTTCTGAAGTTTTTAATACCCAAAACGAAACGGCTGAGAATTTTTGTAATAATTTCAATTTTGATGACGAAAACTGTCGTTTTGAGGAATTAAATGTCAGACTTTCAGCTCAAGAAATTATGTCAGCGATAAATGGTCTAAAGAAGGGTAAGGCTATGGGTAGCGATCAGATCATGAACGAATATTTAATTGAGAGTTGTGATATTTTAGCTTTGCACATTTGTGACATTTTCAACGCAGTATTTGATTCTGGTTTCTTTCCAGACAAATGGACCGAGGGGTTAATTGTTCCGATCCACAAGAAGGGCCCGACTGATGACGTTAACAATTATAGGGGAATTACTTTATTAAGCTGCCTTTCAAAACTATTTACGACCGTTTTAAACAATCGAATTTATAAATTTTGTGACGAAAATTCTATTATATCAGACGCTCAATCTGGCTTCAAAAAGGGAGTTTCGACTACAGATGCTACTTTTATACTCATGAGTATTGTACAAAATTTCTTGTGTGAAAATAAACGCCTATATTGTGTATTTGTAGATTTAAAAAAATGCTTTGATTCGATTAATAGAAACGCCCTTTGGCTTAAATTACATAAACATGGAATTCAAGGGAAGTTGCTTAGGATAATTAAGGACATGCATAACAAAGTAAAATCATGCGTTAAAAAGGGAAACATACTCTCTGATTTTTTCGAATATTCTGTTGGATTGAGACAAGGAGAAACAATGTCACCAATTTTAGTGTCTTTATTTTTAGAAGATTTAGAGCTATTTTTAGCAGATTCTCCAAGTAAAGGCATAAATATCTACGAATTGTCAATAATCCTTTTATTATTTGCCGATGATATGGTTATTTTTGGGAAATCTCCATTAGAACTTCAAAGTAATATCGACAGATTAAGTGAATTTTGTGATAATTGGGGCCTCGAAGTAAACGTTGATAAGACTAAAACAATGGTATTTAGGAAACGGGGTAAAATAAAAAATGATGAATGTTGGACATATAAAGGGGAAATTATAGAATGTGTTGACAATTTTAACTATCTTGGTACAGTTTTTCATTATACCGGCAGTTTCGCTCAAAATCGTGAATACATATCGTCAAAAGCTTTAAAAGCCTTAAACACTCTGTTAGCCAATTGTTCAAAACTCAAACTTTCAACCAGTACCATATGTCAATTGTTTGACGCCTTCGTAGGTTCCGTCCTTAACTACTCTAGCGAATTATGGGGGTATAGCAAGTCAAAAGAGATTGAGAGAATACATTTGAAGTTTTGTAAAAGAATTTTATATGTAAATAGTAAGTCGAGCAATATGGCAGTCTATGGTGAATTAGGCCGATATCCTCTGTACATTTCGCGATATATACGTATGATTAAGTACTGGTTTAAGCTTATGAATACTAAAAATATCATTCTACGGAACGTTTACCAAGAGCTACATCAAAATTCATCAAATGGTAAGAAAAATTGGGTCAATGACGTCAAGAATATTTTTGATAGCTCTGGTTTTTCAGAAGTTTTCAATAATCCAAATTCATTTGAAGCATCGTCCATTATACCTCTTTTAAAAGACCGTATGTTAGACTGTTTTAAGCAGGAATGGCATGAAAAGATTGCAAATAGTAACCCTTTAGTATTATACAAACACATTAAAACCACATTCGCGTTTGAAACATATTTGGATAAATTACCGGTATTGCTTCGATCTTATCTTTGTAAAATTAGAATTTCAGCACATTCTTTGCATATTCAGTCTGGCAGATACGCTAGAAATAGAACACCGAGAAACGAAAGACTTTGTCAAATTTGTAATAATGGTGATGTTGAAGACGAATATCATTTTTCACTCGTTTGTTCTAAGTATACACATTTGCGTAAAAAGTTTATCAACAAAAAATTCTGGGATAAACCAAGTATGTTTAAATTTATTAACTTATTATCAAACTCGGACTATACCGTTATTTCACAGTTTAGCAATTACCTCAAAATGGCATTTTCTATACGATTTGAAACTCAGTACACTTAATTAAATGCGTAGGCCTGTGCGATGGTGCCACATGTCTATATAGTTCTATATAGGCATGTGACAACACGGCACTAGGGCTACGTAGTAAAAAATGTATTATTGTATAATGTTGTTTTGTAACCAATTTGTGAATATATGTCATCCTCTGAAAAAATGCTACGCTTTGAAACCATTAACATCCAATACATGTACTTGATTTCTAATAATGTCTATCTGAGCCATCAACTGTAACCAATATGGGCGAGAGTGTGAGAAAGAAGAGGGATGAAAGGAGGGAAAGAGAGCGTGAGAGTGATATGGTATGGATGAGACCGACCTTGTAATTATATTATGTATTGAATTTGTATGTGACTATGTACTATGTACTCGTCTAATAAAATATTTGTTCTGTTCTGTTCTGTACAATTTATAACTTTATATTATCACATATAAGTATTCTGAATTATAAAGGTGTAAAACGATGTCACTCGAATGCAATTTGATAAAGAAATGAATAATTCAGTTGCTATGCTATAGGCAATTTTAAATAATCAATTAATGGACATGACAGTGCAAATATGAAATTGTCCAGTTTCAACGATCGCTTATTAGAATACAAATTTATTTGGTAAACTGTGTTCCTGTAACATAGCTTTCCAATCAATAGAAGTGGTCGGGAAGATTTCTCTTCTGCACAGCATGTCTCCAATAGTATTGTTAAGTTTAAACTTGGAGCAAAATTTTAATGTAAAAAAAACATGCATTACAAGGCAAAAATGGTATAAATCAAAGGTGACCATACATGCACTCCAATGGGAATTCATTATTAAAAATGCTTTACAATTTTTTAGTACTTAACTTTAACAAAATAAAGTTTCTTATATAAAAGAAAACTGTAGTTCACATAAAAAAAAATCAAAGAAAGTAGGTTAAAGTTTTCAGCATGTCATGTACGCTATTTGGAATTTTATTGTCATTTATACGGTAATTTTTCAGAGCATATATTGTTAAGATTCTCCCTTTTAATTGGTAAATCATGATTATAGTTTTTAAACACAACAAGTGCACAATCTATAAGGGAAAAAGATGCAAAAACGAAAGTCATTAACATAATTAGAAAATATTTGAGATTTTATTTGCCATTTAGAGAAAAGTATGCAAATAATTGTCAATGTGAATAAGCCCGTTTTCGCTTGTTCTGTGTAGCTGATGAGTGGTTCATGAACTTATTATTGATCTATTAGTGTTTTTATCCATTTGAAACATTAAGCATTATAAAAACGAAATGCCTCAACATATTTATTCCCTAGAAAAGCCTTGTTTTAGCTAATTAAACACATATTTCTACTTTCTCATTAATATTCATGAATATGCAAATTAGCTAAATAAAAATGATTTCAAGAAAAATGTCTATTTGAAATTTTAAAACTAGTCTTATGTTTTATTACCAAAATAAGTATATATCTTAAATAAGTATTTTAAAATATTTTATTGCAATTAATTTATCCAAGTACTGAAACGTAGGAAAATGAGCAGTTGCCATGGTAACAGGCCTGTCATTTGCTTATCCAGCACTTTCAAATCAAACAAGAACCTAAATTCATTAACATGTTGCCTGCGCTTCAAGAAAATATAGATCTTAAAAAATCCCACATGGTGGAGAGGGTTTCTGTTCACTAGTAAATCAGTAAAGTCTTCTTTTCGCAAATTAAACACATATTTTCCACAATCTCATTAATATTCATGAATATGCAAATTAGCAAATTTTCTGAAAAATATCTTCGCTGTGAGAGAAATGTAATGACAACATTTTAAAACTAGCCTCAATGTTTTCTGACCAAAATAAATAATTTTATTGCATTTAATTGGTCCCATCGCTGGAACAAATGAAAATGTGTGGTTACCATGGTAACAAGCCAACTACTTGCTTATCCAGCATTTTTAAATCAAATAACAACGTGAATTTATTACAATACATCATAAGCTTCAAGAAAATATAGATCTTCAAAAATTCTACCCGATAGGGAGGTTTAAATGCACTAGTAAAGTCTTGTTTTTAGCAAATTAAACACATTTTTCTACTTTCTCATTAATATTCATGAATATGCAAATTAGCAATTTTTCTAAAAAATATCTATATTGTGAGAGAAATATCTTGGTAATAATTTAAAACTATTTTGAAAGATTTATGACAAAAATAAGTAATTTTATTATAATTAATTGATCCAAGCGCTGGAATGTAGAAAAATGGACGGTTGCCATGGTAACGAGCCCGCCATTTGCTTATCCAGCAGTTTTAAATTGAACAACAACCTGAATCCATTGCTATACATCATAAGCTTCAAGAAAATATAGGTCTTCAAAAATCCCACTAGGGGGGGGGGGGGAGGGTTTCGGTTATGGGCCCATGGACTATATGTTGTATTGAAATATCCCGTCGTAACTGAAACATTGCATAAACTTTTCCAATTAGTGTTTGACACTTCAATTATACCGACTGAGTGGAGAAAGGCTATAATATGTCCGATCCTTAAAGATCCGTGTTCTGATCGCAGAATACCGCTACATTATAGAGGCGTTAGTCTGCTATCCTGTATATATAAAGTGTATACTGCGTTCATCAATAAACGTCTGTCAAATTATTTAGAGGAAAGTGGTATACTAGCAGACGAACAAAACGGATTCCGTAAGGACAGATCCTGTGAAGATCATGTATATGCATTAAATTCATTAATTAAGAACAATTCAGATGTTTACGCGGCATTCATAGACTTGAGGAAAGCGTTCGATTTCGTGGATAGAGACATGTTATTATACAAACTTTTATTAAACGGTGTAGATGGTAAAATATATAACGCCATTAAGTCGATTTACACAGATTCGGAAAATTCAGTGAGTTCGATTTCTTGTCTAAGGATTAATAATAAACTAACAGACTGGTTCGACTGCAAGGCCGGTTTGAAACAAGGGGACTGTCTTTCGCCGACGGTATTTTCTGTGTTTATCAATGACCTTGCTCAAGAAATTAATGACCTTGACCTAGGAATCAATATTGGCAACAGAAAAGTCTCTATTTTACTTTACGCGGACGATATTGTGCTAACTGGTGAAACAGCGGAAGATCTGCAGTCTATGTTGAATGTTTTACATGCATGGTGTAAAAATGGAGAGTGTTGATAAATACGCAAAAGTCAAAGTGTGTACATTTTAGAAAACGAAGGACACCTAGAATAAGCTATGACTTTAAAATCGGCGACAATAATCTAGAGATTATAGAGCAATACAAATATCTAGGAGTCATTTTTCATGAAACAAATACATTTGACGCAAATTCTGCGGCCCTATCGAAAAGTGGGGGAAGAGCGTTAGGAAGTATAATTTCTAAAACCCATCAATTCAAGGATTTGGGATTTAACACATTTGAAAAATTATACTCTAGCTGTGTAATACCTATACTTGATTATTGTTCGTCCGTGTGGGGATTTAAAGAAGAAACTCTTATAAACAATGTACAAAACAGAGCTATGCGCTATTTTCTAGGTGTCCATCGTTTTACCCCAATACTAGGGCTTATCGGTGATACGGGCTGGATACCATGTATATACAGAAGACGAATCAATATGCTGAGACTGTGGAATAAGCTCGTTTCTTTAGACAATGAAAGGTTGTTACGAGGCATATTCGAGTATGATTATTTAAGACACGAAGAAAACAATAATTGGTGTTCTGAACTAAAAAGTGTTTTAACAGAAACAGGTTATGTCAATAATTTTCATGAAAAGCAGTCAGTTAACATAACAGAAATAAAGACTAGAATTTATGACAATTACAAAAATGAGTGGAGGAGAAAAGTTGAAAGTTTGCCAAAGTTACGAACATATAGACTATTTAAAAGCAAATTTAAGCCCGAACCATTTTTATTGTGTCATATACAAAAATATGAAAGGTCCTTATTTGCACAATTTAGATACGGCATTTTGCCCCTACGAATCGAGACAGGCAGATATATAGGAGAGAGGCTAGAGGAACGGATTTGCAACTTTTGTCATATGGCAAAAGTTGAATCTGAAACCCATTTTCTACTTGAATGTAGCCATTATAATGAAATCCGCAATGAAATTTTGTCCCCTGTTATCCAGACATACGGTAATGCCAGTGCAGACGATTTATTGCAGTTGTTGATAAATCGCCATACTCGCATTATTGCCAAATATATAACAAGAGCTTACCTAAAGCGTAGATCGAGTGTAGGACAAAACCCCCCTAGGACAAAACCCCCCTAGGACAAAACCCCCCTGGACAAAACCCCCTCAGGACAAAACCCCCCTAGGATAAAAAACCCCTAGGACAAAACCCCCATCTATATGAAAAGCAGGTACATATTAATAAGTATTATATGTTTTCCTTTTTCCTTTATAATTTAAATAAGATGAAACTTTGTTATGTATTTTAGCCATTTAAAATGAACTTTGTAACTTGATTATATTTATATATAGGACTAGAAATTGTTGAACCCTTTTTCCAAATGTTTATATGGAGATGCAGAAGACGGAATAACTGATAGAAAAGTAAATAATGTTTATTTTGTAGCATAGAAATGCTAAGGGAAAATAAATTACAAAAAAATATTGTGAGAAAAGGAGAGCTTGTTTGTTTTATTCTGTTTCTTCATTTCTCTGAATATGTTTATTATACCCCCCAAATTCAATTTGGGGGGTATATAGGAGTCAGGTTGTCGGTCTGTTGGCCTGTCTGTCTGTCTGTTGGTCCGTCTGTTGGTTTTTTCTTTAAAAATCTTCTCCTCCTCAACCACTCAGCCGATTCTTACCAAACTTGGCAGGAATGTTCCTTGGATGACCCTTTTCAAAATTTGTTCGTGAATATTTGATTCGTCAAAAATTGTGGGCGTGGCAGGGCGGGGCTTATCGGACTTAGAGAAATCATATGAAAAATATTTAAAAATCAATTATCTGGCCAATTTAAAGCAAACTTGGCAGGAATGTCCCTTGAGTGACTGTATTCAACACATGTTCATGAATTTTTGATTGGGTGAAAAATGTGGGCGTGGCAGGGCGGGGCTTATCAGACTTCGCGAAATCATTCAATAATTCTTCAAAAATCTTCTCCTCCTCAACCACTTAGCAGATTCTTACCAAACTTGGCAGGAATGTTCCTTGGGTGACTCTTTTCAAAACTTGTTCGTGAATTTTTGATTCGTCAAAAATTGTGGGCGTGGCAGGGCGGGGCTTATCGGACTTAGAGAAATAATTATAAATATCTTTAAAAATCAATCATCTGGCCAATTTGAAGCAAACTTGGCAGGAATGTCCCTTGAGTGACTGTTTTCAACACATGTTCATGAATTTTTGATTGGGTGAAAAATGTGGGCGTGGCAGGGCGGGGCTTATCAGACTTTGCGAAATCATTGAATAATTCTTCAAAAATCTTCTCCTCCTCAACCACTTAGCCGATTCTTACCAAACTTGGCAGGAATGTTCCGTGGGTGACCCTTTTCAAAATTTGTTCGTGAATTTTTGATTCATCAAAAATTGTGAGCGTGGCAGGGCGGGGCTTATCGGACTTAGAGAAATCATATGAAAAATATTTAAAAATCAATTATCTGGCCAATTTAAAGCAAACTTGGCAGGAATGTCCCTTGAGTGACTGTATTCAACACATGTTCATGAATTTTTGATTGGGTGAAAAATGTGGGCGTGGCAGGGCGGGGCTTATCAGACTTCGCGAAATCATTCAATAATTCTTCAAAAATCTTCTCCTCCTCAACCACTTAGCAGATTCTTACCAAACTTGGCAGGAATGTTCCTTGGGTGACCCTTTTCAAAATTGTTCGTGAATTTTTGATTCGTCAAAAATTGTGGGCGTGGCAGGGCGGGGCTTATCGGACTTAGAGAAATAATTATAAATATCTTTAAAAATCAATCATCTGGCCAATTTGAAGCAAACTTGGCAGGAATGTCCCTTGAGTGACTGTTTTCAACACATGTTCATGAATTTTTGATTGGGTGAAAAATGTGGGCGTGGCAGGGCGAGGCTTATCAGACTTCGCGAAATCATTGAATAATTCTTCAAAAATCTTCTACTCCTCAACCACTTAGCCGATTCTTACCAAACTTGGCAGGAATGTTCCTTGGGTGACCCTTTTCAAAACTTGTTCGTGAATTTTTGATTCGTCAAAAATTGTGGGCGTGGCAGGGCGGGGCTTATCGGACTTAGAGAAATAATTATAGAAATCTTTAAAAATCAATTATCTGGCCAATTTGAAGCAAACTTGGCAGGAATGTCCCTTGAATGACTGTTTTCAACACATGTTCATGAATTTTTGATTGGGTGAAAAATGTGGGCGTGGCAGGGCGGGGCTTATCAGACTTCGTGAAATCATTGAATAATTCTTCAAAAATCTTCTTCTCCTCAACCACTCAGCCGATTCTTACCAAACTTGGCAGGAATGTTCCTTAGGTGACCCTTTTCAAAACTTGTTCGTGAATTTTTGATTCGTCAAAAATTGTGGGCGTGGCAGGGCGGGGCTTATCGGACTTAGAGAAATCATATGAAAAATATTTAAAAATCAATTATCTGGCCAATTTAAAGCAAACTTGGCAGGAATGTCCCTTGAGTGACTGTATTCAACACATGTTCATGAATTTTTGATTGGGTGAAAAATGTGGGCGTGGCAGGGCGGGGCTTATCAGACTTCGCGAAATCATTCAATAATTCTTCAAAAATCTTCTCCTCCTCAACCACTTAGCAGATTCTTACCAAACTTGGCAGGAATGTTCCTTGGGTGACCCTTTTCAAAACTTGTTCGTGAATTTTTGATTCGTCAAAAATTGTGGGCGTGGCAGGGCGGGGCTTATCGGACTTAGAGAAATAATTATAAAAATCTTTAAAAATCAATCATCTGGCCAATTTGAAGCAAACTTGGCAGGAATGTCCCTTGAATGACTGTTTTCAACACATGTTCATGAATTTTTGATTGGGTGAAAAATGTGGGCGTGGCAGGGCGGGGCTTATTCTTACCAAACTTGGCAGGAATGTTCCTTGGGTGACTCTTTTCGAAACTTGTTCGTGAATTTTTTAATCGGGGATTTTTTATCAAAATTGGCAGGAATGTTCATTGGGGGACTTATTTCAAAGTTTGTTCGTGAATTTTTGATTTGCAAAAAATGTGGTAATGGCAAGGCAGGGCTTATCAGACTTAACGAAATCATGAGAAAAAAGCAATTAAACAGTAAATTTGAACCAAATCCTACAGGAATGTTCATTGATTGACTGTCTTCAATGCATGGTTGTGAGTTTTAGGTTTATTGAAAAATATGGGCATGGCAGGGTGAGGCTTGGGGATTGTTAAATGTGTTGTTTGGTCTGTTGAATTTTTGTTCGCTCTATTTCCCAATTGATCAGCTCACAGTTCAAATGAAATCAATTTCTCAAAATGCACAAAAACTGCGCTTTTGGGGGGTATGATCACTTTCAGTGATATTCTAGTTTTGGATTATAAACTCTTTTTAACCTATTACTACACTTCATAATTTTAGGCTGGTTCAAATATCAAAGATCGTGCAGACGAAAATTTCAGGTAATTGAAGTTTTACATATTTTGGAATAGAAGACATTGTGGAAAATGAAGAAATTGCTTTTTATGAACAATTTCTTCATTTTTGACAAAGTTTTACCAAGCTATTATATAGACTTAGTATAAAGACCCACAGTTGTATAAGGTAATATTCCTTTGAATACATCAAAGAATGTCTCTGTTTTATGATTTCAATGAACATTAGAAATAATTTAAAGATAGACGAAATTATCTTTTCAATAACACTTAATACTATTGATACAAAAGAAAAATAAAGTTATACCAAACCAAAAATACCCCCTAAGTGGTCTAATTTTTGTAAATTTCTAATGACTTAAAATGTTCATTTATATTCATACAAAGAAATTAATATTTATTCTTTCATATCAATATCAAAAATATTAAAGATTTATTGCTTTTATGCTCAAAAAATCATATTTCTAAACCAGGGGGGTTTTGTCCGCTTTTCATATAAGACCATGGGGGGTTTGTCCTATGGGGTTTTTGTCCAGGGGGGTTTTGTCCTAGGGGGGTTTTGTCCCAGGGGGGTTTTGTCCGTACCCCCGTAGATCATCTATTTATTCTGCATTGTGATGTTTATTATCACTGTGTATAACCGTACAGTGAGCCAAACCGGAAGTGCCACCGACTGTACGCACAAATATCACTAGTTCACGTCAAATAATTCAACAGTCATTTTTTTCGTATCGAGGTAACTTTTTATCTATTCATCACTTTTGAACGCGGTTTGCGATAATAAAAAGCGAACTGAACATACCTTTCATTTTTGTTCTTCGTTACACCCTGAAACGGCGCTTTTGTCTACAAATCAGGATTTAGCACTCGCAATCACCGAGTTTCGTTCTATTTTGGCCGTGGTTGTGACAGATTTTTCTCCCAAAAGGTATGTTTCGACACACAATACATAGTGTTTTATTGATGGAAGAGTCGTTTAATCTAATATTTTGACAACCCAATTCTCCGTTTTGCAACGGGAGCTCGGATATTTGAAAAAAGGCCTACTGAAAACAACCACCCTGTTGCCAGCAACTGTACGACTAGTTTCCAAAATATTTTTCGTTACCGTACGACTAGTTCTTCGTTACTGTACGACTAGTGTCCAGTATGTAATGCATGTTTACGTTTGATGTTGTGGGGTTTTACGCCGTTGTCAATTGCTATGATAATATCGCGGTGGCTGGAGCACTAGTACTGGCACAACACCGTAACCGAGCCTCTAGCTGCTCGCCCACATAGGTTAACGATATCAAACCATTAGAGAGGGACATTTTTGTCAGAAAGGACATTTGCCGCGGCCAGGTATCGAACACGGGACCTTTCGAGTAAGAGGCAGATGCGCTACCAACTGCGCTATGGTCGCGGCCTACAGGCACTTTTGCTTCCATACCAATCCTATTCATTTTGAAAATTGATATTTGTATTAGGGATAATTTTGGGGCGCGATTTGGACAAATTCTCTCATTTTTTTGCCAGAAATCTCACTCAAATTTGCTCAATGGGAGAACAATCTGACAGAAAAATGTAAAATATACTAGAGGTAAGAAGAAACGCAACAACTATTTTATTTTATTATTTCTCTTAATTCTTCTGTGATATTTAGTCAAAGTTGTTACTGATAATTACAGGGAACTGTATCTTGATATTGATCTTTGTGTTTACGTTAGAACCTGTCTTACCTGTGAGATAACGTCAAAATAGACGTCTACACGTTTCTCACGTGCAAGCCTTTAAATACCCAAACTTTACATAAAAATCTTTTGATCTGTGTAAGAAATGCCAAGTGCTGTTTGATCTGTTGGTTTTCGTTGGTCGATTTCTAGTTATGAAATAATAACGAGTTTAGAGGTCTTTATCCGCCAAATAAAAAGCGATGTGCGACGGACTACATCGTCAGTGTAGGTAAAAACCGAGGCGCTCAGCGCCGAGGTATTTGCCTTAAGGGGGAATGCTCCAGTTTCCTAATTTTTTCCCAATAATAGAATTTATTTATATTTTGTATGTTGAAATTACATGTTATCACAAATTGAAAAATATAATAAAAATGGATGGTCAGCGATCTTGTTTGAATTTTATAGGCAGTTGTATCACATACCCCTACATCGAAAAAATGCACAATTTCTTGCACCTGTCCAAGGTCACTAAAATGCTAATAAAATGCTGTATATTCATCGTTTAGTCCCGAAAACGGATTTAAAGTAACGTCTTACATTTAATAAGAACAGAAAACCCAAAATATGTGCTATTATAAACGCATAAATGTATAAAACAGCATGCGCACGTGTTCGGTTAGATCAACGAAGCTGGAGAGTTTTATGTCAAAATGTGCATATTTTTGAAAATATTTCAAGTTCTACATAATAGAATTTGATAGAACTCCCCCCTTGTATTAAGCAACATGTCCTGGTAATAATTTAAAAAGAAAATGTATAGGTCAGCGCACTTATTAGTGGATTACAGTAATTTTAACAGCTATACATGAATAAAACAGTTGTAACTGCATACACACTTACGTCTGTCTTGCTCTAAATAATCGATTTCCATCTTGAGGAAATCAGTTTTGCATAATAAATACACTTTTACCGTCGGAAATGGTAAATTTTAATGATGTGTTATATTATTGAAAATATGGTAGCGAAACATATTGGTACGCAACATTTGATTTACTACAGTAATGACCGAGTGTTCCGAAAAACTGGAGCATTCCCCCTTAACATGTAGTTCAGAGCACAGAGGTTTTTATTTGGCAAATAAAGACCTCTAAACTTATTATTGTCTCCATTATAACACTCTAAATAAAAATAAAACGCACATTCGAAATGTGTTATTTTGTGTAAATTCTGTCATGATCTAGTTTTCAGCGTAGGAAACGCATTGGTGGTTTAGTGACATTATTGATGACGTCATTTGACGCAGGTGATGTTTATGGGTTTTTTTTGTCATATTATGGAAATGGAAATTAACAGCAATTAATCTGAGATGCCTTGTCAAGTGAGCCGGGACTTCATGTCCGGGGAGTTAATGTCACAGCCCTTGTGTCTGCGCAGGTGTTGCTTTGCGTCTTCAGGGGGTTTCACATAAAAGTTCGGACGATCCGGAGATGTGGTACTGGCTTATTATAGTAGAATCGAAGATATTATTGAAAATTAGTTGGCGGTATGTCATTGATTGATAGAGGCATCAGCCAACAAAAACAGAATATTTTCATGATCGGCAGCGTGTCTGCCAATATATTCTGCTAGTTTAAACCAATTGATCAATCGGCTGAATTTTCTCTGTTTTGAAAAAGTCGGTGAAGTCTCATTGACTAGTTGCTGAAAATCTGTTGGGATTCTGCCGAACATCTAACGGACTCTAACTAGATATTTAAAACATGGCCGACGTTCCAACTTCCAGGCAATTTCATGTAACACCGACTTTCTTAAATCGGTCGGTATCAAAGAGATTAGCCGCCAACGCTGGGGCGTCGCTTTTATGTGACTACTCGACCAAACCATTCCTCAGTCAAGTGACTACCTTGGTATACTTCTACAGTGTAGTTTGAGCATAGAAACAACATAGAACCGCACACATGCCCATATCGCCAATGCCTATGTGATTCTACCAGGCAAAAATCACATAAAATTTGGTTGCGCCGTTTTATCAGCGATTTCGCTCGTTTTGTTGCCGTCAGATCAGTAGAATATATTGACGTAAGACTGACGTCGATTTGTTTTGAAGTGATTGTTTTTCCTATCAGCCACATTACAGCCGCGCCTTGGCAGTGGCTATTACCTTTATTTTGCAATTAGGCTGGTATGCAGGTCATCGGATGAAACTGGTTGGACATATGCAATGCATCTGAGTGGGACCCAGCGAGATGTCAACGATATGTCACTGATGATTGCAAAAATGAGACAGACACTTCAGCAATGTGTAAAAAGTCAGCTGTACACAGTCAGACAGTCGACAGTATTCCTTCAAATAGTCGATGTGTAGTCACCGAGGCTTCATCGACTTCTTCAGACATTCAAAATGTCACTGATTGATCGGTTGATTTTAACTTGAGGTGCAAATTGGCCGACAAGTCGCCGATCATACAAAAACTGCTATTTCTGTCGGCCAATGCTACGATCAATCGACTATGCATCTTCGATTAATCGCCGAGAATTTCCCCGATATTACCAAAAACCCCATTGCAGGCCCGTCAGAGCGTTCATATGACAGCAACAACCGATCAAGCAAAATCAAACAACCAATCCGCGGCATTTTTAGTTGGTAAAGCGTTGGCGACATCTCGCCGGCGATTGGACTTAATATACACATCACAAACTTGTTTGATCTCTTTAGCGCCAATAAAAGAAAACAAGAGGGCCAAGATGGCCCTGTATCGCTCCACTGGCTTTTAGACATTTAGACTACTAACTTCTTCAAGGAATACAATAGAGGTCTATTCAAAGAAGATTCATGCTACACCAGAATGAAATCTAATAAGTGATTAAGGAGCAGAAATGTTTTTAAAATTTTCTTAAAATTACACTATTTCATATAGCGAAAAAAAAATCCTAGCCCACAACGGCCATGCTTTTCATCCGATCATGAAGAAATTTGGAAGAGATTCATGCAAGGAAGATTCCTGTGATGTTTGGTTGAAATTGGTCCTGTAGTTTTGGAGAAGAAGATTGTTTAACAATTTTTCGAAAATTCAATTTAATTAAATTTATTAAAATTTAAGTTCTTCACAGAAATTATTTTTTTTTTAAAGGAATTTAGACGAGATAAATGCAAGGAAGATTTGTGTGAAGTTTGGTTAAAATTGGTCCAGTAGTTTTGGAAAAGAAGATTTTTCGAAAATTTAATTTAATTTAATTAATCAAAATTTAAGTTCTACATAGAATTTATTTTTTTAACGAATTAAGAAGAGATTAATGCAAGGGACATTTCTGTAAAATTTGGTTGAAATGGATCCGGTAGTTTTGGAGAAGAAGAATTTTTAAAGATTTTTCGAAAATTTGATTTAAATACATGTAAATTAATTAAAATTTATGCTCTACATAGAATTTATTATTTTGAGGGAATTAAGAAGAGATAAATGCAAGGAACATTTCTGTAAAGTTTGGTTGGAATTGGTTCAGTTGTTTTGGAGAAGAATTTTTTTTAAAGATTTTTCGAAAATTTAAATCAATTAAATTATTTAAAATTCAAATTCTGCACGTATTTTATTCTTTTGAAGGAATTTGGTAGAGATTCATGCAAGGAAGATTTCTGTGAAGTTTGGTTGAAATTGGTCCAGTAGTTTTGGAGAAGAAGAAATTTTAAAGATTTTTCGAAAATTTAAATCAATTAAATTATTTAAAATTCAAGTTCTGTGCAGATTTTATTCTCTTGAAGGAATTCGGTAGAGATTCATGCAAGGAAGATTTCTGTGAAGTTTGGATGAAATTGGTCCAGTAGTTTTGGAGAAGAAGAAATTTTAAAGATTTTTCGAAAATTTAAATCAATTAAATTATTTAAAATTCAAGTTCAGCATAGATTTTATTTTTTTGAAGGAATTTGGTAGAGATTAATGCAAGGATAATTCGTGTGAAGTTTGGTTGAAATTGGTCCAGTAGTTTTGGAGAAGAAGAATTTTTAAAGATTTTTCGAAAATTTAAATCAATTAAATTAATTTAAATTCAAGTTCTGCGCGGATTTTCTTCTTTTGAAGGAATTTGGTAAAGATTCATGCAAGGAAGATTTCTGTGAAGTTTTGTTGAAATTGGTCCAGTAGTTTTGGAGAAGAAGAATTTTTAAAGATTTTCGAAAATTTAATTCAATTAAATTAATTAAAATTCAAGTTCTGCATAGATTTTATTCTTTTGAAGGAATTTGGTAGAGATTCATGCAAGGATGATTCGTGTGAAGTTTGGTTGAAATTGGTCCAGTAGTTTTGGAGAAGAAGATGTTTAAAGAAAAAGTTTACGCACGGACGCACGCACGCACGCACGGACGCACGGACGACGGACACAGGGCCATGACATAAGCCCCGCTGGCCTTCGGCCAGTGGAGCTAAAAACGACCAAAATTTAACACCAGATTAAAACTACCTAATCAACTGGGGGCATGTTAGATTTTGATTTTATTGGGTTTTACGCCGTTTTCAACTGCTATGGTCGTATCAAAGCGGCTGGGGCACATAACCATGATTTCCTGGTATTTCTCTCACCATTACCATCACAAAATCCAAACTTAAGCCTCCAGCTGCTCCCTCATATAGATGACACCCGTTTGTAAGTGACAAATGACTTGTCAAATGTCAGAATGGAAACTGGCCAAGCTGGGGGTTCCAACTCGCGACACCTAACGGCATGTTAGATGTAAAAAGAATTTAGTAAAGGGTCAAATACTTTTCACAGACAATTGGCCAGCATACAGCCATTCATCTGACAATGAACAGCCAACATTTCCAACATGTTCTTAAGGTAGTCAATCCCTAAGGAGACTCACGCGACGTCGGAATTATTCAGGCAATGTCGTTAACATGTGACAGTGGAACGTTCCACCACCGAATGCTTACAATGTTGCAGGCATAAGTTCGGATTAGGTAACAAATTTGAACGATGCCCCTCGAAAAATTCCAATGCAGCATGATTCCCAATAAGGGTGGTTTACCTTGATTCAGTTATCAGCAATTTCTTGATAAGTTGGCAAAGCAGACATGTATCATTCTACCATACGTCGGCAAAGCCATAAGCCATCAGAGCAGAATATCAGAATACAGCCATTCATCTGACAAAGTACAGTCGATATTTCCAACATAGTCTTAAGGTAGTCCATCCCTAATGAGATTCACGCGACAAAGGAATCATTCCGTCAATGTGGTTAACATGCGGCGGTGCAACATTCCACCACCGTATGTTAACGACGCCATACATATAAGTTTGGATAAGGTAACATATGTAAACGATGTTGCATGAATATCATTACGGATGGACTGCCTTAATTCAATTATCAGCAATTTCTTGATAAGTTGGCAAAGTGGACATGTATCATTCTACCATACGTCGGCAAAGCCATAAGCCATCAAAGCAGAATACCAGAATACAGCCGTTCATCTGACAAAGTACAGTCGATATTTTCAACATATTCTTAAGGCAGTCCATCCCTAAGGAGATTCACGCAACATAGGAGTTATTCCTGCAATGTCGTTAACATGCAGCTGTGGAACGTTTCACAGCGGAATAATAACAATGTCGCCCATATAAATTCGGATTACGTTACAAAGGTTATCGACGTCGCTCGAAAAAAATTGAAGACGCTTCAATCTCATTTGCGATGGATTACCTTAATGCAATTATGAGCAATTTCTTGATAAGTTGGCAAAGCCGACATACACTTTTATCATTCTACCATACGTCGGCAAAGCCATAAGCCATCAAAGCAGAATCCCAGAATACAGCCATTCATCTGACGAAGTAAAGTCGACATTTCAAACATGTTCTTGAGGTAGTCCATCCCTAATGAGAATCATGTGACACCAGAATTATTACGACAATGTCGTTTAAATGCAGGGGTGCAACGTTTCACCACCTCATGTTAACGATGTCAACACGTATAAGTTCGGATTAGGTAACAAATGTTAACGATGTCGCGTGAATCTCATTAGGGTTGGACTACCTTAATTCAATTATCAGCAATTTCTTGATAAGTTGGCTAAGCGGATATGTATCATTCTACCATACCTCAGCAAAGCCATAAGTCATCAACGCAGAATATCCGAATACAGCCATTCATCTAACAAAGTACAGCCAACATCACCAACATATTCTTAAGGTAGTCCATCCCTAATGAGATTCACGGGACGTTTGAATTATTTGGGTATTGTTGTTAACATGTGGCTGTGGAACGTTTCGCCGGGGAATGTTTACAACGTCGAACTTATAAATTCCGATAACGTAAAAATTTAAATGTTAATGATGTTGCTCGAAAAATTTTGAAGTTGCATGAATCTCATTAGGCTTGGACTACCTTAATTCAATTATCAGCAATTTCTTGATAAGTTGTATAAATGTATGTGGGCAGAAATAACACTTAAAGCCGTGTTCAGACGTCATTCTTCATCTGTGCTGAAACGAAACAAAATAAATTTAGACAGTCGGGATTATCATAATTATGTTTACAAAATGTATTTCATAATTATGTATTTATTCTACATCGATTGGGAATCAAGTTCTTAAAGCTTAGATTGTTCCTTCTCGATACCACTCCTCCACGGACATAATATGTTAAACATGTCGCTATGCCAGAGCGAAACTATTGTTCCCCCATTTCCCAAATTTTATAGGAGAGGAAAAATACTGCTTAATTCTCTTAATGTTAAATAACAACTTGGATAACGCACGTGACTTTTGGGAAGAGTTCTCATTTTTTAATTTCGCAGCTTATACTCCATGGATTAAGACGAGATAAAGTTCGCCGTACGTGCATTTGAGAGGGCCATTCCAGATTGTAACTCGACTTTGCTTCGAATCCAGTGGTTTCTTCTAACATTCTAGCGAAAAAAAAAATCTGTGCACGTGAACGCCATCCACTTTCGTTTTTACCGAAAAATACTGACCTGATTATTTGAAAGAAGATCACTCAGATTATTTGACCTAGAGACATAGTGTCTGACTATTACTCATACTCAGAATGCCTGCTTGATACATGTATAGCGGACGAGAATTTACCTGGCAGAGCTTTCCATTCAATTAGCATGGGCTGCTCTGCCAGGTCATTTCTCGTGAGGTATATATTGACTATATGTAAAAAATGAAGTACTAGTATAGGGCTGTTAATCAAATGCCTCATACCCTTTGCTTACATTTCCTAAGAAAAAAATAAACGCAAAACTACAAAGCAATTAACTAGAGTAACGAAATCCAACCCATCAATACATTGTTATGGTGACACTAGTCGTACAGTTGTTTGACGATAGGTTGTGACTAGTGATTCTGTATACTTGTCGCTAGTCGTACAGTCAGTCGGAAGACAGGGGTGTAATTCTTCGCTAAATACTCAGGAGTGTATAATAACTAGGCAAAAACAGGGACATAGGGCTTCAAGAAGAAAGATTTGCCTGTCTTTCTGTGCGTGTTTCATCAAAATTCATGCACTCAGTAACGAAAAATGACATTGGAAACACAAATTTGATGGGTCGGGAAAATGAAAAGTCAGTGATTTGCAACCGAAATTACTGTTTGATGGGTAAAGTATACATACTATCACAAAAATCATCACCCAGGCTGAACAACGTTTAATTCCGCTCATCAACATCGAAAACCGCGTTTAGATTCGTTTCCTGAGCTTTCAACAATCTCGATATGAAAACGTGACCCTATTTGTTTATCGAGGTGAACTAGTGATATTTGTGCGTACAGTCGGTGGCACTTCCGGTTTGGCTCACTGTACGGTTATACACAGTGTTATTCCATCTTGTTGACAATATCCATTTAACGCAGCCATTCATATATGTTTATTTTTGTCATGTATATATTAGAAAGTTACAATTTACTTAACAAAATATTGTTCAGGTGACTTATAGGCCCGATCGGGCCGGGTGTTCAGAATATTGAAAAATTTGATATGTATATTGATGTACTATACTTATACACATGTCACTATAATAAATGAATTCTTATCTTATCTTATCTTATCTTATATCTTTCTTTCCATTCCTCCATAGTTTGTTTACACCATCCAACTGCCGTAAGATTTACGCTATATCTTCTGTGACATCACTGACGTAATTTGCCAAAGTTTGTGCGCTTTAAAAAGTCTTACTTTTTATTCTATTGGGATTCTCGCGAGTTTGTTTGGTAATTTCTGTTACACGTGACGACGTCATTTTCTTCGTCAGAGTTCATTTATTTTGTTTATCAAATTGTCTGTATTCAAACAATGTTGAAATTCGACATATATTAATAAATTACAATTCAATATCTTTTATATGATACCAAATACATGTGTGTTTCTCAAATAAAAATAACAAATATGCGGTTTTAAACAGAAGTGCATAGCCGATTTTGGCTTGGTCCGCAACTTTTTACGTTACGTCTTTGCATTTCCGATATATGTAAGACAATTATTCGTCATGGCGTTTGGCTTTTTGATAACAAGTTCATATTACACGAGAAAAATAATTGTGTCCTTGCAATAACGATTTTCGTACTCCCAGTAACAAAAACTGTCACTATTTCAAGGACAGTTATTGCGAAGAATTACGCGACCATTCTCTCCAAATCGCACACAAGAATAAATAGGGAAACTATTCGTTGAAAACGACATGCTTCTACAAGTACATCTGGATAAGTAAGGCTATACAAGATCTCAGCAATAAAGTCTGGTTCTTAGCGTTGCTTTGAAAACGGAAAATCAAGTCAACGCAGCCAACAACCTACCTAATGTGCCACTCAACTTCAAAATCAAGTATTGCTAAATGTCTTCAAACATCGTGGCTTTTATTAGTGTTTCCACCTCCGTTTGGGTTGCATTAACCCTTTCCCAAACAAGGCCTGGGCCCCGTATTACTAAACATCTTACGATCAAGTTTTTGTGTAAACAGTGTAACAATACATCTGATTGCACGAGAAATCCGACTGAGCCAATCAGGGCTGTTGTTACAAGTAATTATGCAAAAATCAAGCGTACGATCGTTAGTAATACGGGCCCCTGGTTTTGACATCCGTAATAGAAAAGGCTTGGGAAACATTGAGATAAAAGAAGAAACTGCTGATAACCATCCTCGGAAACCCAGTGGTCATAGCTACGCTAGCTATGTAGCGTAGCTATGACCACTTGGTTTCCGAGGATGGCTGATAACCAGCAGTTTCTACTTTCGTCTCAATATTTTCTGCGCTGTATTGTACACAAACACCTTCCTTTCTAACATCAATTTTGTCAACTTCTGCAGCTTTCAAACTGAATCACTTTATAATTTTGCCGTTTGAATTGTGGTTAAAGAAAACCTAGCCAAAGAGACTTGTATTACGCACGTGTAAGTTATCGAGAGGACATTTCTCAAAATGTACTAAACATTTTCATTGATTGAAAAAGTTCATTTTTTTTCGTGACAAACATGACATTTTTTGTACGTTGCAGCTTCTACGAATAGACCGAAACCGAATTATTTCTAAGAAAACTGTAGTTTTTTGTGTTTGTTACGAAATATTTCGTGGGAAAATTGTATTTTTTCAACAAGGTTAGAATTCCTGGTTTTCTCGGAAGACAGATAAAGCTGAAATCGTGTGAGAACGTTCAGTTATTGTGCAACTTTTAATAGAGGTGTAGCAAATAGCATCATGATGCTGGGCTTACGAGTTAGGTTTTTTGTTTTATTTTTGATTTTCACGGTGGTAAGGGGAGATGACATGATACAAATGTTGAGGAAAAAGGTGACTGGACTAGAAGATTCATTATCTATGGTATGTTTTATCCGTCTCTCCGTCTGTACATGTACAGACTTACAGATAAGAGGGGATGATGGCTTTTCAAAATGCAATATTTTATTTATTGTTCATCAAACCCTATGTTGTGGGTACTCATTAGAATCGTCTCATCGAGACGATTCTAATGCGTACCCACAATATAGGGTTTCGATTTGAAATAAAAAAAAAATAGAATACACATACCCCTCTCATCTGTTGCTTTGTCTTAATGTCTCTCTGTCTTTCTGTCCGTCCCCCCGTCTCATACTCCTTTTGTATCATAGGCCCTATTTATGAACCATGCAACCCCTGGATTGACAGACTCCGACTTTGCCGACTGAACTGTCCGAGCTGGGGTTGGGGTTGGGTAGATTTTCTTAAGGTAGAATAATTCTAATGCATCTTTACTATTGTCGTACATTTTCGACACATGTCGACAGTTTCCGTATCTATTTTTAGCAACGATATTGCTAAATATTACTTCCCTTTGTAAGTACAATTCCCCGTATACACCCCGAATATCTTTTTCTGGTATGATTCTCCGTTAAACATCAATTTTTCAGAGACATTTATCGTTTAATTTTATATAATTTTAATTGATATCACCAGTTTGTATGTGATTAGAAACTGATACTTAATGAAATTTCCTATTTAGGAAACATATTGTCGATTGTATAATAGTCGTTTCTTCCCTTGCTACTGGTTGGCTCAATATACCGAGAAACCCTGTGGTGGAAGACACATACATGTATTCTAATGAAATCTATGATGTAGTGATCAAACGCCTATAGTTTGAGAACGACTCGTGGATGAGATCATCATTGTTCAGACATTCGCACTCGATTTTCATCAATTCTTTGCCGGCGATCCTTATTCAAATGTGCAAACTCGTTGTCAGTTAATTGTAACATGATTTGATCCGTGATTTGATCCTTTTTTTAGATTCCTTTTCCATTAAAGACCTTAGATTCAATATGCAATCCAGAAGAAGTGGTATAAGGAAGCTGTAATAGACTATAAAAAAAGATTAAGTACAATTTTGTCTTTAGAATTTGCATTACTTTTTACAAATAGCGATGTTCAATTGGTTACTAGGTAAAGGGTCAAAATGCTGAAAGTCATACGAAATCACAATTGATATGTTATCATTTGCCAACTTCTGAAAGTCTTATACAACGTTTGGGTTTTAGTTATAAGCATATAACTAGATATTGGCTACGGTTCCCTTCATTTGGGGCATTGACTTCTTTTGGGAAAGAAATAGTGCGTTCCAAAGTGTGAGGGTACTAAGAATTACCTTTATATATTTTCAAATTTTGACGGATAAAATGTACATATGTGGATTTTATCGTGTTCCTACAAATGTAAGAATAATTTTGATATCGGTTTTATAGAGTGCGTGAACTTATTTCTGGCACTGTCAACATTTGTTTCAGAGGCATAAATTTCAAACTAGGAAATAAAGAGGCTTTATTTTTAAATAAGCACGCAGTAATTTAACAAAATATCTCTCATGTGCGCACAAGGGTCATATCATTTCACATCATGCGATGGGTAAACATGTTTTTGATAATAAAAACCAAAATCTAGACACATTTAATGTGTTTATGTCCAAAATTCAGATACGTTTTTGCTTTGAGTGGTGGCCGCCATATTGGAATTTTGTAAGTTGGGGGTGGGATAAGGGAAAATCAAATTTCTAGTTAACCTCTGGACGAATTTCTGTCATATTTCACATATAGATGTCTAATATAATGTACTATCAGACAGAAGTGTTTGTCACCCCAATTTCTAAAGTTGCCATTAGGCGTATTCTACCTTAAGCCGTCCTACTTAGACCATTTTATCGAAACCCTTATAATTTTATGAAGGTTTGAGAAACAAAAATATTGTTACTTACCATATAACTTTTAGTTTCTTTCAATATAAATTGCATTCCAAAGCAGCCTTTTTGTTCTCCTTTTTTAAAGGTCTAGTCAACCCCCGATAACGAGATTCGTGCGACGTCGGAACATTCGTAACGTATGGATCGCACCTATTCGGACGACGTCGTAAATATTCGGCGGTGGAATGTTTGCGACGCCGTTCGAATAATTCCGACGTCCCGTGAATCTTATTAGGGTTGAACTACCTTAAGCCGTGATCTATCCTCTCTATTTCAGGACATAAAATTTCTGCGCCAAGACATAAAGAAGAACTCAGACGAGTTTGTACGCTTGGCGAATCTTATCGAAAATGCTCGAGCGGCAATAGATGGAGAACCTGAACTAAGCAGAGAGCTCGAATCTAAAACCAAACAATCTGATATATCGCAGGGATTTGAACTAGCGAATCGTCGACTGAAGCGAGCATTTGCTGAAGAGAAAGTCGTACTGAGGAAATTCACATCTAGGATGAAGTCTGAAATTGACCACCTAGCTAAAGAAATTAGGGATGCTTTTGGTGAATTTGAAGTCAGCCATGTTAAGACAAACAACGAGTTTGGCGAAAACTTTGATTCATTCAAAACTGATTTAACGCAAGGCTTGAATCAATTTACGACAGATTTAGGAACAAATCTTACAAGTTCAGTTGATACAATGTCGCGTGATATAGCTAAAGAAACAAACGATGCCGTTTCAAGAATGGAGAAAATATCAGATAACATCGAAATTGTACCCGAGATTAAGAAATCGGTTGATGACATAGCTAAAGATACTAACAAGGCGATTTCAACAATGGAGAACATGTCTGAAAACATCGAAATTGTGTCTGATATTAAAGACACGTTGGATGATACATCATCACGATTAAATGAACTTAGTAATAAGATCGACGCAAAATTCAAAGAAGTTAATGTAATCCTCGACCAAATGGAGAGGAATATGGACAACATTTGTTAACGGTTCGAGGGAAGCGCGGTCTATTGAAGGAAGACTTGTATATGCCAACAACGCATGGGGAGCAGTATGTGATGACGACTTCGATATAAATGACGCTAAAGTCGCATGTAGGATGCTGGACTTCTCAAGTGCGAATTCTTACAAGTGGGGATCGTTTTATGGACGAGGGAGAGGTCCAATATGGTTAGATGAACTCCAATGTTCTGGCGGTGAATCATCTTTGTTCCACTGTCGACATCGATGTATTGGGGTAGAAAATTGGGATCATACCGAGGATGTCGGTGTTCGATGTAACTACTGATGCAGCGGGCGTGTGAAGTAGCCATTGATTTGTGCGCTTCGTGAGTTTTACGGAAAAAGATCTAATTTAGTTAGTCCGCCCCTAATGAGTTTCGTGGGACGTCAGAATTATTCGGGCGACGTCGAAAACATGCAAGATTACATGCACGGTTCGATTCAATACATGTAAATCGCCTTGAAAATTGAAAAAAGAGTCTGTTCGTCTTTTCACAACACCCCTATAGCATCAGGAATTCAATTACCATGACCACTCAAAAAAATAACCAAGTAACATCTTTAAAACCCAGGGAACAAAAAACACATTTTCATATCTTAAAAGAAATGGTGTATACTGTCATTCAAGTATTTAGGAAAGTTCATTTAAGCAACGATCGTTTACACGGTGGGTAACCCACGTGACTTTTGGGAAGCGTCCACATGGAAAAATTGCCCGCTTCAATATATGTTTTTGGTTATTTCGAGCGTTTCGATTAGAATAGCTCTAAATGATTGTCTTCGCGTAACATAGTTCAATACAGTGGTTATCTGTATCATTGTTTTAGGTTTTGCAGCATTTCTAAGGTATGATGAAATTAAGAATTTGCGATGTAATGATATACAGTTCTACGATTAGTATTTTGCTTTAAAGATTCGTAGAAGTAAGACTGATCGTTACAGACAGGGGGATGAGATAGTGGTTGCTAAGGGGAGTACAGTTGCTTGTCCTTATCAAATTCTTTCTCATTATCTTGAGCTTATTAAGCAGACGACAGATATGTCCGTTTTTCTATTTAGACCATGTTATAGATCAAAGTCAACATGTAAATAGACTGGTACCCATTCGTGTAAATAACTGAATTTACGACTGGGAACAGGTACTGCATTCTGTCCTTTGATTGGTCTATCGATATAATCGATAGACCAATGAAACGGCTCGGTGTATGGAAAGCGTCACCTGTCCAGGCCGTCTGAGTGACCGTCAGATATTAGCTATTACCGTACTTAAATCCGTAGTAGATTTCAGGTACGGGAACCAGACTAACATGTAAATTGATTTCTAAAGATAAGCCTTTAAGTTATACACGTGGAAGGGAAACAGTGCTTAAACGTATTAAGGAAATTGCCCCTGGTTCAAATTTCGGTTTGCATTCATTAAGGTCCGGCGGGGCTACGTTGGCTGCAAATGCAGGTGTGCTTGATAGATGCTGGAAGCGTCATGGTCGATGGAAAAGCGATAACCGCAAGGGTGGTTATTAGTCCGAGAGCCAGCACTAGGTTTAATCATGTTATCGAGGCCAAAAGGTTTGAAGGTGTATTCTTATGTAAACAAGAGTGCCTGAAAGGCACTGATATCGCTCACCTGAGTTCTTCATGTATTTGATTGCGTACAATATAAATTTTGTTGTAAACAAATATATATGTCACATCAAATTATTGTAAACCAGAATATCACTGAGAGTGATCATGCCCCCCAACAGCACTGTTTTTGTGCATTTTGAGAAGTACATTTCATTTGAACTGTGAGCTTATCAATTGGAAAAAAAGAGCAATAGACCAAACAGTACATGTAAATGTTGCAAAAAATGCCAAATTTTAACAAAAGGACATAGGTCATTTAAAAATCAACAAGCCTCGCTCTGCCATGCACACATTTATTCAATAAATCTAAAGTTCACAACCGTGTATTGAAGACAGTCACTCAAGGTACATTCCTGTAAGGTTTGGTTCAACTTTGCCCTATAATTGCTTCTTTAAAGAATTTTCTCTTGATCTCGTTAAGTCTGATAAGCCCTGCCCTGCCACGACCACATTTTTGATGAATAAAGAATTGCGAACAAATATTGTAACGAGTCACCCAATGATCATTCCTGCCAAGTTTGGTAACAAATCGCCAGATGGTTAAGATGAAGAAAATTTTTGAAGAATTATCTATTATTATTAACTGACAGAGAGGGATCGTAGGGAATGGAATCTATCCACCATTGACCCACACAATAAGAAGGACTGGAGACAGGGAGTAAGAACAGCCATGCGTGCAGCTAGCCAGCTACCTGGAAAGGAGCCCACTGATGTGGATAGTGCTTCTACACCTGCACGTTAAATATGAAACCCGGGAGTGAGTGAGTGAGTATCTTAAAGATTGCTTGAAGTCTGATAAGGCCCGCCCTGCCAAGCCCATGTTTTTCACCCAATCAGAACATGAACATGTGTTGAAGAGAGTCTCTCAATGGACATTCCTGCCAAGTTTGGTTTAAATTGGCCAAATAATTGATTTTTAAAGATTTTTCACATGATTTCTCTAAGTCCGAAAAGCGCCGCCCTGCCACGCCCACAATTTTTGATAAATAAAAAATTCATGAACAAGTTTTAAAAAAGGTTACCAAAGGAACATTCCTGCCAAGTTTGGTTAGAATTGGCCAAGTGGTTAAAGAGAAGAAGATTTTTGAAGAATTATCTAACAATTTCTCGAATTCTTATAAACCCCGCCCTGCCACGCCTACAATTTTCACCTAATCAAAAATTGATGAGCATGTGTTGAAAACAGTCACTCAAGGTACATTTCTGCAAAGCTTGGTTCAAATTGGCATGATAATTGATTTTTAAAGATTTTTCACATGATTTACTAAGTCTGATAAGCCCCGCCCTGCCACGCCCACAATTTTTGACGAATCAAAAATTCACGAACAAATTTTGAAAAGGGTCACCAAAGGAACATTCCTGCCAAGTTTGGAAAGAATTGGCCAAGTGGTTAAGGAGAAGAAGATTTTTGAAGAATTATCTAACGATTTCTCGAAGTCTTATAAACCCCGCCCTGCCACGCCTACAATTTTTACCCAATCAAAAATTCATGAGCATGTGTTGAAAGCAGTCACTCAAGGTACATTTCTGCAAAGCTTGGTTCAAATTGGCCTGATAATTGATTTTTAAAGATTTTTCACATGATTTTTCTAAGTCTGATAAGCCCCACCCTGCCACGCCCACAATTTTTGACGAATCAAAAATTCACGAACAAGTTTTGAAAAGGGTCACCTAAGAAACATTTCTGCCAAGTTTGGAAAGAATTGGCCCAGTGGTTAAGGAGGAGAAGATTTTTGAAGAATTATCTAATGATTTCTCGAAATCTGATAAGCCCCGCCCTGCCACGCCCACAATTTTTGACGAATAAAAAATTCATGAACATATTTTGAAAAGGGTTACCCAAGAAACATTTCTGCCAAGTTTGGAAAGAATTGGCCCAGTGGTTAAGGAGGAGAAGATTTTTGAAGAATTATCTAATGATTTCTCGAAGTCTGATAAGCCCCGCCCTGCCACGCCCACATTTTTTGACAAATCAGAAATTCACGAACAAGTTTTGAAAAGGGCCTCCCAAGGAACTGATGTCAGAATGGTATCAAATGAAAGCTTATGAGTTGCTCTTTCATGTGCAGTTATTTTATACATATTAGCTCGTTTGCATATTCATGAATATTAATGAATTTCCTTAAAAAGTTGATTTTTGGGCGAAAATTTGGTAAATACTTTCCAAAACAAGGCGGTTTTGTTGAAGGGGAAATTTTGCAATCATGATTTATGTTAAAGAACATCATATTAGACACATTTAAAACAATTTTTGCACTCTGGTGGTTACGGCTTTTGGTCGTAACCCTTATCTAAACCCTTAACCCTATAAAATTGTTCATTTAAATTTTCAAAACGTTTTTGGTCATATCTTGATTGAATATTGACCTACTGATGTCAGAATGGTATCAAATGAAAGATTACGACTTGCTTTGTCATTTGCAGTTATTTTATGCAAATTAGCTCATTTATATATTCATGAATATTAATGAATTCCCTTGAAATTGTGATTTCTATGGCAAAAAAATTGGTTAGATACTTTCTAAAGCAATGCTTTTTAGGGGGAATATTGTAAACACTATTTTTTGTAGAATAATAATAATAAGGTAATATGAAAATAATGTTAACAATACATGAAATTAGAACATTGTTAAAATGGATGTAACGCTGTTTGTTTCTTATCTATTTAGTAAACGATTTATAATTCACTAAAATAACATTGAACACTGTATGTACTGGTATCAACATCATTGATGCAGAAGAAACATCTTGTAGGAAATGAAATATAGTTTAACGTTATATCAGCTAGATAAAAGCATGTCTAATATTAAAATCAAATACTTCTATAATAAATAAATACGAACATGGTTGCATTAACTATTGTCTATGTTGCTATTTGTCCTAAGATCACAGAAACTTTCTTACGTTTCTAGCCCTCACAACGGAGACGTTGCAACAATACAGATAGCCAGTCAAGTCCGCGGTTTTGTCATCCAAATATGGGTAATCATCCACTTGCTGTGGGAAGTCACTTAATATGGGTAATCATCCACTTGCTGTGGGAAGACACTAAATATGAGTTATCATCCACATATTGTGAGAAGTCACTAAATATGGGTTATGATCCACTTGTTTTGTGAAGTCACTTAATATGGATAATCATCCACATGTTGTGGGAAGTCATTTAGTATGGCTAATCATCCACTTGCTGTGGGAAGTCACTTAAATATGGGTTATCATCCACTACAGTTGGCGCCACATCGTATGGCACGTGTTTGTAATTTGTTTCACGTTCAATTACATCTGAACAAAATATAAACATTGTGCCATACGATGTGGCGCCAACTGTAATTGACCAAACGCCGACTGTCAATCAAAAACATCGATTAGCCAATGGACAATCAGAAAAATGTCATGCCCCAATTTTTCATCGTTGCACGTGTTATAGTATCGATTTATCGACTGACAATCAAAACCATCGACATGCCGAAGGCAAAGAATTTTGTGCTAACAATAGACTAGGTTTACCGTTATGTTTAGATAAACCGTCGGTGTTGTTATAAAATCTCGTAACTACGGCTTAAATCAATTTACGTCACGATCAACTGGATAAAATCGTTCCCTACAAACGATCACATCCTCATTGTTTGTCTTAAATTCTATGTAGGGCGGAGCGATCTGTCGAAAGCCAATCGACAGATCGCTCCGCCCAACATAGAATTTAATACAAACAATGGACATGTGTTCGTTTATAGGGAACGATTTTATCCAGTTAATCGTGAAGTAAATTCAGCAAACAAAATAGTATTTCGTAGGTCTTGTTATAAAATTTCGTAAATACGGCTTAACTTAAGCCGTAGTTACGAGATTTTATAACAACACCGACGGTTTATCAAAACATACGGTAAACCTAGTCTATTGTTAGCACAAAATTCTTTGCAACTGGCATGTCGATTGTTTTGATTATCAGTCGATAAATCGATACAATAACGTGCAATGAAGAACAATTGGAGCATGACATTTTTCTGATCGTTCATTGGCTAATCGATGTTTTTGATTGACAGTCGGCGTTTGGTCAATTGTGGGAGGCCAATTAATAAGGGTTATCATGCACTTGTTGTGGGAAGTCACTTAATAAGGGTAATCATCCACGTGCTATGGGAAGTCACTTAATATGGGTTATCATCAACTTGCTCTGGGAAGTCAATTAATAAGGGTTACCATCCACTTGCTGTAAGAAGTAACTGAATATGGGTAATCATCCACATCTTGTGGGAAGTAACTTGGTATGGGTAGTCATCCACTTATTGTGGGAGGTAATGAAATATGGGTAATCATCCAGTTGCTGTGGAAAGTCAATTAATATGGGTAGTCATCCACTTATTGTGGGAAGTCATGTAATATGGGTAATTATCCACTTCTTGTTGGAAGTTACTGAGACAAATCTATCAAAAATAATACAAGCATAAAGAAATTGATTTTTTATGCACACCGAATAGATTATAAAAAAGAACTAACAAAGTATCTTGCACGCTTTCAAAATGATTGTCAATATTATGTCATCAGAATTGTTTCGTATATTATACACTCACCCGAACTTCTAAACGGCCACCTCGTTCTTTCACCTATAAATCGACATCTCTGGTAAAAACTCATGTTGCTTTGGTTCTTTGTAAAATAAACTGACGTCCAAAAGAAACGCCCAATGAAATTTGTCGTTATTTTCCTTATGCCTGCTACAATGTTAGTAAAATGTATACTGTATATCATCATTTTGACCGACAATTACGGCAAATGAAAAAAAGTGCGTTTTTATTCGCCAATATGTCCATTTCCGGTGACTGGTCACGTTTTCTACGTGCGCTTCGTGTATGTTTATCACGTGATGAAATGGGTCATATTTTACACAGTGGCATGTGTTAGTGGATAGGCAACCACGAGTTTAAATATTTTCTAATGAAACATCCAAATTGAAGGATACCAAGACTAAATTCTGAAAAAGGAGCGCGTAATATGGCAATTTTTTAATGCGACGAATGCACAAACAAGTCGCAAGATGGTTTAAGATATTGTGTTTCTCGATTCGGTGTCTTGATCGATGCGTTAGAGTTCCGCGAACATCTATCGATCGGTCACGCTCAAGTAGACCTCATTTAACGCCTATAAAGCATGATAATTCTCCACGTTAACGTCGTGCACGTTTCAGGTTTGTGACGTTGGGATCGATGTTCTGTCGAGTAGTCTGTTACTGTGGTGGTCAAATAAGTATTTTTTGGGTAACTGTTGTTGTTGTCATTTACGTTTGAAATAGACACACTGCTTGGAAAATAGAGCTCGTAGATAAGCCATTTTCGAATACGTGGAAGTGAAAAACAAGCCGCCTGACGTTTTAACGCCTTTCATTGCACGATCTGGCATCTTGGTTGACGAGTTAGAGTTAGAGAAACATTTGCCAATCGTCCAAAGTCAGGTAGACCTCGCGTAACGCTTGTTATACAAGAAGACGTCTTACGTTAACGTCATTTGTGTTTTAGGTTTGAAACGTTGAAATCAACGTCGCGTTTAGTATTCAATAATTGTGGTCACCAAATAAGCCGTTTTACGGTATCTTTTGTCGTCGCAAGTAAAGTTTGAACCACGTGCTACAGATTTCCAAATAAAAATTCTGATACCGCTCTGTTTAAATGTACCGTTTTTCTAAACTGTTACAATTTGATTATTTCTTTATTATCATTTGTTAACAACAGATAATCAAATTTACAGATGGAAATAAGTTTTTGTAATTTCAAATCAGGTTTACTGAATAATCGGACATTTATTAGGACTGGGGCGTTTCTTTTGGACGTCAGTATACATCCATTTTTGAATAATGTGACAAATTTTCGCAAAGCTTTGTTCGCGTACTTAATGAAATGGTGACGTTTAGAACTGCACTATCCCATAAATAAAAAGTCACATATCACAACTTAATATCCCATGTGATCTCTGTGTGCATTTATCATGGCTAAGAATCTAATTCTCGTGGATAATAAGCATTCTTTGAGATACTGTAGGGTATGGTACTGCGCGGAAATACAATGCTTGCTGGATTTCCCGAGTCAAGTCTTCTAAATCATTTACTATGGCAGTGCTCGAATCCGCCTGTTTAACAAGTCAAATACGTTATTCTTGGTTAATCATGAAACGTATTTTCTTTCCAATCCGTTTACCGATAAGATAGGGGATGTCTAGTACAGTTTAGGCTTCCAAATATGTGTCACAGTGCTAAGGCTAGGACATTTCGTTGACGATGCGGCCTATAATCGCATTTATTTAAGCGCCCCATAGCCGTTTGTAGTGGATTGGGTGGCTAGGATTACACAAATTTCGTCTAACGGTCTTTTGTATCTGCATGAAATTACTTCTAGAAATTGCTTTATAAACCTTTCCATCTTGTTGACGAATAGTAGTCCTTAAGTGTGGCCGCCGTCGTGTTTTATGAACACTTCCGGTACGCATGTACTCATCCTAAATTTGCTATTTTTTTAAAAAAAAAACGTTAATATCAGATTCGATCCATCGACAAACAATGAAAACGATATGTTTACTCCAGAAACAAAAAGTATCGAATGATTGCAATTAGATTTTGTTAGAAAATGGGAATTATCAAATTGACCTTTCTGACGGAGTCCTAACATCAAACAGTTCATTTCTCGCGTTTCAATGATAATTCTTGTCATGTTAAATGTTTTTCTGACTGGGCTATCCATATGAATAAATTATCAAAACATAATTGATATTTATCACGTAATTCAAAATACACACGTGCAATTTTAACGTTTCGACCAAAATGACGTCACGTGATTCTTTTTTGACGTGACACCACTGTAACTTGTTCGAAAAGATAGCCGATGACTTAGTTAATTACAATAAGCAAACACAAAATCCAAGTGAATTGATATGAGTTATTTATTAAAGAAATAAAAGTGGCCGTTTAGAAGTTCGGGTGAGTGTAGGTATACATAGATATAAAGTATAATGCTTGATTTTGGCATTCTGCTCAAAACAATTTTATTAAGAGGACCTCAATCATCATCCGAGTCATCAGCTGATGAATATACAGCGTCATCTAAATCTTCATCAACTATTGAATCATCGACGACTTTTTCAACGTCATCTGGCATTTGTTCACCAGCAAACCAAATAATTATATACCGTCCGTCTTTCAAAATCCAGCCAAATTCAACAGGATTCATCATTCTGTAGTGGTATTGGCCTATTTGTATTCTTCCACATATCTGATATTAAAGCAGTTCTCAGTATTTTTATGAAGTGTCGTTTTGGAAGGAGGCAATACACATGCGCCAGCTCCTTTTATCTTCGACAAAGGATGGGTTCATCTTTTGGCGCATATTTGTCTATGAAAACGGCATAGCGAGCATCATCTACCTTTTGTAGTTGTGACTTACCTTACATACAGGCATACAAAAGCCTCTAACGTGTCTTCTGCGGAAGCAAGTATTTCACCAGTATTACCAAGTGTCTTAAAAGCATTAATGAAAAGGCCGATTTTTGTACAATATCAACAGGACGAGATTTGCCTTTACGCAGAAAAGTAGATGTATAAGCACATCCAGTGAAAGCATATATAGCCGATAAGGCAAGGTACATTTCTCTACCTAACACACCAGACAAGTTTGTCACATCCACAAACCTACGTGTGTTGTTCTTGTCAAACCCAACATCCATCCACACAAATCCTTCAATGTTTTATGTATGGTAAAGCAATATTATGAGAACATCTACACAGCGTACAACAACGTTGTAAAGCATTATAAATTTGTTCATATGCAGGACAAATTTACGCGTATCAGCTTCTTCATGCTAACAGTTTATGTCTTTGATTTCTTCGCGCGTCACTTGTCCGTCAAGTACTTTGTATCTGAAGCACACCTCATCTAATCCGAAATATAGCTCTGTTGTCTTTAGCAAATCAGCATACTCATTCCAGCACCATTCTTCTGCAAGGAATTGTAACAAGGATGTCCAGAATGATTCAGACTTCAAAGCCTGGTTAAAGTCTTTGGCCTGCGCTGTTCTGGTCCAGACACCATTATCTCTCCCTCTACTTGATGTAGAAATAAGTGTTTCTCTAATTTCCCTTCATTCAATGAGCATAATTGAATGAAATTTTGTTCTATAGTGATGAATGAGATGTTCTGTAGCTTATTCAAATAATAATTCATGTACAAAAATCCTGTCATGTGAAAAGGGGACTAAATGTATGATACATTTGCGTCTGGATCTTTAAGTCTGCCCGAAGCAAAGTATCCAAAATTCTTGCACCAAATTGGACGAAACTTCAATATGAACTTCGTAAAATTCTGCCAAAAACCCTTTCTCTCTATTTCTCAATTTGATGCTGTGTTATGGGAAAAGGGGCTTTTTCTCGCATTTCTTTTAATCTAGATAGAATTTAATGAAATTTTATATTTGATTGATTATTTTTTTCATATCTTACATCTTTATTTCCAATTGCGACAGTTGCTTGACGCCTTTTTAGTCTGACTTATTTCTCTAAATCAAGTTTTATGGACTTCCGATTATGCCCCCTTTAGCGTGACGGGTTACGTATACTTTTCCATGACAAACACATGGTTCTACAACGAAATGTGACGTCATCGTGACCTAGTTTTCGGATTAAATCGATTCGCCAATCGTTGAATCGTTTATTTGATTGGTCGGAAAAAGGTCACAGAGGATGACCCCCTTACTGGAGCCTGTCAGATTTTGCTATCAACTTAGTATCAAGTCATCACAGGATTTTAATCAGATTGAGAAGCCGAGATAACTATCTCGCTAAAGTGACTTAACAGAATCACTCTAATATGCAGCCGCCAGGTAGGAAAGTGCGTATGAAAAACATACATAACTCAGTCTCTGGTAGGCTTCGAACTCATAACGCTGAGGGACAAGTGCTTTTCGGTCAGAAACCTTTTAAAATCATGTGTGATTTCCACACACAAATAATATATCGGTAGTAGTTCGCAATCCATGAACATACTGTAGACCTACTGTACATACGATTAATTAATAACCAATACAGATGCTCCGAGACTGGATAGCTTCTAAAGCCGGTAACGTCGTGGTCTGCCAATCAAGGGGTCGTGACTTCGAACCTGGCTCGGCATGTATCCATTCTAACATTTGACAAAACTCATTTGTCTCTCACCGAATGGTGTGAACCATCTATGGAGAGAGTAGCTGGAGGCTCTGTTTGTATTTTTTGGTAGTGCGGGTGCGAGAAATACCAGGAATCTATATTAGGTGCTTCAGCCGCCGCAATATGACCATATAGCAGTTGAAAACGATAAATCAAATTAATTCATATGCGGTGGAAGCGTCTAACCAGCCAGTTTGAATCGGGTTCGCCAAATAATAAATGAAAAGTTGCGATCAAAAGACTGACTCTGTATGTGCGGACAGACGCATGCACGGGCGAGTACCATTGCACCTCCGATGCCTATCGATGGAGATAATTATGTTGTAGGTGTTCCGTTGTTGAGTTTATATCAGAGTAAGATTGTTGGTGTGTATGTGGGGAAGGGGGTCGATATTTCATGCGCGGATCCAGAGGGGAGGTCAGGGGGTCATGACCCCCCCCCCCCCCTGGAAATTGGCGAAAAAAGGGGTTATCAAAAAGATTACTGGTTATGTCCCAAAATTGCGGCGTCATTTGTCCCTGTGTGCCACGAAAAACTGTTGTTATATTTAGTCCTTCATGGTATGACATGTAACTGCATGCGCGAATCTAGAGGGACCTCCTGACCCCCCCCCCCTGGAATTTGGCAAAAAAAGGTTGAAGATTGGATGACCCCCCCCCCCCCCCCCCCTGGGAAAAATACCTAGATCCGCGCTTGGATATTTTATGGGGGGGGTCACAATTCTACGTGAGGGGTAACTTTTCTACGTGTGGGGAGGTCATAATACTATGACCCCCCGGTTTTAATATTATGACCGGGGGGGGGGGGGGGTCAGTATTCTATATAAAATAGTGACCGGGGGTCAGTATTCTATGGGGGTCACTTTACTACGTTATGTGGAAAATTTGATTAAATGGGAATTTATTCTTTTCTTTTTTTCTTTTAATGCTTCCCAAAGAGGCACAATTGGTGACATCAAAAACGCAATTCATGTGAAAATGGGTTAAAAATGAAGACATAGTTTAATCCATTCCCTCAACTTCAGTGTCTTCCCAAATGAAAGAGGCTTTGAAAACATTGAAACAAGAGAGAGAAAATTATGCTAACCAGCATTTTTCTTCTTTTGCCTGAATACTTGTAGGCTGCCAACTTTGAATTCGGAGTTTAGTCTATTTTTTGTCGTTAAGAAAGGTTTTACCCATTCCTACTCAATAACTCTTTTAGACTCCACATTTCTTCATTTCCCACAATGTTTTCTATCCTAAAAGACAAAAAATCATTCACATGAAATTGTCGTCTGCAATATCTTTCAATTTGGAACACTTTTAATTGCCGTCTAGTAATGGACCCCTATTTAATTAAAGCGAAAGGGCAACCGTAAGCAAAAGTGTCACTGTACTTTGAGTCAGCCAATCAGGTATTGATGACGTCACCTTTATCTGTTATTAGTGTCACCGAACTCCAATACACTAGAAATTGTGTATTCAATTAGACAAGTTGTGTATTGGCCATTTAAACATTGACAGTCGTGTAATCACATTCGATTGTGAGCGAATCTCAGCCTTCACAATGCCTGAAAGTAAAGAAACTTCAGCGAAAACGTTTAAACAAAGGAAAAGTTTTGGTAAGTTTATTGTTTATTATTTACCTGAATCTTGAAACAGCTGTTTTATCTTTGTAAAATGTGGGTGGGGTACTGTTTTTATTCAAAAAATGAAACAATCCATATTTGTAGACTCCATCCAGAGCTCCAGATAAGAGGGGGATGAAGGCCTTTCAATGTGCTATATTCCACTTACTGTCCATCAAAGCCTATGTTGTGGCTACTTACAAGATGTAAGTAAGTATTCCAATGTGTAGCCTACTGTACACCATAGGCACTTGGATCCAGGAATAATAACATTTACATAATTATAGTCCTGTATAATATAAATATGAGAAGGTAGGACTGCGGCCATTGTTTCAAGTAACGGAAGTAGCTGGTTCCTTGCTCATAGGGGATAAAACTATCCTGTGACGGAAACCAGAGGCACTTGTAACAACATCCGTTACTTGAAACAATGGCCGCTGTCCGACCTTCTCATATTTATATTATACAGGACTATATGTAAGTTATTATTCCTGGATCCAAGTGCCTATGCTGTACACTAAACAGAATTAGGATTTGAAATAACAAATTTAGAAAGTCTTCATCACACTGACTCTTATCTGTTGCTCTCATTATTACCTTGCTTTTTACCTTTCCATTGAGGCCTACAATTAGATGTTTGACTTTTTCACTGGTGGTGAACTCGGCCAAAGTGAGGGACGTTTTTCGCTACAACAAGGTACAGATATTTTGCGTTTAAATGTGAGTTTAAAGATCTGATTGGATAGTTTTTCGGGCGGCACGAAATTCCCAAATCTATCCAAATCTTACCCAAATCTACCCAAATCTACCCAAATCTTACCCAAATCTACCCAAATCTTACCCAAATCTACCCAAATCAAGCAAAACATTCGACATAAATTTCGGTTTTGAATTACAGAAAAAAATATGTTTAGAACAATAATATCGTCGGTGTTACTGCAAAACTTAATAACTACTGAGTGTAATCAGTTTCTCAACGTTTTGATTTTTAGATATTCGATAAGGTCTCTTTTAGCGTGACAGGTCACATTATTAAGGACACATTTCCGTATTGTGGCCCCAGATCCAGTGTTATGAGCGGATCCAGACTTCTTTCCTGTGTTTTCCGGGTGACCGACTGCATTGGCGCAAGAAAAAAAATATTCGAGGGAAGTTCAACCCTGGATTCTCGCATTTGTGTTAATGATAAAAGCTGTGACAAATTACTCTAACACAGGTTGAGAAGTTTATTATATCATCGTAACAACACTTAATCCAGGGATTGTCAGAATACTTTAACCTTTTCCAAAAAGAACCCAGTTTTACGTGCCTTACAGAAAACAACAACAACCAAAAAGACGAACTTTGAGGCAAGAGGCGAAAATGCTGATAACCGGCATTTTTATAATTCCCCCCCCCCCCCAAAAAAAAAAAAAAAAATCTCACTTTACGCCCGATAAAACTTTCTAAATCTGCGCATAGAACACAGTAGAAATGGAAATAAATCATGCGTAGGCCCTACTAGAGATATTTGGTACAATTCCCGAATCGGCAGACAAAGTAAGAATTCCTACTTTGTCACGAATATAGAACATATAATCATATATTTCGGGAATACTTTCGAAATAATCTCATTAGATTTGGGTAGATTTGGGTAAGATTTGGGTAGATTTGGGTAGATTTGGGTAAGATTTGGGTAGATTTGGGTAAGATTTGGGTAGATTTGGGAGTTTCGTGCTGCCGAGTTTTTCTAATAACAATGAATTTGTTCTAAAAATAGACTGGGTTCACCGATATGTATTGAGAAATTGTCTGTTGTTATAAAATCCCGTTACTATGGCTTTATTGAAGCTGTAGTTACGATATTTTATAACAACACCGACGGAACACAATGATCGCGAAAAAACTTCCCACGCTTTGGCCGAGTTCACCACCAGTGTTTTTGACCTGTGGCGGATCCAGGATGAAGGAGGTTTGAACATCCAAATAGGGTCTGTTTTCCTAGTATAACACAATTTTGATTTAATCAGGCTACAGGGAAGGTTCATTTGAACCACTGAACCCCCTCCGGATCCACTACTGCCATGCAGAAAACTTGGAATAGAAAAAAAAGGAAAGTGCTAATGACGCAATCCCAGTTAAAGTGGACAATTGACTAATTTTTTTTCGAAATTTTTCATTTTACCCTTCACTCATTCTGGACAAATGTTCTTCTTGGATCACATCTTCTGCGCAAATTTCTTTTGTTTTGTCAAGTGGGCTTGCTTAGTTTTGGATTTATAGACTGTTAAAGGATCAAATGTGTGCATAAAAAACTACGTATTTTAAATAGACCCCTTTGTGAAATGTGTGTCTAATTTCATATTAAGTAATGCATAAAGGATAATAAATCCGATACATTTTGATGAGTATTTGTTTATAAAATGTGAATCAATTGACAATATGGGTGAAAATGGCGAATTGTACCTATGCGAATGAAAATTCAAAACGACCATCCTTGTACAATTCCTTTAATTTAAAACGTTGACTACTTCCAACTCTTCTAAAATACACCAAACAACCTTTAATTTTCTCTCGTATTGTTAAACAAAAGCAATGAGTTATTCCCTTAATCGATATACCGAAATGGAAGGTCAATGATTTGTTACAAATCAACAATAGTTTAAAACTGGTCTGTCCCGAACGTAACTACAGCTTGTCCCGTACGTAATATGCTTTCTTTCCTTTAACATCACAGCCTCTGTGTTATTACCTTTTCAATCAAATCATAATATTATCAGGCAATATCCATTTGCCAGACACTTTGTCAAAAAATTGTAATGAAATGAATAAAGGAAAATAAATACAACTCTATAAGCCATCTGGGTGTGTTGTTTTACAAATTAAGACTTCCTAGCCAAATTAGTTTCAATTTATAAAAGTTGAGATGTTCGTATTGTTTTGACACATGAGGTATGTGTAATAACTTCTTAATTAAGTGAAATGTTATCCAAAATTTGCTAGACATCCTTACCTCTGATGGATCCAATATACGAAAACGTACGGGACACTTTTTATAAAGGTAAGAAACGCTGAAATAGTCTATTTTAATGCATCAATCTAGTGTAATGTATATGGGTATGAATACATTCCTATATATATCAACAAAAACTGGCATATTTTGTGGAACTTTCTTCAATATTGTAAAAATAGTATCAATTAAGCGTAATCATAATACCATTACGTACGAGACGAGTACGAGTACGTGTACAGTCTATTATGTGCATTAAAAGTCTATTTTGCTTAAACTGGAGTCCTTTAGGAACCCAAAACACATAAAATAAGCACAGGAAACGTTCCATTTCAGCAATTTAAAAACTGAAAACTAAAAATTGCCTCGAACGTTATGGACTCGTACGTCACTTTTTAATGTGTACCCAATTTTATTTGGCCTGCTGTATCAATGCTATTATAGTAATCGGCATAATTCTTTTTGTCATATTTGAAGACACTTCGAATAGTGATTTTACTTGAAGAATTAAACTATTTATAGTTACACATTTTTAACTGGAGTTACTTTAGTTCTTGCCTCGTACGTTACGGAGTTAAAATTACGGTAAATTGTTTAAGAATGATGTTGATTTTTTGAAAATATTGACAAAAGTATATCAAAATACGACTTCATTTTGATTATATATATTTATACTAAAGTAGAGTACGCTAGATTAATGTATTAAATGTAGATTTATGTCAGTGTTTCTTAGCTTTAAAGAAAGTGTCCCGTACGTTTTTGAATTTTGGAGACAACGACTCGAGGCTGTTCTACAAATTTTGGATTACATTTTTTATATAAATCTTGGTATCGTTTTGGAGCTCTATGTTTTATGTACAAGATTGGGACATTTCTGTTAGGATAATCTATTGTTGAAATTGACATTTTTGGTTTGAAAGTTAGAATTTATACCCGGAGACATCGGTTTTTCGTACCCCCTAGTTTGATTGTCGCATGATTTTCATATGAAATGGAGTTCTTACGAACGTAAATTATAGATACATCTTTTAGTTATAGGTGTTGGATGAAAATAAATGCGGAGGTCATTTATATAATGTTGACTATTTGCAGCTAGAACATATTGAAGGCCGGAGACATCAATTGTCCCATTTAACTGGGATTGCGTCTAATATCGATAAGACCTTGAACTTGTCCAACTATTATATGAATTCTGATTACTATTCTGCATGTAGGTTAGTTTTTTTTCTCACAATGTTTTCAAACTTTGACTTGAAATGACAAAAACCAATCACAACATTCAAGGTGTTGTCACCTACAGAGGAACAAGCTATTGGTGTAATTGCAAAACCATGTAACTCCAGCTTTGATCAAACTAGAGTTACGAGGTTTTGCAATAACACCAATGATAAACTGTAATAGAGGTGAAGCTCCAAATAAGACAGATATTCACTTTTCAACGTATAATATATCATGAATGACTCGCCAAACCCAATGTTGTGGGTACTCATCAGAATAATCTTGATGACACCTGAGATTGGGGAAAAAAAGATACATCCTTGTTTTATTTTTCCCGATTTAGGATAAATCATTGCTGTTTTTCCCCCCAATTTCACTGGACCAAGTACCCAAACAAACATTTATAACAAGACACCTAGCTGGTTAAACATTTCCCAATCAAGCCTGGTTTTTACACCCTTAAATGATGAAGCTTGGGTAAACATTGAGGCATAAGAAGAAAGTGCTGTTATCAGCACTTTCTTCTTTCACCTCAATATTCTCTGTGGTAAATCATGGACAAATTCCTTCCTTTATCAAAGTCCATTTTGTGGTCTTGCAGCACCTTTCAATTTAGAAGACCCTAGATATTTGTTGTTTGGTAAAGGGTTCAACTTGATATTTTTTTATTTTCAGCAACAAGAAAAGATGAGGTACAAGGAATAAGATCAAAGTTTCCAACAAAAGTGCCCGTAAGTTAACCACATTTTCTTCCTAGCCGCGGCTAATACAGAGCTCCAGATAAAAGGAGGCAATGACTTTTCAAACTGCAATAATTTTGTTATTGTTCATCAAGCCCTATGTTGTGGGTACTCAATTGTATCGTCTTGTCGAGACGATTCAATTGAGTATCCACAGCATAGGGTTTGGAATTGAAATAACAAAGTAAGTATGTCTTCACCCCCACTTATCGGTAGCCGCGGCTAATATATCCTTTCTGACATTTTTGTCCCATCCGTGTGTGGACAATCCATGTTGGAAAGCAGTTGGAGGCATGATAAGGATGTTGTAGTAGTTTTGGTGAGAGAATCCAACTCTATCCATGGCTAGATGCTTCCGCCGCTGCAATATGACTTATTAGATATTATTAAAAGATCAGGCATTAACTCTTTCCCAAACAAGACTCAGGGGTTTTGACGTCCCTAATAGAAAATGCTTGGGAAAACATTGAGGTGAAAGGAGAAAGTGCTGGTCATTATTTTCTGGGCTATAACATGCACATTTTCTCCTTTTGATATAATTTATTTTGTTGTCTGCAACCCCTTTGAATTTGGACTACCCAGTGACACTAAAATTTTGTCATTTGGGAAAGTGTTAAACGCAAAGTTTTCAATCAATTTACACATTTTCATAGCATAGAAATCTTGAGGGCAAAGCTGAAAATAGGACAGTATAGTCAGTGTAACGTCGCTTTTCAATGAAAACCTCATAACTGCAGCTTGTTTTAAGCTGCAGTTGCGAGGTTTTCGTTGAAAAGCAACAATAAGTTGTGTTCCAAAAATGCCGTTACTACAGCTTATCCAAGATGTATTTACGGCGTTTTTGAACATAACTTGAAATAGGTACTAAACAAGGTCAATGTCAGACTCGTAGTATAAACATGATAATTTGGTGATGATAATACAATGATAAACAGTCTGTCCAATATCCAGGACACATTTAACCCTTTCCCAAACGACAAATTTTGGACTGGTCCAATTTGAAAGCTGCTGCAGTCGAAAAATAAATGTTGATAAGTATAGTTTTTGAGTAAAATAATGCAAAGAAAATATTGTGACACAAAAGGAGAAACTGCTGGTTATCAGCAGTTTCTTCTTTTGTCTCAATATTTTTCCCAAGCCTTTTCTATTAGGGACATCAAAACCAGGCCCAGGTTTCTCGAAAAAACTTAAGTACGTTCTCAGACTCAAATCTGAACACCATGCTCAAATCACATGAAATGCATGTGAACTTCAATTGAATATCAATCAATGTTGATTGGTATTCAATTGAAGTTGAGCATGAACTCATTAGTATATACTTAAGTTTTTTTTTCGTGAAGCCGGGGTCAGGTCTTGTTTGGGAAATGTTTCATAAAATTTAATGTATGTTACAGTAAATATGAAGTGCGGATAAGATTTTTGTTCACAAACTTGATATAGATGGACTAGATGAACTTCATTCAAAATTTCCTTGGACAGAAATGATCTGGCTATGCAGATTGACCATTCATTCAATAATTCTTGAATATATTTTTTACCAGTTTTTATGTCCGACAATCATAGCTTGGGTCTCTTTAACCCTTTCCCAAACGGCAAAATTTTAGAGTGATCCACTTAAAAAACTACCACAAATGACAAAATGGAACTTATCAGAGATAAAATGTGTAAGATATGACATAGAAAATATTGAGACAAAAGGAGAAACTGCTGGTTATCAGCAGTTTCTTCTTTTGTTTCAATGTTTTCCCAAGTCTTTTCTTGTAGGGACATCAAAACCAGGTCTTGTTTGGGAAAGGTTTAAGAGAATTATTCAATTGTACTTTAGATTGTCTACAATTGTTACAGTGGCAGGTTCTGAGGGGTTTACAGGGTTCAAATGAATCTTTCCTCTGTAGCCTGATTATTTCATTTTCATGCAGAAATTCAGTCATAATTGTGTAATACTAGGAAAACGAAACCCTTGAGTGTTCGAACCCCTTCACAGTGTTCGAACACCCTTCACAGAAATCTTGGATCCGCTGCAGTGTTATTATTGTTGTCATGTCATTATTATTCCCCACCATGATTATAGTAAAGTCAGAAGGTAAACTACACTGAATGAATGCTCAAGACTAATATGTCAATAATATGCAAATGTGCGTCAGAGTTTGATGCAACATATGTACAAACCATTCACTTTTCCTTTATACCTCTTCAACCCTATCCTAAATGAGCCATCGTTTTGATGCCCCTAATAGAAAAGGCTTTATTAAACATTGAGGCAAAAGATTTTCGTCTTTGCCTCAATATTTTTTCTGTGCTATATATTGTTTACAAATTCCATATATCTTAACATTAATTTTGTTATGTCGTATGCAGCAGCTCTCAAGTTGGTTTAGTTTATTGGGGTTTTACACGGTTCTCAACTGCTATGGTCATTATCTCAGCAGCTGGAGCACCTAACCATGGATTCCTGTTGTTTCTCATACCAGTTCTACCACAACACCCTTACCGAGCCTCCAGCTGCTACCCCACATAGGTTCACGATATCAAACCATTGATGGGTGACATTTTTGTCTGAAAGGGTATTTGCCGTGGCGGGGTATCGTACCCGGGACCTGTCGAATGAGAGGCAGATGCGCTACCAACTGTGCCAAGGACACTGCTTGCAACTCTCAAGTTGACACAATCCAAATTTGCCATTCAGGAAAGGGAAAGGTTTAACAAACCACAAAAATATGATAACTGCAGAGAACAAAATTTATAAACCAGCATAAAAACTTTTAAGCAAAGCATGAAAGCATTATTAGCATTTTCCTTTAGTTCTGTATAAACTTTCAAAAGCACCCTGATATAATAAAGGGCTTCAATATCAGAAATTATAGGAAAGAGTTAATCACTAAACAATTCTTGTCATTTATAGTAAGGGTTAGATCAATAGCTATTAATTTATTACTGTAAAGATTTCTTTCATCTCTTTATATATACCGTAATTATTCTAATAAACGCCCGGGCGTTTATTATAAACATGGTTGATAGAAAAGCAGGGGGTGGGCGTTTATTAGAGGTATTCTTATTTCGTCTGTCAAAATTTTCGAATCAAGTGTCATTTTATGGACTCGAAGTTCAGCAAGTCAAATTTGGCAAAGTTTTGTAATAAGGACTGCAAAATACGATTTTTCAAGGAAACTTCTTCATTGCCAACAGATTTCGGGCTGAACATCCTATTTTTCATTGTTTTTAGAAATGTTCTTTGGTTATGACTTATATTGTTTTAATCTGGTATATTATTTTAATCTGGAATCAGGGGGTGGGCGTTTTTTAGAATCACCCCTTTTGCTAAAATTGTGCTTGAAACAAGCAGATTTTCAGTCAATGGCGGATGGGCGTTTATTAGAATATGGACGTTTATTAGAATAATTACGGTAACTTTTTTTCATATATTAATTTTGTTATCTTACTTTTTTGCTCATTTCTTTCATACAATGTCTTGTTGATTTTCATACTTAATGTTTGTCTTGAGCATTTATTACTAAAAAATTATGCAAGGTAGAATAATGAAACTTCAGGAGGAACTCATTGTGGAGAAGTTTATTGCCCAGGAACCATACTTGAGGAAATACTTACCATTGGACTGCTTCCCTTGTTAACCCTTTCCCAAACGGCAAAATTTTAGGGTGATCCAATATGAAAGCTGCTGCAAATGACAAAATGGATGTTATTAAAGATATGATTTGTGTAAAATATGGAACAGAAAATATTGAGACAAAAGGAGAAACTGCTGGTTATCAGCAGTTTCTTCTTTTGTTTCAATGTTTTCCCAAGCCTATTCTCTTAGGGACGTCAAAACCCGGTCTTGTTTAGGAAAGGGTTCAGGCTACATCAAATAAAGGCCCGGTTGAGGGGGCATATATGTTTAACAAACATCTCTTGTTTCACTTAGGGTTGAGAAATTGTTTAAGAAAGGGTTAAAGTTTAATGAACTTAAATGATTGCCCCAAATGAAGGTCATTTTGTTTTTCACTGATAATTCATCTTTAACCCTTTCCCAAATGACGAAATAATTAAATAGTCCAGTTTTGAATAAATTGTTAATTAAAACAGAAGATCAACAGCATTTTTCTCTTTTCCCTTAAAGGATCTATATATGCTCTGTATGAGTGTTGTTTTCAGTGATTTTTAAAATCTCTCTATCAACAAAAAATAATGAGGTTCGTATCAATGGGTGAATAATCATACACTTATGTGGGAGAGCAGCGGGAGGCTAAGAGAGGATGTTGTGGTATAGTGCCGGTGAGACAAACCAGATATCCATGGTAACATGGTCCAGCAGCCGTGATATGGCTGTACCATTAGAAAAAGGGATAAAACCCCATTCAATTAATCAATCTATAAACAATATATCTAAAATCAAGGCATTGTATTAGAAAGGAAACCTGTAGCAATTTTCCTTTTTTTTCCCCATTTTGTACTGTGCGTTTACCTTTAACGCTTTACCAGATGGCAAAATTTTAGACTTATCCAAATTCAAAGATGTTGCAGACGACAATATCAAGTGAATGAGATTTCACTTTTTTGGGTTATTTTTTTGTAGAAAACATGGGAAATGAAGAAATTGCTCATCATAAGCAATTTCTTCATTTTCCACAATGTTTTCCAAAGCCATTATCTTCTGGGCGTCAATAGGAGTCAGTGTGTGGTGAGGCATTATTCTTGTGTGGCGTCAAAAGGCGTCACTGTGTTGTAATGTGTTGTTTATTTTCACTGCAGGTAATTGTTGAGAGATACTATAAAGAACAGACTTTACCTGTACTAGATAAAACAAAGTTTTTGGTGCCCCAAGAATTAACCATGTCACAGTTTGCTACTATCATAAGGTAAGGTATGATTAACCATTGAGAGATACTATAAAGAACAGACTTTACCTGTACTAGATAAAACAAAGTTTTTAGTGCCTCAAGAATTAACCATGTCACAGTTTGCTACTATTATAAGGTAAGGTATAATTAACCAATTACTTGGCAGTAGAAAGCAATTTTATCTTTAGGGGGGGGGGGGGGGGGGGGGTAAAGCCCCTTTCTGGGCCAGTGTCTGAATATTGGAGGGGCTTTATTAGATTTTTCCCCTAAATTTTCAGTTCAAAATAGAGAAAATTCAGCATTTTTTGCCAACTTTTGGGGGCTTAGTCCCCCTAGCCCCCTGTTCCTACGGGCCTGCATTACCAGATGGCAATATTTTGGACTGTTTCAATTTGAAAGGCGTTGGAGTCTGTTAGAGACAACAATTTCAAATTGAAGAAATTTTAAGAGTCCTTCCTTTTTGGGTTAGAAAACATAGTGGAAATTGAAGATATTGCTTGTCACAACTAGTAAATTGGAGAAAATGCTGGTAATCAATATTTTTTAGCTCAACATGAGTATGAAGGTGTTCTATCATGGTCATTTTTTGTCTGTACGCCCATTCTCAATAAAATGGAACATCCAGGGGAAGGAAAAATCGAAAAAGTGACAACTTCAATTACAATCAATATGCCATTTAATTCAAAGGTAAACCTAAGCTGAGTGAGTTTCCAAAATACTGCGAACATTATCAATATCATTTCAGAAAAAAATCATGATTTAATGAGGGTACCCGTTTTCAAGGGTAACGTATGTTTCTTTCGATAGTAATGTCTTTCTCATATTTTTTTTACCCATGTTCCAAGTCTACAAAGGTGAGGGCTCATTTTCTAGATAGGAAAATCATCGGAGAAATCAAAAACTCGAAAATATAAAAGAAGTTTGCCTTTAATTTGTAATAAACACAAGTTTGAATTTGAACATGTTTTTGAGAACAGGAAAAATTAGTCAAAAGTATCTTTCACTTATTTTCTAAATATGATTTTAGCATCTTTTCTCCTAATCTAGTTAAAACTACAAGTTTAACACTAATATAAACTATCCCGTAAATAAAAAAACCCGCATATTCACTGTGATTTTTATCAAACGTATAGATAAAGTTGTTGTAAAGTACAGGCATCATATGGTAACGTACGTTTCGAACACATTTTTAGATAGTTGGTTATCATTTTGTTTTACATCCAAGACTTCAATGTGAAGATTTTTCCATCATAAATGTTTTCGTATTACATAATCTAATATTTACGGATGAAAAAATATATATGTTCGAGTACGTGCTCTGATAAAATGTATTCTAGATTTGATTAAAATTGGATAAAGTTCATTTTAAAGAAAATGCTTAGCATATGGGCCATCTTTGTGATCTGTCGAAGATATATCAAGTATGGCATAACCCTTGTTATGGAATGAACAATATATTACTATTTTGACAGCTTTGCATCGTTTGAATTTAAATAAAAACAAATGAAAACAAGGTAACGAGGTAACGTATGTTTCAAATATTTGAAATAACTCTTCTGTCTGGTCTACATTACCCTTCTAATGTTTGAATATCCACTTCTAGATTCCTTGGATGTTGCATGAGTACACTTTGCTAATGATACACGACATCAATGATATTTTATATTTTTTCGCACACTACTCTTTATTTCAACACTGAAACGAAACTTTTCATTTTTTACATGAAAGTAACATTATATACTGTCAACCCCCTCAGTGTCATTATCTATCTCCAAAATTTGTCAAATGAACTTGTTCCCGTCCTCATACATAACAGTAATGTAAACTCCAGTGTTAAATAACGAATTTGAAAGTAGTAATAATTTCATTGGCATTGGTTTTTATGCATTTTCTTTTCACTTTATTTACTTTGTAAAAATCGCATATTTCGGACAGAGACACTTTTTTAACGGCAGGACAAAGCTTAATGAAAGCGTTTTCATTTTCATATAAACAATTACCGTAGTTAAAACTGCGTCATATGTAGTTTTGATATGTAAGTATTTAAAACAACAATGTACATGTTATCAGCGAGTCTTGCAGAAATGGTAAAACTTGGGTTAAATGGATTTCATAAAATTAGATTTCAGAACAGTATATATTTCGTTTCGATTCTTTAAAAGAACAATTATGGATATAACGAATTTCTTCATAGCTTTTTAATCAATATTCAAAAAGTTATTTGAAAATCGTTTTCCTGTATAAATGAAAAATAAAGAATCATAATTGGCTTAATTGAATATTTCCCTATGCGAAACATACGTTACATATTGTAACGTACGTTTCTATGCGATATGAAGCTTCAATATAAGAATAACATATACTTGGTAAGTATAATTTGTTTTAAGCACAACAATTAACCACCCCTTACTTAAATGATACATTATACATGAACGAAATATCGTAAACCATCTTGCAAGAACCAGATTCCTTCATACACAAGAAGCTTGATTGGTGTTTACATTTTCATTCACAAATTTTGACCTTTGATGTCATTAAAACTTGGTTTCACGTTGATGTAGATAGCACATGACATCACCAGAGGTATAGGAGATGGGAATTTGCATGTATGGCTATATCTCTGTCGTCTAAGAGATAAACTCTATTTTAAGAGGTCACGTACGTTTCATCACGTACGTTTCATTCAATTTACGAACATGTCCATAGTGATGCCTTGTTCAACATAAAGGGTGATTTCTATTTTGAATTGAAATAGACTTTACAGTGAAACACAGGAACCTTCTGAGGCTACATAATCTCTAGTATCTATGGATAAAAGCATGGTAACGTTTGTTTCAGTTTGATACGGCAAAATCAGATCCAGTGAGTAATCGCTTTATCATTTTAAAACTTAGATTTGTGGATTGAACGCTTTAATTACTAACTTGATAATAATCATATACTACGCTGATTTAATGCATAAAAAGTCGTTTACATCATATTCCTAATTGATTTTTAGGTAAGAAACAACATATGATTAAAGGGAAAATATCTTTTTCAGAATTTGGCGACATCGAATAGAATGGAACAAAATTGAAAGGGAACTTGTTTGTACAACTTTGGATATATTTCTAGATGCCTGAAATGTCATTCTTTGGTAGAGATGCATTATAGATGTGTTTAAAAGTAGTTAATTGTCTGGGTACGAATTTGAAACTGAATATTTTGAATGGCGACAGTAACGTATGTTACATTTTGGCATCAAAATGGTCACAAAATGATGAAATTTAAACAGATTTGACGAAAATTGGAATTTGACATGACGTATCTAATCGGTGTGCTGCTTTTAATGACAAATATGTCAAGATATATCTTGACATTTAGAGTATAATCAATGGAACATCGAATGTTCCGTTTTATTGAGAATGGGCGTGTAGTCTTTCCATCTGTCTGTCTGTCTGTCTGTCTGTCGGTTTGACTTCAATTTGACAAAATTGAGGTTGTCATGTTATCTAGGTTCAGATGAGTGATTAAGGACCATGATGATCCTCTTGTTTCACTTTACTTATTTTCATGTCCAAACCTTCAAAGCTTGGGTGTTTTAAATGTGTCCATGTTTGAGAAAGAGTTAAAATTAGTTCATTTGATTAGCCATTAGGTCAAGTGCAATTACCAGTAGATAGTCAATTGTGTAATTTAAATTAACCCTTTCCTAACAATGATGTTTTTGATGCAGATATTAGGAAAATCATTGAAGGACATTGAGGACAAAGAAGAAATTTGTTATATCCAACACTTTATTTGCCTCAATCCTTAGCTCCACTGGCTGTCAGGCCAGCGGGCTATTGCTTCCGTCTATATAATACACAAATTCTATAATCGTTTATCAACTTCAATTTTGTTGTATGTCGCAGCTTTGAAAGTAGCAATGAATTTAGGACTATCTCATGTTTGCCATATTGGAAAGAGTAAAGATAAGCTGTAAGTGGGGCAAACATACACATACTTTTTGCCCTCATAATCCACTGGTACAGAAAAGCCAGTACAGTTGTCAGTTGACACTCGTTGTGTCGATATCGGATAAGTCAAATTTCTGCTAAACCCTTTTCCAAACAGCAAATTTTCAAAATTTCCATTTCAAAAACTGCCACAAATGACAAAATAGAAGGTATTAAAGATAGGATTTGTGTGAAATATGTGTGAAATATGGCATAGAAAATATTTAGACAAAAAGAGAAACTGCTGGTTATCAGCAGTTTCTTCTTTCGTTTCAATATTTTCCCAAGTCTTTTCTATTAGGGATGTCAAACCAGATCTTGTTTGGGAAAGGGTTAAGTCGAAGTGAATGTTTGTTTGGTCCCTTCCTCACCAATGGATTTCAACAAGTTTAAAGAAAATAATTTCCAAATAAATACATGTATAGCCATTGAAATTTAGTAGAGAAAGGATAGAAATTCCTACTATATTCCAATTATGAATGCACTTGATTTGCAATAGAATGGTCAAATGTCATATAAATCGTAACAAAACATAATTGGTTGAGTCGGACTCCGGATATGTCGAGGTATTTTGACGGCCCCTCTGACTTCAACACAACGAGTGTTGACTGTATATAGTTTCCCATATGTCTGTCTGTCAGTCTGTGGGCATTGGTTACAACTTTTGAACTGCAAGTGATAGAACCATAACAGTTTACATGCATATTTCTTTTTGCTATACTTTTCCTGTTATCCAAACCCCATCCCACACATTGACCCTTTTTGATGACCTAAGTCAAGGTAAAAGTTTGGGGGAAAACATTGTGGAAAATGAAGAAATTGCTTGTTGCAAGCACATATTTCACGATTTTCTCTAACAAGAATATTGTGAAATTCAATCAATCTGAAAATAATAGGGCCATTTCGATATACACATGATGGCGGTATTTTTTTGGGTGATGTTGTAATCATTAGGCAATGAAAAGCTAGGAATGGTCCCTCTTCATAACTTGCCTTTATAGATCAGATACCCCTGAATGTAAATTACTCGCCCAAAAATTCCAACATCTTATGGATTACAAAATGGTTACTCCAAGGGTATTTTACATTAATGTATATCGAACGATATTTGTTTAGCTAATTGACATAAAGTTTAGCACGAAAACTTTCTATTTATCTTTCAGGAACAGAATGTCACTGAATGCGAATCAGGCGTTTTACTTAATTATCAACAACAAAAGTATATCAAGCATGTCAATGTCGCTGGCGGAAGTTTATCGAGATGACAAAGATGAAGACGGCTTCTTGTACATGACATACGCATCGCAAGAAATGTTTGGATGAGCCGAAAGAATCTTTAAACCCTTTTACAAACAATCTCTGGTTTTGTTGTCTTTAGTAGATTTATAAATTTTGAAAGCAGGGATTGATTGTGAGAGGGTTTACACTAGCATTATTACCATTACCAAAAATTGATCATGACGAAATCCATCCATCTATCATTTTTATCACGGTGGGGAATCATGTGACACAACATTTGCAGGAAATCTTAAATAATTTTGTTAATATGCGATTTATTTGAAAACAGTTCGAATTAGAGAAGGCAGAAATACAGCAGGGATTAGATTGATGTGGCTATCGTTTAAAATCAGCTGATAAAAAGTTATTGACAACCAACGAAAATTTTAGTTGGTTGTCGTTAACTTTTCTATCAGCTGTATACTGATTATTAAAGATCATTTGCATTCAGGAAATCCCTGGAATTTTCTTGCCTTCTCTGCTTCAAGTCTTTTTCAAATTGGTGATATTTTAACAGAATTATTGAAAAATATTGAATTTGTGTCACATGATTCCCCACCATGTTTATGCTTACTGTGATCTGATGAATAACCCTTCCCCAAACCACACACTTTTACACCCTTAATGATTGAAAGGATTTGCAGAAGATTATTTCAAGAAAGTTTTTAAAAACAGAAAAATTCATTGCTATAGTATACAAAATAATGAGAGAGAAGTAGAATATGCTGGATATCAGTGCTTTCTTCTTTTGTCTCTATGTTTTCCAAAGCTTTTTTTTAAAAGCCGTGTTAAATGTGGGGCTTGTTAGGGAAGGGTTTAGGTACTGTACCATATTTTTCCTAATAAAGACGTGCTTATTTTCGACATTTGGGTCAGGGCAAAAGATTGTAAATGTATTATTAACCCATTACAAGATAGTTAGGCCTTTTGATGCCCAACAAGATTAAGGCTTGTAAAACATTGTGGAAAATGAAGAAATTGCTTGTGACAAAATTAATTTCCCATGTTTTCTACACAGAAAAAACAACTATTAAAACAATGTAAAAATTCAGCCGTTTGAAATTTTCACCTGCAACATCTTGACAAGTAGTAGTAGTAGTCATAGACCAGCCTAAAATTGTGCCACATTGTAATTGTTTAAATGGCTGTATTTTACTGCATGTCATATTTTGTTTTCTTGTGATAGCCTAAGATTGTATATGTTAAATGTAACACTAAACAAATACAAAAAAGCAGGAAAATCTTGCTAATGTAATAATTGTTATACTGTATGCCACACTGCTGCTATTTTATGGAATATGTAATTTTTTGATAAACACTGAACAAAAATGTATGTTGCTTTAGCAGTAACTGGGTGTTTCTTACAAAATGATTGGAAATGATAATGTCTTATTAAGAGAAATATGGTATATGTGTTCACAGCTACAGATCAGAGGGATAGGGCTGTTTTAACCCGAACAAAATCTATGACAGGTCCAAACTATTAGGTGTTCCATAATGAAAAAAAAATAGTGTTACTTGATGTTTGGAAATTATTCTAACCCTTTGATAAAATGATGAAATTTTATGTTGGTCAGATTTGAAACTAACTAATAAAGATAGGAAGTAATAGATTAAAGTAATAAAGTAATAAATACTTAAAGTAACTAATAAAGATAGGAATTGTGTACAATAAAGCTCTGAAAATATTGAGGTAAAAGGAGAAAATGATGATGATCAGCATTTTCTTCTTTTGCCTCAATATTTTTACAAACCTTTTCTATTAGCCTAGGGATGTCAAAACCAGGTCTTTTTTGTGAAAGGGTAAAATCTAAAACCAAACAATAAATATTTTATGGTTCATCAACCCTTTGTCATATTACTTATTATTTCTTTGAATCATCATCTTTTATGAGACAAATCAACGGAGTAGCCACAATAATGAATATGGTCGGTGTAAATGCAAAACCTCGTATGTCGATTTTTGCGATTTTCAAAGTAGAATTCACGCAGAATTTTGAATATTTCTATTTGTCAGTATTAATGACACATTGTATGTGTACAACATGTCTGAATTTCAAGTAAACCCCTTCAGTTTCGGCAAAGTTATTAAATGTTTTTCGTCGCCTTTACAATTTTCCAGAAAACGAGATACAAGGTCTTGCATAAACACTGATGATATGGAATTTTAAGATAAAACCCACAATCTCTTTCCCCTCTGATCTGTTGCTCTGTGTGATTATGTGCTAAATATGTGTAAATATAAGGTTGTAAGGAGGAGACTGGTTTGTGCACTTCATATGAATGAGCTCCGATATGGTGTAAGGGCCCTTAATCCTTTTCATGAAGCTTTTTAATGCCCTGGACCTGGTTGAATAAACTACCTGTTTTGGTTAGATTTACCTACAACAACACTGACAATTTCAACCAAAACAGGTATTTAATCATTTGGTTAGTGCTAACCATCAACCGGGACCTGAAAGATAAAGGCTTTAGAAAATACTGTGGAAAATGAAGAAATTTCTTTTGAGAAGCAATTTCTTCATTTTCCACAATGTTTTCTACCAAGAAAGACAAAATAATGCAACATTTTGCTATCTGGTAACAGATTAAAGTATATGAGGGGACAGTAGTTCCAGGCCAGCCTGCACTTGTAATAAAGTCTATCAATTTTGCTCATTCACAGAATGATAATTGTTATGCAGAAGCTATTAGAGAACAACATGGATCTTGATCAGACTGTGTATTATGCACAGGCTGATCTAGATCCATGTTGGTATCAAATGCAAGAAGTGTCCCTTTTTCCATGGCTCAACTCATAAATCTATTTTCATAAGTTGTACATTACTAGTAATTATGCCCCCTTTCGAAGAAAATGGGGGTATATTGTTTTGCAAGTGTCGGTCGGTCGGAAGGTCGGTCGGTCGGTCGGTCGGTCTGTCCGTAGACCAAACCTTGTCCGGAGCATAACTCAAAAAGTATTAAAGGTAGAATCATGAAACTTCATAGGTGGATAGATCTCATTATGGAGAGGTGCAGTGCATAAGAACCGTAACTCTGACGATCATATTTTTGGAGTTATTGCCCTTTGTTGATTTTATAACTTGATTCTTGTCCGGAGCATAACTCAAAAAGTATGTAAGGTAGAATCATGAAACTTTACAGGTGGATAGATGTCATTATGGAGAGGTGCAGTGCACAAGAACCGTAACTCTGCTGATCAAATTTTTTGAGTTATTGCCCTTTGTTGATTTTCAAACTTGATTTTTGTCCGGAGCATAACTCGAAAACTATGTTAGGTAGAATCATGAAACTTTACAGGTGAATAGATCTCATTATGGAGAGGGGCAGTGCATAAGAATCATAACTCTGCTGATCATATTTTTGGAGTTATTGCCCTTTGTTGATTTTCAAGCTTGATTATTGTCCGGAGCATAACTCAAAAAGTATGTAAGGTAGAATCATGAAACTTTACAGGTGAATAGATCTCATTATGGAGAGGTGCAGTGCACAAGAACCGTAACTCTGCCGATCTAATTTTTTGGTTATTGCCCTTTGTTGATTTTATAACTTGATTCTTGTCCGGAGCACAACTCAAAAAATATGTAAGGTAGAATCATGAAACTTTATAGGTGAATAGATTTCATTATGGAGAGGTGCAGTGCACAAGAACCGTAACTCTGCCAATCAAACTTTTTGAGTTATTGCCCTTTGTTGATTTTACACTTAATTCTTAATCTTGCCTATATCTCATGTCCTTTTACACATACAGCCTTGATATCTCACACATAGATACCTCCTATCAACATCGTTCACATTTAACCATGACCTTGGACCTTGTGACCTTGACCTTGGAGTTTGACCTACTTTAGAGAAATTAAACCCGGCATATATCTCATGACCTTTTACAAATACAGCCTTTATATTTCACACATGGACACCTCCAACCAAGACCTTTCACAATTGACCATGACCTTGGACTTTGTGACCTTGACCTTGGAGTTTGACCTACTTTTAAAAAACTTTAACCTGGCCGATATATCATGTCCTTTTACACATACAGCCTTGATATTTGACACATGGAAACCTCTGACCAAGACCTATCACATACGCCTATGACCTTGGACCATGTGGCCTTGACCTTGATGTTTGACCTACTTTAAAAAAAATTAAACTGGGCCTATATCTCATGTGCTATTAAACATACAGCCTTGATATTTCACACATGGACACATCCTACCAAGACCTTTCACATTTGACCATGACCTCGGACTTTGTGACCTTGACCTTGGACTTTGACCTACTTTAAAAAAAACTTTAACCTAGCTTATTTATCATGTCCTTTTACACATACAGCCTTGATATTTGACACATGGACACCTATGACCAAGGCCTTTCACATTTGACCATGACCTTGGACCTTGTGACCTTGACCTTGGTGTTTGACCTACTTCTATAATACATTAACCTGGCCTATATTTCATGTCATTTTACACATACAGCCTTGACATTTCACACATGGTCACTTCCAACCAAGATATTTCACTTTTGACCATGACCTTAGACCTTGACCTTGGAGTTTGACCTACTTTTAAAAACTTAAACTAGGCCTATATCTCATGTCCTGTTACCTATACAGTCTCAATATTTCACACATGGACACCTCCTACCAAGACCTTGCGCATTTGACCATGACCTTGGCCTGTGTGACCTTGACCTTTGATTTTTAGCTCGACTTTTCGAAGAAAATGAGAGCTTATACTGTCACCTGGGCGTCGGCGTTGGCGTTGGTGTGGCGTTGGCGTTGCAACCAAGGTTAAAGTTTTTTCAAACATCAATAACTTCCATACTATCAAAGGGATTCAACCCAAACTTGGAATAGTTATTCACCATCACACCCTCTACCTTACTATCAGGGCCCATGACCCTGGGACCACTCTAACTGGAGTTATGCCCCCTTTATACTAAGCAACTTAGAAAGTCGAGCGCGCTGTCTTCGGACAGCTCTTGTTTCATACTTTTAGAAATCTTTAACCTAGCCTTTATCTTATGTCCTATTACACCTACAGCCTTGATATTTCACACATAGACACCTCCTACCAAGACCTTTCACATTTGACCATGACCTTGAATATTGCAACCTTGACCTTGGAGTTTGACCTACTTTTAAAAAGACTGAAACCGTGCATATATATCATGTCCTTTTACACCTGCAGCCTTGATATTTCACACATGGACATCTCCAACCAAGACCTTTCATATTTGACCATGACCTTAACCTTGGCATTTGGCCTACTTTTAAAAACTTTAACCTGGCCTATGTTTCATTTTACTTTTACATATACAGCTTTGATATTTCACACATAGACACCTCCTACCAAGACCTTTCATATTTGACCATGACCTTGGACCTTGTTAACTTGACCTTGGACTTTGACCAACATCAAATGTAGGCCCTTGAGGGGGCATATATGTTTTACAAACATCTCTTGTTTATGTTAGATTGTATGTCATTTTGACTTATATTTTATGTTGAGGGGTAAAGGATGCTGCCAAAATATACTTTTCTTATCCCTTTTCAAGATGAAAACACCTTGACTCCATTTTATTAACAATCTTATAATTGGTGCTCCAGCCACTCCAATATGATCATAGCAGTTGAGCCCAATGAATCATTTGCTTTTATTTTGGACCTGTCCAAAACTTGTCCATTAATGAAAGGTTCCAGTTTCAATTTATATTATATCATCACTTTTCAACGAAAACCTCGTAACTGCAGCTTATTTTAAGCTGCAGTTACAAGTTTTTTTTTGAAAAGCAGCAAGATGATGGTTGTATTTCCTTCTGGTTGATATAATTTATATGTTGTGAGTTTGTGACAATTTATTTGAAAGGGAAGAGCATTTAATAAACCCTTTCCCAAACATGACCTAATTTTGATGAACCTAACAAAAAGGCATGCGAAAATATTGAAGCAAAAGAAGAAAATGCTTACAACTAGCGTTTTCTCCTTTTACTTCAATATTTTCTGTTCGGTATTGTTCTTAAATTGTACACAGGTGTCTGCAGCAGTTTTAAAATGTAACATTCTTAAAGTTTGCTGTTTGGCAAAGGGTTTAAAAAATCTTTGACAAGCAATTTCTTCATTTTCCTTAATATTTTCTACTCTAGAAGAACAACAACTACATCGACAGAAAATGTAAACAAAATTGTAGCTTATTGAATTGTGCAATACTCTTTTGAGGGCTTCATGCAATTTTCATTTTTAAATGCAGAGTCAACTATTTTGCATCAACCCTTTCCCAAACAAAAATTCTTGGACCTGTCCAAATTTAAAGGTTTCACAACCAACACAGTAAACCTTTTCCAAAACAATGAAATTGTGGGGTTATCCTATCTAAAAGCTGCTATTGAAGACAAAATTGATCTTGAAAAGATTTGTGAAAATATAGCACAGAAAATATTGAGACAAAAGGAGAAAATGCTGATAATCAGCAGTTTCTTCTTTTGATTCAATGTTTTCCCAAGCTATTTCTACTAGAGACATCAAAACCTGGGCCCCGTTTAACTAACGAACGTACAATTATTTTTTGCGTAATTACTTGTAACAACAAACCTGATTGGTCTAATCCGATTTTTCGTGCAATCAGATGCCTTGTTACACAGTTAACACAGAAATATGATCGCAAGTTCGTAAGTAAAACGGGGCCCTGGTCTTGTTTCAGCATTTTTCCTCAATGTTTTCCCAAACTTTTTCTATCAGGGGCATCCGAATCATGTCTTGTTTGGGAAAGGGTTTGAGTGTAGAAAATATAAAGAAGAAAAGGAAGAAAATGTTGGTAATCAGGATTTTCGTCCTTTCCTTCAATATTTACCAAAGCTTTGATTCGCTAATTGCATCTAAACAGGTATTTTTTTGGAAAGAAATTCAAACCTTTAGAAAGGCAAAAAAACTTTATAGGGCTCAATTTATTGTGAAAAAGGGCTAAATGTGTTATAATTACTGAATATTGCAAACTTATTATACCCCCCACAACAAAGTTATGGGGGGTATACTGGATTCAGGTTGTCCGTCCGTCCGTCTGTCCGTCCGTCTGTCCATCTGTCCGTCCGTAATTTTGTGTCCTCTTCTCCTCCCACAGTTTTTGACCGATTTTGCTGAAGTTTTAGCAGGTTGTTTCCTATCATATGAAGTTGTGCACCTGCAATTTTCATCTTGATCCAGGCAGTAGTTTCAGAGTTATGCCACTTTGAACTTTAGCACTTTTTCAGTGACAACGCGCTAGTGGGGGGTATTTGTCCGCTTTGCGACAGTTCTAGTTGTTTTTGTTATAAATAAGAGATTTATATACATGTATATATTAAATGAATATATTTTTATGTAAATATCCATGAGACTAATCATTCCTTCAATTTGAAATAAAGTGCAATTGATCCACTGCTTGATGTTTTAGACATTCTCTTAAAGCCATCACCAAACAGCATTTTTTAGACCCCCACCGGTTACCGGTTAGGGGGACTATAGGTTTGCTCGATTCCGTCCGTCCGTCTGTCCGTCTGTCCATCCGTCCGTCACACTTTGGTCGTCCATCTGTCCATCTGTCCGTCCATCCGTCACACTTTGGTCCAGTCTATATCTTCTAAACCATATGTGCTAGCAACTTCAAACTTGGTACACTTATAGATCTCATCAAGGAGAAGTGTCATGTTCAAGAACTTATACTCTGCCACGCCCACTTTTTGAGTTATTGCCCTTTGTTGTTTTTACCCTTACATTCTTGTCCGGAACATATCTCCAAAACTATAAGTGCTAGCAACTTCAAACTTTGTACACTTATAGATCTCATTCAGGACAAGTGTCATGTTCAAGAATTATTACTCTGCCACGCCCACTTTCTGAGTTATTGCCCTTTGTTGTTTTTACCCTTACATTCTTGTCCGCAACATATCTCCTGAACTATAAGTACTAGCAACTTAAAACTTGGAACACTTATAGATCTCATTGAGGGCAAGTGTCATGTTCAAGAACTATTACTCTGCCACGCCCACTTTCTGAGTTATTGCCCTTTGTTGTTTTTACCCTTACATTCTTGTCCGCAACATATCTCCTGAACTATAAGTACTAGCAACTTAAAACTTGGAACACTTATAGATCTCATTGAGGGCAAGTGTCATGTTCAAGAACTATTACTCTGCCATGCCCACTTTTTGAGTTATTGCCCTTTGTTGTTAGCTCACCTGAGCACAAAGTGCTCAAGGTGAGGTATTGTGATCGGTCGTTGTCCGTCGTCCGTCCGTCCGTCCGTCCGGTCGTCCGTCCGGCCGTCTGTCCACAATTTCTTTAAAGATCTTCTCCGCCCAAACCAGTGGGCCAATCTTTTTGAAACTTGGCAGGAATGATCCTTGGGTGAAGGGCTTTCAAAGTTGTTAAAAGAATTTGATTCCATCAAAGACTCTGCCTGCTGCGGCATGAGAAAAGGGGAAAATAGCCAAATCGTCTAAAAATCTTCTTCTGCCTAACCAGTCGGCCAATATTCTTGAAACTTCACATGAATGATCCTTGGGTGAAGGGCTTTCAAAGTTGTTAAAAGAATTTAACTCCATCAAAGACTCTGGCTGCCGCGGCATGAGAAAAGGAGAAAATAGCCAAATCTTCTAAAAATCTTCTTCTGCCTAACCAGTTGGCCAATATTCTTGAAACATCACATGAAAGATCCTTGGGTAAAGGGCTTTCAAAGTTGTTAAAAGAATTTAATTCCATCAAAGACTCTGGCTGCCGTGGCATGAGAAAAGGGGAAAATAGCCAAATCGTCTGAAAATCTTCTTCTGCCTAACCAGTTGGCCAACATTCTTGAAACGTCACATGAAAGATCATTGGGTAAAGGGCTTTCAAAGTTGTTTATAGAATTTAATTCCATCAAAGACTCTGGCTGCTGCGGCATGAGAAAAGGGGAAAATAGCCAAATCTTCTTAAACTTTTCGTTTGCCTAATCAGTTGGCCAATATTCTTGAAACTTCACATGAATGGTCCTTTGCTTAAGGGCTTTCAAAGTTAATAAAAGAATTCGATTCCATCAAAGACTCTGGCAGCCGCGGCATGAGAAAAGGGGAAAATAACCAAATCTTTTAAAAATCTTCTTCTGCCTAACCAGTTGGCCAATATTCTTGAAACTTCACATGAATGATCCTTAGGTGAAGGGCTTTCAAAGTTGTTAAAAGAATTTAATTCCATCAAAGACTCTGGCTGCCGCGGCATGAGAAAAGGGGAAAATAGCCACATCTTCTAAAAATTAAATCTTCTTCTGCCTAACCAGTTGGCCAATATTCTTGAAACTTCACATGAATGATCCTTTGGTGAAGGGCTTTCAAAGTTGTTAGAAGAATTTTGTTAATGTTTAAACCATTGCCTGATAGTGCAGTAGTATCAGAAAAAGGGCAAAAGAGCAAATACTTTTTAAAAAAGACTGAATTTTTGTTACATACATTTGAAAAACACAGGAGAAAGGGCTTTATTGAAACATTTCTTATTTTGCTGCTATTCAGGTCTAAGTGTTTAATTTCAACAAGGCAACAAATTTCAGGTGAGCGACCTAGGGCCATCATGGCCCTCTTGTTTTTATCCTTACATTCTTGTCCGGAACATATCTCCTAAACGATAAGTGCTAGCAACTTCAAACTTGGTACACTTATAGATCTCATTCAGGACAAGTGTCATGCTCAAGAACTGTTACTCTGCCACACTCGCTTTTGGAGTTATTGCCCTTTGTTGTTTTTACCCTTACATTCTTGTCCGGAACATATCTCCTAAACTATAAGTGCTAGCAACTTCAAACTTGGTATACTGATAGATCTCATTAAGGACAAGTGTCATGTCTAAGAACCTTTACTCTGCCACACCCACTTTTTGAGTTATTGCCCTTTGTTGTTTTTACCCTGATATTCTTGTCCGGAACATATCTCCAAAATTATAAGTGCTAGCAACTTCAAACTTGGTACACTTATAGATCTCATTGAGGAAAAGTGTCATGTTCAAGAGCCGTTACTCTGCCACACCCTCTTTTTGAGTTATTGCCCTTTGTTGTTTTTACCCTTACATTTTTGTCCCGATTATATCTCCTAAACCATAAGTGCTATCAACTTCAAACTTTGTACACTGATAGATCTCATTAAGGACATGTGTCATGTTTAAGATCCATTACTCTGCCACGCCCACTTTTTGAGTTATTGCCCTTTGTTTTTACTCTTACATTTTTGTCCGGTAAATATCTTCTAGACCATAAGTGCTAGCAACTTCAAATTTGGAACACTTATAGATCTCATTAAGCACAGGTGTCATGTATTAGAACTGTTACCCTGCCATGTCCACTTTTTGAGTTATTGCCCTTTGTTGTTTTTATTCTTACATTTTTGTCTGGAACATATCTCCTAAACCATAAGTGCTAGCAGCTTTAAACTTTATGCACTGATAGATCTCATTGAGGAGAAGTGTCATGCACAAGAATTGTTACTCTGCCACACCCACTTTTTGAGTTATTGCCCTTTGTTGTTTTTACCCTTATATTTTTGTTTGGGACATTTTGTCCAAAACCTAATGTGCTAGCAACTTCAAATTTTGTATACAGTTATAGATCTAGTAAGTAGGAGCTATTTTATAAGAAAGGATTTTTTGTTATCCGGTGGGGGACTCCTGTATTGCATCGCAATTCGACATGCACTTGTTTTAACTGTTCCATATTCAAAGATGATGCAGAAGACAATTTCAAGTGAATATAATTTATTGTTTAGTCTGTTTGGGTAGTAAATATTGTGGGCAATGAAGAAATTGTTTGTCACAAGCAATTTCTTCATTTTCCAGGATGCTTTCCAAAGCTATTATCTTGAGGGGAGTAAAAAAAGATTGCATGGGAATCGGTTAAACCATTACCAAACAACAAAATTTTGGACTATTCCAATATGAAAGGTGTTGCAGACGACAAGTTGATGAAATTTTAAAAAACCTGTCCATTTTTGGGTAGAAAATATTGTGGATAATGAAGAAATTGCTTGTACGTAACAAGCAATTTCTTCATTTTCCACAATGTTTTCCCATGCCTTTTCTTGTGGGGGAGTCAAAAGGCGTCACTATGCAGACTATGGGGACTTGTAGAATGAATGGGGAGGCTATTCTGGTCTCTTGGGCATCAGTGTTGGTAAAGATTTTACAACCAGGGTGTTCAAGACATTTGTGGTATGGTATTGACATTTTATTAAATCATGACAGAATACCTTGCTTTTGAAATTTTCTCTAGAAATATGTTATGTATTAGAAAATATGATGACATCCCTGTCATTTCAATGCCACAGGTGATGGCCAAGGTTGCATGAAAAGTATGGTAGCAAATGATGGATTGTATGTGTTGATATGAGAAAAATCCTGACATTATCTGAACTTTTTTTGTGAAAATTTCATTCCAATTGGCAACAAGTCTATAAATATAGAAGGAATTCAGTTTGCAAGATGTTGACATTATATAGTCAGACTTCAGGACAGACTGATGGACAACACAATTTCTTAAGCCGCGTTCCCATTGCTGACCAAATCAACTTGATCAACTCGATCGCCCAAATTCCCTGATCAAACCCAATAAAACACGATCAAATGTATTTACATGACTCCTTTATTTCTTGTCGATTAATGCCCGATCATTTTTGCCGACCAAGCTGGATCGTCCCATTCACTCTTGCCGACCAAGCTCGATCAGTACTTGATTGCTTGATTGAGTTAATTTGGTCGGTAATGGGAACGGCCTTTATCTGAGGCGAGGCTAATTTGGCACAATCTTCTCCATGATCAAAATGTGTTACAGTTAACCCTTTCCCAAACAATACCTGTTTTGACATCCCTGTTGAAATAGGCTTTGGAAAACTGAGACAAAAGAAGAAAATGCTGGTAACCAGCATTTTCTTCTTTTGTCTCAATATTTTCTGTGCTATCTTGTACACAAATCTTTCCCAAACAAGACCGGGTTTTGACGTCACAAATAGAAAAAGCTTTGGAAAACATTGAGACAAAAGAAGAAACTGCTGATAACCAGCAGTTTCTCCTTCAGTCTCGATATTTTCTGTGCTATATTGTACACAAATACCTTCCTATTTAACATGAATTTTGTCTTCTATAGCAGCTTTTAAAGTGAACCACCCTGAAGTTTTGTCGTTTGGGAAAGGTTTAAATGGCCATGTTTTGTCGTCTAAAGTTGGTTTCAAATCGGAACACCTTAAAATGTTTTCGTTTGGGAAAGGGTTAAGGAAAGGGATGTGGTAAGAATAAAGACTATCAAACATTTGTTATAAAATTATCTTTTATTTACTACAATACATCGTTTATTGGGATAACAACTTGTTGTTTTAAAAATTCAATCATTAACCCATTACCAAACAGCAAAATTTTAGGCTGGTCCAAATTCAAAGATGTTGCAGACGACAATTTCAAATCAATGATTTTTAAACTTTTTGGGTCATTTTGTGTAGAAAACATTGTGGGAAATGAAGAAATTGCTTGTCACAAGCAATTTCTTCATTATACCCCCCAAATTCAATTTGGGGGGTATATAGGAGTCAGCTTGTCTGTCTGTCTGTCTGTCTGTCTGTTGGTCTGTCTGTCTGTCTGTCTGTTGGTTTTTCTTCAAAAATCTTCTCCTCCTCAACCAAAGGTCCAATTCTTACCAAACTTGGCAGGAATGTTCCTTGGGTGACCCTTTTCAAAACTTGTTCGTGAATTTTTGATTTGTCAAAAATTGTGGGCGTGGCAGGGCGGGGCTTATCCGACTTAGAGAAATCATGTGAAAAATCTTTAAAAATCAATTGTTAGGCCAATTTGAACCAAACAGGGCGGGAATGACCCTTGAGTGATTGTATTCAATGTATGTTCATGATTTTTTCATTCGTCAAAAAAGTGGGCGTGGCAGGGCGGGGCTTAATATGCTACTTCGAGAAATCGTTAGATAATTCTTCAAAAATCTTCTCCTCCTTAACCACTGGGCCAATTCTTACCAAACTTGGCAGGAATGTTCCTTGGGTGACCCTTTTCAAAACTTGTTCGTGAATTTTTGATTCGTCAAAAATTGTGGGCGTGGCAGGGCGGGGCTTTTCGGACATAGAGAAATCATGTGAAAAATCTTTAAAAATCTATTATTTGACCGTTTTGAACTAAACTTGGCACTAATGTCCCTTGAGTGATTGTATTCAATGTATGTTCATGAATTTTTGATTCCTAAAAAAATGTGGGCGTGGCAGGACGGGTCTTAGCCGACTTAGAGAAATCATGTGAAAAATCTTTAAAAATCAATTATCAGGCCAATTTGAACCAAACTGGGCGGGAATGACCCTTGAGTAATTGTATTCAATGCATGTTCATGATTTTTTTCATTCGTCAAAAAATGTGGGCGTGGCAGGGCGGGCGGGGCTTATGCTACTTCGAGAAATCGTTAGATAATCCTTCAAAAATCTTCTCCTCCTTAACCACTGGGCCAATTCTTACCAAACTTGGCAGGAATGTTCCTTGGGTGACTCTTTTTAAAACTTGTTCGTGAATTTTTGATTCGTCAAAAATTGTGGGTGTGGCAGGGCGGGGCTTTTCGGACTTAGAGAAATCATGTGAAAAATCTTTAAAAATCTATTATTTGACCGTTTTGAACTAAACTTGGCACTAATGCCCCTTGAGTGATTGTATTCAATGTGTGTTCATGCATTTTTGATTTCTAAAAAAATGTGGGCGTGGCAGGACGGGTCTTAGCCGACTTAGAGAAATCATGTGAAAAATCTTTAAAAATCAATTATAAGGCCAATTTGAACCAAACTGGGCGGGAATGACCCTTGAGTGATTGTATTCAATGTATGTTCATGATTTTTTCATTCGTCAAAAAATGTGGGCGTGGCAGGGCTGGGCTTATGCTACTTCGAGAAATCGTTAGATAATTCTTCAAAAATCTTCTCCTCAACCAAAGGTCCAATTCTTACCAAACTTTGTGGGAATGTTCCTTGGGTGACCCTTTTCAAAACTTGTTCGTGAATTTTTGATTCGTCAAAAATTGTGGGCGTGGCAGGGCGGGGCTTTTCGGACTTAGAGAAATCATGTGAAAAATCTTAAAAAACAAGAGGACCATGATGGTCCTAAATCGCTCACCTGAATCAATATGACAAGAGTGATAATGGCAATTTTGTAAAATTCAAAGACATGAAACTTCTAAGGACTTTCTGTTTGGAAACAATAAAGTAATAATTTTGTTCCAATGGATCCTGTAAAGTTTGTTATGAAGAAAGATCTCCATCTGATAAGCTAGGTTAATCCCTTCTTATCTGTTTACATAAGATAAACATGGGGCCAGAGCAACAGATAAGAGAAATAGATAAGAGAAATAGGAAAGCCTTTCCTTTTTTAATTATTCATATCCAAACCTCATGTAGAATGTATCAATCTTTTCAAGGAGATGATTGAAATGATCACCAACAACATAGGGTTTGATGAATATTGACACAAAATGTTGCTTTTTAGAAAAGCAATTATCTCTCAATCATCACTAAAAGAATTTTTCAGGCAGGTTTGGTTCAAATTAGCCCAATTGTTGGTTTTTAAAGAATATTCTTATGATTTTTCCAAGTCCAATAAGCCCTTTCCTCCCTGCCAAGGCCACAGTTTTTGACAAATATAAAAATTTGTGAACAAACTTTGAAAAGAGTGACTCAAGGAACATACCTGTAAAGTCTGGTTCAAATTGGCCCAATGGTTGATTTTTAAAGAATTTTCTTATGATTTCTCAAAGTCCGATAAGCCCCTTCCTCCCTGCCGCGGCCACATTTTTTATCAGTTGTAAAAATTTGGGAACAAATTTTGAAAAGAGTGACTCAAGGAACATACCTGCAAAGTTTGGTTCATTTGGGCCCAATGGTTGATTTTTAAAGAATTTTCTTATGATTTTATTAAGTCAGATAAGCCCTTTCCTCCCTGCCAAGGCCACAGTTTTTGACAAATATAAAAATTTGTGAACAAACTTTGAAAAGAGTGACTCAAGGAACATTCCTGTAAAGTCTGGTTCAAATTGGCCCAATGGTTGATTTTTAAAGAATTTTCTTATGATTTCTCAAAGTCCGATAAGCCCCTTCCTCCCTGCCGCGGCCACATTTTTTATCAGTTGTAAAAATTTGGGAACAAATTTTGAAAAGAGTGACTCAAGGAACATTCCTGCAAAGTTTGGTTCATTTGGGCCCAATGGTTGATTTTTAAAGAATTTTCTTATGATTTTATTAAGTCAGATAAGCCCCTTCCTCCCTGCTTCGGCCACATTTTTTGACAAATGTAAAAAATTGTGAATAAACTTGAAAAGAGTGACTCAAGGAACATTCCTGCAAAGTCTGCTTCAATTGGGCCCAATGGTTGATTTTTAAAGAATTTTCTTATGATTTTTCTAAGTGCCATAAGCCCATTCCTCCCTGCCACGGCCACATTTTTTGACAAATGTAAACATTTGTGGATAAATTTTGAAAAGTATGACTAAAGGCACATTCCTGCAAAGTCTGCTTCAATTGGGCCCAATGGTTGATTTTTAAAGAATTTTCTTATGATTTCTTTAAGTCCGATAAGCCCCTTTCTCCCTGCCACGGCCACACTTTTTGACAAATGTAAAAATTTGTGGATAAATTTTGAAACAGGTGACTCAAGGCACATTCCTGCCAAGTCTGATTCAAATTGGCCCAATGGTTGATTTTTAAAGAACTTTTTTAGGATTTCTCTAAAATCCGATAAGCCCCGCCCTGCCACGCCCACATTTTTTGACGAATCAAAAATTCACGAACAAGTTTTGAAAAGGGTCACATAAGGATAATTCCTGCCAAGTTTGATTAAAATTGGACCAATGGTTAAGGAGGAGAAGATGTTTGAAGAAATTGTGGACGGACAGACGGACGGACAGACGGACGGACGGACGACGGACAAAAAGCGACCACAATAGCTCACCTTGAGCACTTCGTGCTCAGGTGAGCTAATAAATTATAAGGCCAATTTGAACCATACTTGGCAGGATTTACCCTGAGTGATTGTATTCAATGTATGTTCATGATTTTTTCATTCGTCAAAAAATGTGGGCGTCGCAGGGCGAGGCTTATCCGACTTCTTCAAAAATCTTCTCCTCCTTAACCATTGGGCCAATTCTTACTAAACTTTGCAGGATTGTTCTATTGGTGACTCTTTTCAAAATTTGTTAGTGAATTTTTGATTCGTCAAAAATTGTGGCAGGGCGAGGCTTATCGGACTTGGAGAAATCATGTGAAAAATCATTCAAAATCACTTCTTTGACCATTTTGAACTTAAGTTGGCACTGATGTCCCTCGAGTGATTGTATTCAATGCATGTTCATGAATATTTGATTAATCAAAAATTGTGGGCGTGGCAGGGCGGGGCTTATCCGATTTTGAGAAATTGTCAGATAATTCTTCAAAAATCTTCTCCTTAACCACTGAGTCAATTATTACCAAACTTGGCAGGAATGTTCCTTGGGTGACTCTTTTCGAAACTTGTTCGTGAATTTTTGATTCGGCGATTTTTTTAACCAAAATTGGCAGGAATGTTCATTGGGGGACTTATTTCAAAATTTGTTCGTGAATTTTTGATTTGCAAAAAATGTGGTAATGGCAAGGCAGGGCTTATCAGACTTAGTGAAATCATGAGAAAAAAGCAATTATACAGTAAATTTGAACTAAATCGTACAGGAATGTTCCTTGATTGACTGTCTTCAATGCATGGTTGTGAGCTTTTGGTTTATTGAAAAATATGGGCATGGCAGGGCGAGACTTGGGGTTTGTTAAATGTGTTGTTTGATCTGTTGATTTTTTGTTCGCTCTATTTCCCAATTGATCAGCTCACAGTTGAAATGAAATCAATTTCTCAAAATGCACAAAAACTGCGCTTTTGGGGGGTATGATCACTTTCAGTGATATTCTAGTTTTCCACAATGTTTTCCAAAGCCATCATCCTGTGGGGAGTCAAAAAGAGTCACTGTCTGGTAATGGGTTAACAAAAATTTCTTCGGCAAAAGATATTTTGAAATTCAAATAAACCTTTTCCAGAATGTTTCAAAAATCAAAGAACTTTGTTATTTTCACTAAGCAAATTGAATTACATGTATAAACAAACAACCTTAATCATTTTTTGCCTTTTTCCTAGCTCTATTTATAGTGTATTGCATAAGTTACAAACTTCCTGGAACTACCACTAAACTACCAGCGCCAATTCAATTGTTTTCAATACTTCCACTAAAGCGATATTTCCACCAAAGCATATTGCCCAGCAAGATTAACCCGGGACATCTGCATATGTAATGACCCAACTTCGACAATGTTTTGTTAAGACACTCAACTAACGGACTTAGCACACAGAAATTAAGTTGTCCCGGGTTAATTTGGGTGGACAATACTTACTTGACATGATGCAATGTTTTGTTTGTATTTCATTGCATTTTTTCAATTATCCTCAAACCCTGACCATTTTTTATTTTTAAGTGCCTACTTTATTTTATGACAGGGAGATTCATAAAACATCAAATTTTTTCGTGCGTCATCGTTAAGTATCTAAACTTATTCTGGTGCAGTCGTAAACAGTTGGCGATGGAAAGTTCCACCGCCTAATGTTTTCGGGGTAGCCCAAAAAATTCTGAGATTGCATGTCTCATTAGGGGTAGACTACCTTAATTCTGTAAAGAAAATATTCTATATCAAAGGATTGGTGCAACATTATTGTACGTGCAAATAAAATAATAATTGCATTTACAACAGTTTTGCTCTTAGCCCTCTTTAATAAATCATCTAAATGCTAAAATAAGAGAAAAAACTATCAACAGAACAAAAGATAGGAAGGGTATAAAGTCTAAATTTGTTATTTAAAATCTTAACTCCTATGTTGTGGGTGCTCATTGGAATTGTTTGATTAACAATAAGTCATTTTTTTTTTAATAAAAGCCTTCAAATTTCAAAAGAAATGAGACAGAAACTGATAAAGGAGTTGTTTAACCCTTTCCCAAATGACAAAATTCTAGGGTGGTCCAATTCAAAAACTGCTGAAGATGAGGAAATTGATTATAAAAAGGAAGGGATTTGTGTACAATATAGCCCAGAATATAGCCCAGAAAATATTGAGGCAAAAGGAGAAACTGCTGGTTATCAGCAGTTTCTTCTTTTGTCTAATTGTTTTCCCAAGCCTTTTCAATTGGAGACGTCAAAACCAGGTCTTGTTTGGGAAAGGGTTAAACATGATTTTGTAGACACACTGTTTAAAGTATACCATCATAAACTTTGTGAGGTGTATAATAAATCAATCTGATTACAATCCGGTGTTACCTGACAGTGACATCTGACATCGACCAATCAAATGAACAATTCAAGATTCTTAAAGCAATTTAAACCAAAAACTAGGCCATGAGGACATCGAATTTTAGTGCAGAACGATGTGTTTGCACATGCTTGTCATGGAAAATTGTATATGACAAGAGATTTGATAAGTTGAGAGTAAATATAGCCAATTTTGGTTTTTGCAAGTTACTTGTGCTTGTCAGATGCTACTGTAAGTTAACATCGGAATTGAATCAGATTGTATAATAAATATCACAGATCAATACAAAAAACACACACAATTAAAATAGTCCTTTATATGCGAGAGTTCTTGATTTGAGGCGTAATGTCACTCTTCAATAAAAGTATTTCTAATCTTCTCCCAGACTACAAAATTAAAGACGAATAACCCTTTACCAACCAACACCGAGTTTTGAAGTCCCTAATATAAAAGGAATTGGAAATTATTGAAGCAAAAGAAGAAAATTTTGATAATCAGCATTTTCTTCTTTTATGCTCTGTTAATATTGACCTGAACCTGTTGAATATGCAATGAGAAAGTGTGATGGAGAATAATCACTCTCCGACACATATTGAATCATGTGCAGAATACAAAGTCACAATGCTTATGGAAACTATCGACTGCTTGACAGTGAATGATTACTAGCAAGTATTGTATATTCCATGTCACAATTATTCATTGCATATTCTTTGGGTTCTGGTCAATATTTACAGACTATACCTTAATATTTTCTGTGCTATACTGCACACAAAACCTTTCTTCATCAATATCTATTTTTGTGTCTGCAATAGCTTTAAAATTAAACCAACCCAACATATTGTCATTTTAGATATATTAATTCATTCCTAAATATCTTGGAAAAAATTATGGAAAATAAAGCAACTGCTTGTGACAAGCCATTTCTTCATTTCCCACAATGTTTTCTAAGCAGAAAGACTAAAACATGTAAAATTCTCTTGAAATTAGAATCTGCAACATCTTTGATTAGTCTAAAATTTTGTTGTCTGGTAATGGGTTAAAATATCTAGTCTTATTTATTTTCTCCCACTAGAAATGTCAACTTCAGAAACATCACTTTCTTCCATCCCATCAGCCCCCGGTAAGGTTAAGGACATTTGCAGCTTTCCTGTTCCTTGTGTCGCTAATCGCTGCAATTCTGACTCTGTCAGGGACCCGTCTGTACCGTACGCGAGACCTAGCGAGCCCCCGCTAGCCGAGGTCCTGCTGAGACGAAGATCTGCAGAACTCCTGACGGAGGACCGCCCAGTCTGTTTCCCATTCTCTGATTGGCTGAAGCTTTGAGACAAGTATCCTGATTGGATGAGAGCATCCATGTTCATCTGGTCAGGTGTCATTGTTCTAGTGCCGTAATCGCTGCCTGTACCGTAGTAACTTGGACCTGGAATTGTATGTAATAATATAAATGTTGAGCCAGGATCTGTAAAAGGGCCCTTAGTTCTTTCCCAAACAAGACCTGGCCCCCAGTTTCTCGAAAAAACTTACATATATTCTCATGAGAACATGCTCAACTTCAAAGGGATACTATCCATCGTTGAAGAGAATTCAATTGAAGTTCACGTGGATTTTGTACGATTTCAGCATGGTGCTCAGATTTGAGCATGAGAACGTACTTAAGTTTTTTCGAGAAACCGGGGCCTGGTTTTGATATCCCTAATAGAAAAGGCTTGGAAAATTGAGGCAAAGTAATAAAATGCTGATAATCAAAATTTCATTTTTTGTCTCCATATTTTCTTTGCGATATTTATATTGTTCACAGATCCCATCTTAATCAAAACTCACTTTGTCATTTTCAGAAGCTTTTACATTTCAACGGTAACATCCCAATTGGTCTACTCCCATTTCGTCTACTGTTTCTTAAGTGCATTGAGTCCCAATTCGTCTGCTGTCCCAACTCGTCTACTTTCATGTCAAATCATCAATAAACAACATTATTTTTGATTTAATGAAATAGATTAAGTCAATATATTCACATATGAAATAAAAATGCAAACATTTTCATAAAAATCATATAATATCATATTGATATACAAAGTATATAAGAGTAGACGAAATGGGACTTATGTTAAAAATAGTAGACGAATTGGGAGTAGACGAAATGGGATTAACTCCTTCCCAAATGACAAAATGTTAGGGTGATCCACTTCAAAAACTGCCACAAATGACAGAAAGGAAGTTATTAAAGAAAGAATTTGTGTAAAATATGGCATAGAAAACATTGAGACAAAAGGAGAAACTGCTGGTTATCAGCAGTTTCTTCTTTTGCATCAATGTTTTCCAGAGCCTTTTCTATTAGGAACGTCAAAACCAGGTCTTGTTTGGGAAAGGGTTAAACCATTTCAACTGCCTTTAAGTGATCAGTTTTGGAAAGGGTTAACCCATTCCCACCAATTGACACTTTCAGATGCCTCTTAAGGAAAATGCTTGGGAAAAAATTGTGGAAAATGAAGAAATTGTTTGTATAAACAAGCAATTTGTTCATTTCAAACAATGTTTTCAACCAAAAATGTCAGAAAAATGCAACTTTTTATTCACTTTAAATTGTTGTCTGGTTGGGTGTCATTATTCTAGTGCCGTAATCACTGCCTGTGTCATAGTAACTCAGACCTGGACTAGGGAACGATTTTAATCATCTAACCGACAAACAAAAGTATTTTGTCACTGTTGTTAAAAAATCTTGTAACTACAGCTCAAATGAAGCCATAGTTACGAGATTTTATAACAACACTGACTGTTTATCAATACATAATGGAAAATTTTGTCTATTTTTAGAATAATATTCATTGCTATTGTATGTAAAAAACATAAATGAGCTAGCCCATTACCAAACTACAAAATTTTAGGTAGATCCAAATTAAAAAATGTTGCAGACAACAATTTTAGATAAATGAAACTTAATTTTTTGTTGTCTTTTGGGGTAGAAAACCCTGTGGAAAACGAAGAAATTGCATGTCACAAGCAATTTCTTCATTTTCCACAGTGTTTTCCAAAGCCATTATCTTGTGAGAAGTCAAAAAGAGTCAGTGTGTGGTAATGGGCTAGGGCCATTAACTCATTATAAGATTCCCAACAAATCAATGCTTTTTGACATCCCACATCATAAAAGAATTAAAGGCTTTGGAAAATATTGAAGAAAATGAAGAAATTGCTTGTGACAAGCAATTTCTTCATTTGCCACAAAGTTTTCTACCTAGAAAAAACAGAAAAAAGATGAAAATTCATTTACTTGAAATGGTTGTTCACAATATCTTTGAATTTGGACCAGTCTTAATTTCTGCACTCTGATAGATCTAATGGGATACAGTTTTTAATTGACATTGAAGATCTTTACCTCCTGTGTTTTCAAAAGAGTCCCGATAATCATCTGAACTGCCGCGAACATTAACTAAACGCGTCCCTGACCCTCGAGACTTGGGTAATGTATTGGACCTTATCACCTGTGGCGGCTTGGATCTGGACTTGGATTTCACTGTAGGGAGAAGAAATGGATTCTCAAATTATCAATGCTTTTCAAAGAAAATCTCATAACTGCAGCTTGGTTTAATCTGCATTTTACAAGTTTTTGGTTTAAAAAGCGACAATAGGAAATTTAACCCATTACAACACAGTGACTCTTTTGACTCCCTGCAAGATAGTGGCCTGAGAAAACATTGTTGAAAATGAAGACATTGCTTGTAACAAGTAAATCTTTCATTTCCCACAATGTTTTCTACCAATAAACACCAAATATGTTACATTTCAATCGCTTGAAATTGTAGTCTGTAACTTCTCTCAATTTGGATCAGTCTAAAATTTTGCTGTCTGGTAATGGGTTGAAGGGTGAATGTTCCTCAACTTCCAAACCAGCAAAATATTAGACTGGTCCAATTTGAAAGCTTCTGCAGAGTACGAAATGGATGCTGCTAAGATTTATTTACAAGAAGAAAATGCTGGTTATCAGCATTTTGCTGCTTTTCAACAAAAACCTAACTGTAGCTTGACCTATAACCAAACGATATACATCGGACGGTTCTAATTTAAAAGGTGATGCAGACAACAATTTCATGTTTATGAAATTTTAAAAATCTTTCCATTTTGGGTTAGAAAACATTTTGGAAAATGAAGAAATTCCTTGTTTTCATGTTAAGTTTTCACATTAACTTTACATGTTAAGTTTTCGGGATGACAGACAGACAGACTACGGTATAACAATATGCCCCCAATCTTTCGATACTGGAACATAAAAAACTAGAACTGTCGCAAAGCGGACGAATACCCCCCACTAGGGCCTTGTCACTGAAAAAGTGCTATCGGTCAAAATGTTCTTGACTTAGAGCATGGAAACGGATTTTAAACAAAGTCCAACTGTGACCTTGACCTTTGACCTTGGTGACCCCAAAACAATAGGGCACCTCCATTGGTCATGGGCAACAATTGTGTAAAGTTTCATGATCCTAGGTCAAACGGTTCTCAAGTTAACACGGAAACGAAATTGTAAATCTTGACTACTCCCCCCCCCCCCCCCCCCCCCCCCATTAAAAACTTCAAAGTGGTATAACTCTAAAACTAATGACTGAATCAAGATGAAAATTGCAGGTGCACAAGTTTATATGATAGGAAACATCCTGATAAAATTTCAGAAAAATTGGTCTCAAACTGTGGGAGGAGAAGAGGACACAAGATTATGTCCACCCCCCCCCCCCCCCCCCCCCCTTTAAAACTTCAAAGTGGCATAACTCTGAAACTAATGACTGGATCAAGATGAAAATTGCAGGTGCACAATTTCATATGATAGGGAACATCCTGATAAAATTTCAGAAAAAAATGGTCAAAAACTGTGGGAGGAGAAGAGGACACAAGGTTATGTCCATGGACGGACGGACAGACGGATGGACGGACAGACGGACAACCTGATTCCAGTATACCCCCCCCCCCCCCCATAACTTTGTTGTGGGGGGGGTATAACAAAGAGGAAAAAAGTAGGTGTAAATGTCAATATATCTATGTACCTACACAGAGGAATTGTCTAAAGCATACATAAACTTTGTGTATTACAGTGCAGAAAGCATTTGCACAATGCTCTCCTTAACCCATTACCAAACAAAATTTTAGACTGCTCCAATTTAAAAAAAATGTTGCAGGCGACAATTTCAAGTGAATGAAATTTATAAAAGATTGGTCATTTTGGGTAGATAACATTGTGGGAAATGAAGAAATTGCTTGTCACAAGCAATTTCTTCGTTTCCCACAATGTTTTCTAAATGAAGTTGTTACGCTAAGCACAAGGACCAACATCATTATCGTCTATTTTCTAAAGCCATTATCATGTAGGGAGTCAAACAGAGTCATTGTTTTGTAATGGGTTAAGCTAAAACTTTGAATTTATCTTACTAGGAGATGTCCGGCCACCAGCAGAAATCATGCCTTTAGCCTGCGGTTGTCTGCCACCAGGGGTCAATCTGCCTGTCGGAGTCGTTGATCGTCCCATGTCTCGATCACGCACCGGGCGATCAAAATCCTCTTCTCTCATTGGTTGTCTCTGGTTGTCATAGGAACTGGTCTGTTTCAGGATACCTCGTGTTGGACTGACCGATCTCTGATCTGCAACCTCATCTGTGAAAACGTGAAGCCGCAGCATTTGTCAAAAACAGTAATTGTTTGAGAAAGGATTAAGTTGTTTGTTAAGGATAAGTAAGGGATAAAGGAAGATCTTGTAGAAGGTTATTTTGCAAAAAGCCGATAGAAATCATTAAAAGACGGCTAAATAGAAAATTCGAGATTTGTCTGTACAGTACTTGTCATGAAAATGCAGACAAAGTTTTGGACAGACAGTGGGATGGATATACAGACAACAGAAAACAATTTGCCTCGATCATTCAATATGATAATGGAACAAGATTTAACTAAAATGCTGTGTGTGTTCAATCTAAACATTGACATACTTTTCTCTGCTTTCTCTTTTCCAAATGGCAAAAAAAAACCATATTACTATGTTGATTAAGCATTATTAGAATATGAGTGCTTATTAGTATATTATTGTATTTAATTTTGGAGAATCACACAGATACTTTGTAACAAAAGGCCAGGAGTTGTATTCAGAAACCAGTCTAATTCACACTATATATCTTAAACTACACCACAATCAATCTGATTGGCCGAGACATACGTCTCCTCCAATCAGATGGCTTGTAATGTCATGTAGAATTAGACAATGGATATAAAAAATGTTTGGCAATACAACCCCCAGTTTTGTCAAACAAAATAATAGACAGAAAGCAAACATAGTTACAGAAAACACAGAACAGATGATATAGACAGAATACAAATTAACCCATTCCCACACAGTGATATTTTTTGACGTCCCTCAAGAAAAATGCTTGAGAAAACATCATAGAAAATGAAGAAATTGCTTGTAACAAGCAATTTCTTCATTTTTCCACAATTTTTTCTAACCCAAATTGAATTTTTCTTTTTAAAATTTCATCAACTTCAACTTGATGTCTGCAGCAATTTCAAATTGGAACAATCCAAAATTTTGTCATCTGGTATTGGGTTAACCCTTTCCAAAACAACACCTTGTTCGAATAATAAAAACAGGAAAATGATCTGGACCTTTTTATTTTCATTTTCCTCCAATATTGTCTGTGCAAAAATAAAATTTTATAAACACTCAATATGTCCTCTGCAGTATATTTCAGTTTGGACTAGTCTATCACTTCCTGTTTAGACCAGTCCATTTTGAAAGGAGTAGCAGGCAAACTGATATCAAATATACAAAATGCATGTAGGTTGTAGCATAAAAAAACTGAAGGAAATGGAGAAATTGCAGCAATTTCTTCTTTTCTCTCAATATTTCCCTAATATTTTTATCAAAACATCAAAACCAGATGTTGTTTGGGAGGCAGGATAATAAGCCTGTGAAATGCATGTGAACCTTCGAACAACACACGTGTAGGTGATTGCGTACTGAATGACGGTGATTGAGTACGCTTAGGATGTGACACCCTTCACAATAAAGGCTCTAGAAAATATTGTAGAAAATAAGAAATTGCTTGTGACAAGCAATTTCTTCATTTCCCAAAATGTTTTCTACCCAAAAAGATCACATATTAATTATATTCATTTGAAATTGTTGTCTGTATCATCATTAAATTTGGAACAGTATGAAATTTTGCCGTAAGGGAAAGGGGTTAAATAAGCGAGTGAAAAGCATGTGAACCTTCAAACGACACACGTGTTGGTGACTGTGTCCTGAATGACGGTGATTGAGTACGTTTAGGATGTGACGACCCACTTCTAGCGTGCGGCGACTTGCTGCGCACAGGCTGCGATTGTATCACCGTCGGCTGCGGCTCCTGCTGGAACGGTAGTCGCATCTGTTGTTGTTGTTGTTGATGATGTTTGTAGAAGGGTCTGGACGGCTGTTGGTTGTATGGCTGTTGTTGTTGTTCATATTGTTGCTGTTGTTGTTGTTGATACATTTGTTGTTGTTGATATATTTGTTGTTGTTGTTGATACATTTGTTGTTGCTGTGGAGCCACTCTAATGACCTCACCCTCACTCTTGCCAGTGGCATTTAGGACATCAGTAACCTGTCAAGATAGTTCAATTGATTTATACTTCAAAGCTCTAGGTAAACCCAGGTATAACAGTTTGTATATTGTGTGTTTATAAATTCTATGTTTACAAGGGTGCACATTCTGCCTAATTCTCCGGTTGGTGAATACATGTACCACCAAAGATCAACAAAATAAAGATAAAGAAGATAAATGAGAACCAACCTGTTTGTTAGATAGATCATAAAGCTCATATTGTGGGGCATCATGTTGAAGCCTCGCAAACATAGTGACTACTCAGTTAACTTTTTCCCAAACAACAAAATTTTAGGGTGATCCACTTCAAAAACTGCCATAATTGACAAAATAGATGTTATTAAAGATATGATTGGTGTAAAATATGGCACAGAAAATATTGAGACAAAAGGAGAAACTGCTGGTTATCAGCAGTTTCTTCTTTTGTCTCAATGATCTTTCTCCCAAGTCTTTTCTATTAGGGACGTCAGAACCAGGTCTTGTTCGGGGAAGGGTTAAGCAAAATAAAGATGACACAAATTTGACTGTACCTGTTTGTTAGATAGATTATACATCCCATATTGTGGGGCGTCATGTTGAAGCCTAGCCAACATATGTAACACTGGATCTTTCTCAGGAGGCATGTCTGTACGGTATAAAAACTCTCCTTCACTCTTAGATACATCAGTCATCTCCTCCTACAGCAGGAAAAAAGAGATTCAAGCTTGTATTATAGTTAACCCATTCCCATATACTGACTGAGGATACAGACAAAAACCCATTGGACAAAAACCCTCTCCATATCATAACCATTGGAATAACACAGTTGATGGAAAAAAAGTCAATTTTCTTAGTTATTCATTTCTTTCGATAACATTTATACTTTGTTGTTTCTTATATTCATTTTATTAATCTAATTATAGCATATTGAAACAAAATATAACTTAAGCCATTTCTATTATAATTCATCAATTTCATTATTTCTTTGGTGTTAATACATCAAAGTGTCTGTGAATTAATCTAAGAATATATAACATACATAAAAATAATCAAACCATTAATTATAATTAAAAAAAACTTAATATATCAATTTTATAAGGAGTGGGCTTTTGTCTAGTGGGCTTTTGTCCCCGTTGGGATTTTGTCCTACACTCAACTGACCCCTCCCTCCTCTCCCCCCACCTTAAGATAAAAGCTTGAGAGGACAAAGTGGGAAATAAAAAGATAGCTAGTGACTAGCAATTTCTTCATTTCTCAGAATTTTTTCTTCTTCAAAAGTCGCAAAAAAGTAAAAGTTCATTCACGTTAAATTGTCGTCTCCAACATCTTTGAACTTGGACCTGTCTAAAATGTTGCCGTTTGGTAGAGGGGAAACATCTCCCATACGGGATACAGACAAAACCCCACCAGGACAAAAAACCCTCGGACAAAACCCCACTGGACAAAACCCCACCACTAAAATTGGCAAGTTGGACAATACCTCGCCAGTTTTATATCTCCCATACAAATCTAATCCTGTTATTTCCACAGTAGAAGACTGGATTTATAATCTCAAATAGTCACACTGCTAACCATATTCCTCCTCAATGTGTCCTTGTGAGAGATTACAGGCTGAATGCTGCTGACTTTCATTGTAAGCACAGAATAAATATTGATAAAGACAGAACTGGTGTACAATATAGCAGAGAAAATATTATATGGATATCAGCATTTTCTTCTTTTGCCTCAATGTTTTCCCAAGCCATTTCTACAGGAAACATGAAAATCAGGGTCCATATTATCAATGATCGTATGATTAGTTTTAGCATAATTACTTGAAACAACAAACCTGATTGGCCCAATCTGATTTCTTGTGCAATCAGATGTTTTGTTACACAGTTTATACAAGATCGTTGTCGTAAGATCGTTGATAATACAGGCCCCTGGTCTTGTTCAGGAAAGGGTTATACCAACATGTCAGAACTTACCAGGTCAATGTCATCTGCATCTTTCCATGTGCTTGCAGAGCTCACATCTACTCTTCGCTGTGATGTCCTTAGAAGTCTGTTTCTTACAACATCTGAAGAAAAAAGATTTCACTTTGTTTATCACAAACATTAAATTCAGAAAATGGTTACCAAACACCACGCTTAATTAATTTTGAACATGGAAAAACAAATTTGTATTATTTGAGATTTTATAGGGAGGCCTTCAAAGACATTATATTAATCAGCTGTGTGAAGATGCCGGCTGCCCAGTCGAACATCTGCCAACATTAATTAACGACAGAGAAGCATGGAGAGGAGTGGTAGCGAGATTCCGTGCGAGCCGGCACGCCAGATGATGATGGGATTTTTTTTAAGTTAAGTCTTTAGCTTGGGTGTAACCCTTTGTCTCAATATTTTCTATACTATTTTATACACAATGCCTTTATTTAACAACATCCATTTTGTTGTCTGCACCAGCCTTCAAATCAAACTACTCTATAATCTAGTAATTTGAGAAAGGGTTAACCCTTTCCCAAACAAGACCTGGTTTTCACGTCCCTAACAGAACATGATTCTGAAAACTTTGAAACAAAAGAAGAAACTGCTGATAACCAGCAGTTCGAGGGCCCAGTGCAAAACTATTGTAACTACCTATTTTTCAGAAATTCACTTTTTTGCATTTTCTGAATCTTAAAGAAGGAATACATCATATGTTCTAATATCGGGTTTCAATTCTTTATAATTAAAAAGATATTTAGAATTTTAAAAATATTGTATCTCAATTGAAAGAAATTTGTTAGTGCAAAACTATTGTAACTCAACCGTTTTTCAACTTTATTTCCACTCCAGCATCTACAATTATTGACCAATCGAGACAAAACTTTGATATAATGTTGGGGCCATAAGATCTGGAATGAGTTTGATTTTCAGTCTGATCGAAACAAGAAGTCATGAGTTATGTGCCCTTTACTTTGACAAATAGCCGCTTTTGACTGTTTTTGACTTTATTTACAATCTTGTTTCTACAATTATTAACCAATCAAGATAAAACTTGTACACAATGTTGGTGACTATAAAATCACGGATAGAGTTGATTTTCATTTCGATCAAAACAAGAAGTCATGAGTTATGTGCCCTTGAATTTGACAAATGGCCATATTTGACCGTTTTTGACTTTTTTTACACTCTAATATCTACAATTGTAGACCAAACAAAACAAAACTTCTTTACAATGTTGGTGACTATAAGATATCAGATAAAATTGATTTTCAGCTCAATGCAACTAGGAAAATTTGAGTTATGTGCCCTTGAATTTGACAAATTTGCTGTTTTCGACTTTACTTCACTCTAATCGTCTTAAATAATAACCCATCAAGATGAAAATTGGACATGGTATTGATTACCACATGATCCTGGATTAGTTCGATATTCAGCATAATAGAACAAGAAATTGCTGAGTAATCTGCCCTTGAATTTGACAAAGTTGCCATTTGTGACTTTCTTTTTACTCCATCAACCAAATTATATATTGACCATTCAAAGCAAAACTAGGACACAATGTTGAAGAATACTAGATCTTGAATGAATCTGAATTTCAGTATAATTGGACAAAAACTTACTGAGTTATCTGCCCTTAAAATTGACACAATTACCGTTTTTAACTTTGTTTTTTCTATGATAGAATTAATACAAAAGTAAAAAATAACCATCGGGTAATGGGTAATAAATCTGCACCCGTGTAGTAACACTTATGTACCCGTTTCAGCCCTAGTCTACATTCAAAAGATCAAATAAGATTTAGAGGAAAATGTAATTATTTTCTGGGAAGTTCTTTAATTAAGTTATAGGTTAAGTGTTGATAAGGGTGTATACAGGATAATATTCAGAAATGCCATATCATGTTGGTTTTTGATAAAAAAAAAAAAGAAGAATCAGGGAACATGCCATGTTAGAACTTTGCATGTTACATACTTTTGGAGAATATGACAATCTTAATGTTTTCATGTGTTTTGCAATTTGACTGACTGCACGACAGATGGATAAAAACAAAACAATATAACCAAACTCTTTAGATAATTATATGCAGGCATAACAATTTACTGAATTTGAAAGAATTTTTTGTATCTATTTATGAAATATGAGATTTAATAAGAGCCTTAGATGTGAAAGCATGTCGGGACAATTAAACTTTCTATTCATATTTTTTCACTTGAAAATGACCTTGAATTTAATGAAATATATCCTTGACTTTGAATCAAAAGATGCACAAATAACAAAAGCAGACATAGGCAGGTTATGCTCCCCGAATAAATGTCACAAAAAAATTCACCTGACTTGTAAAATCAGAATAAGCTATCGTACATTTTAAATCCCCATTCCCATGACACATTTTTTGTACACATATACCATGTAAAAAAAGTTTAGCAACACTGACTTTGTTAATTGAAAACATGTATTTTCTGTGATATTTATTTCACAACCGCTTTGTGGTAAAATTAATTACTGTGACAGAGACATTGTCTTGACGTAGGTGAGGGGTCAAAACAAAAAGTCACAACATAATTCGGTTTCGATTATGAGGTCATTTTCGAGCAAGAACAGCAGAGAACCAATTTCTTATCCACTTAAATTGTTTGTACACAGTATCAACATTCACTACTTTATCAAATGATTGAACGTCATTCGCGTCATTGCGATCATGCAGTGACGGATCCAGGGGGGTTCGGGGGTTTCAAACGAACCCCCCTCTGAAGTATAATTATTTCATTTTCATGCATAAATTCAGTCAAAATTGTATAATAATAGGAAAACGAACACCCCCCCCCCCCCCCCCCCCTAATTGTAAATTCGAACCCCCCTTTCAGAAATCCTGGATCCGCCACTGTCATGTGCACGTCTTCCTTAAATGCACCATATGTGCTCTATGGGTGACAAATCAGAAAGAAAGGGATGATTATGGGAGAACATTAACTTGTTTACGCTTAAAGCATTTAGGACTCTATGCCACCAGAAAAGTCTGATGCGTTTATGGTGTAGCGTCAAGGAAATTACAATGTATGGTCAACATCTAGTAACCCTTCGTCTGTGGAGACGATTACGGATGGTAAGTGTGGATACTCTATGTTGAAATTCCTGTGGAAGCCACTCATGTTTTGTGCTAATATGGAACATCTTTGTCGTGACGTTACGAAATTGTGACAGTCATCGTCTCGTGGTGTTTTCCTTCGGCGTCCTTGACCGGGACTATCTCAAAATGCAAAAATTGACTTACATGGCATCCTCAAACGGTTACGTATGCTCAGAGGTACACAAAATTCAAAAAGACATCTTTATTGCCGATTCCACAATGTAGGAACACATAAGCGATATAATGTCCTTCTAACGTAAGCCCATAGCGTAGTCCCACAGCGTTGCAGAAAACTCTTTTTAGTGGCTTTTTTCATACTGGGCAAAGACAATAATGTTCACACCTAAATGTTTTCTAGAATTATACTCCATACACATGAATACCATCGCAGACATGAAAACCGGAAATGCACATCTGGAGTGCGAGACGTACATGATGGCGGTATAAAATTCATCTGTTTGTATTCTCTAGCTATAATCTATTGTGTAAACTTGATTTGATGTTAAAACAAAAATAGTTTGGTTACTTAAGATATTTACATTTTGTTGCTAAACTTTTTTTACTATGTATATTATAGTATGTGGTGTATATAGTCTGGTGCATTATAGCTGACAATAAATGACCTAGCTATTAGCTAGAGATGCTCTGCCAGGTCATTTATCGTGAGCTATACTCAAGTATAGAAGTTTATTAAATCCTAATTATTAGATTTAAAGAAATAGAAAAACTAAATTCTACATTCAAATTGAGAATCAGAGAGAAGGGGTTCTTGTCAGTACCCAGGAATTAAATATTGAAGTTTCATCCAATTTGGTCTAAGGGTTGTGGAGAATTTGCTTCCGACAGACTGACAGAAATAGATGCAAAACTTTAATACATTGAGCCCCCTTTTACCATGAAAAGTTTTTTGTTCATAGATTAAAACAATGTATGGTCTAAAACATTTAATTTGTCGCTTAAGTACAAATTTTCATTGACTTCAGATCACTCTAGATGAAAGTACCGATAATTAGAGAAAAATTAATTTCTACATAAAGTCATAAAGGCATCTTTTTGCATGACGCAGTCTTAATTGAGAAATTGAATTAAAGGCTTTCTTGGAAACATTCCAAGTAGTTCATATATGACATTTCATCAAATTTGGTCAAAGGATTGCTGAGATCTAGTTGCAGAAGGATGGACAAATGGACTGAAGAATGCATGAACAGACGGACAGACAGCACGGACAGACAGCGTAGTGACTATATGCTCCCTCGAAATTTTTTCAGAGAGCATAAAAACTGCCTGTATATAAATTAGGGTTTTATAACTTAAGTACTTTCAAAGATTTACAGAGAGCTAGCATTTTGTTAAGTTTTTATGATTTAGTCCACAGACAGACAGATAGATGAACAGACATACAGACAACAATATTTTCTTCATCTTTTTATGCCTCACATAATAAGGTGCTAAATATAGTCATATTTCATTAGTTTTGCATTTATGTATTTACAGCAAATAGCTAAAATCAAATGTCACAATAGTTTTGCACCAACATTTTGTGCATACAATTGATGAATTTTGGTGCAAAACTATTGTAAGTCAAAAATGTTCAACAAAAGAAAATTTTCATAAGTTTTGTTGAAATAAATAAATTGATTGAAATTCTTATGTTCCAATACACTTCATGTAGAAATTTTGAGTAATTACGTTAAATTTTAAAAAAAGTTATTAAGTTTTTTCCCTCTCCTGTAAAATTTTACAAAAGGTAGTTACAATAGTTTTGCACTAACCCCTCGAGTTTCTCCTTGCCATATTTTACACCAATTCTATCTTAAATATCTCCCATTTTGTCAATTGTGTCATTTTTTGAAGTGGGTCACCCTAAGATTTTGTCGTTTGAGAAAGGGTTAACCTATAGGATAGAGAGTTTCCCTTACTTGGATCTACAGGAAAGTCGGCCATTTCTCCGTCACTCTTATTGATGAGCCATTGTCCCTCGGAGATGTTCTCGTTATATGTGTCAGAGATTGACGATGACTCCGTGATGCTGGACTCGGACGCTGATCTACTGCGAGATTTGTCTCGTGCTGGTGACGGACTGCGGGGCTTTCTCATCTCCTCGACAACCTCCGTCTGTGTACCAGCAACAGTAAACATTCTGTAAATATATCATTCGTCATAAAATATTATTCTTACCTTTTTTTTTTATTATACATGTATTACATAAATTGTGAACAGTTTATTTTCATTTGTCATTCAGTTTATGTCGAAGTACAATTATTTAATGTTTGAAAATAAAATCTCTTTATATTTGTATTTATGATTACAAAACATACTACCAATGTCACACTTATTCTCCATTTTGGATGGGGTGATTACATGACAAGCAATCTCTTCATTCCCAACAATGTTTTCTACCCTGAAAGACCAAAAAATAAAAATTACTATAACCTTAAATTGTCATTTTTGAATTTGGACCAAAACAAAATAGTGCCATATGGTAATGGGAGATTTATTTCAAATGATGACTTACACAGGTTTGGGTTGGTCATCCATGATTTCTTCAGGCATTTCCAGGACCTGTGCCGACGTCGGCGACTGTGGCGTGTCAGATTTAGAGACGTGAGGTGATCCTTTACCAGATACCACTGCCATACCAGCATGCATGGCCCTCTGACTCATCTAAAATAGAGCAGGTTAACAGAAGTACAAATAAAAATCTACTGTAAATCCCTAACCCTTTCCCAAACAAGACCTGGTTTTGATGTCCCTAATAGAATAGGTTTAGGAAAAATTGAGGCAAAAAAAGAAAATGCTGATAATCAGCATTTTCTCATTTTGCCTCAATATTTTCCTAGCTAGCCTATCCTTTAATATTCAATGTCCGTTTTGTCATATGCAGCAAATTTCAAGTTGGACAGCCCTAAAATTTGTTGTTTGGGAAAGGGTTAATGAAAGAGGAAAGAATGATATTTGTCAAAGACAATGGGTGATCCCTTGCCGGATACCACTGCCATACCTGCATGCATGGCTCTCTGACTCATCTGAAATAGAGCAGGTTAACAGAAGTAGAAATAGGTAATTTATATATAAATCCTTGATGGAATAGGAGAGAATGATATTTGTCAAAGACGTGAGGTTACCTCTTACCAAATACCATTGCCATACGAGAATTAGAAAACATTAGGAAAGGAACTTCAATAAATGCTATCAACATTCTATGAGAGTGTTCATTATCGTTCAAAGGAAATTGTATGCTTCAAAAACCTACAAAACAGTTCAGGAATTTTATGACACTCTTGTATCTAGTAACATACAGTAAAGTGGGGACATATTTGTGGACGGGCTTAAAAAACTCTGGAGGTGTTGGTATAACATGTCAAAATTGATAGAAAATCATACAATTAGAAGTGATATAAAAGCTAGTAACTTACAGTAAATCCCACATCTATTTGTCTAGGGGAGAGTAAGGGCGGCATATATATTGTTTGTGGGCATTCTGGAGGCGAAGCTATGTCATGTCAAAATTGATAGAAAAACATACATATTGAGGTGATATAAATCCTAGTAACTTACAGTAAACCCTTCCTCTACTGGTCTGGGGGAGAGTTCTGGTGGAGTTAGGGGCGGCATGTTTACTGTTTGTGGGCGGTGCTTGGGAGATTCTGGAGGCGTGACTATGTCATGTCATAATGAATATACATTTTGATGTGATATAAAAGCTAATAACTTACAGTAAACCCTTCCTCTACTGGTCTAGGGGAGAGTTCTGGTGGAGTTAGGGGCGGCATGTTTACTGTTTGTGGGTGTGGCTTGGGTGATTCTGGAGGTGTGGCTATATCATGCCTAGACTGGAAACTTGCGCTGGTATCAACAGCTGGACGGAGTTGGTCTGAAATTGAGATGAGAGGATGAATAAGCAAAGCTCAAGATAAGAGGGAGTAAATGCTTTTTAACCCAATTAACCCATTACCACACAATGACTCTTTTTGACTCCCCACAAGAGTTTGAGTTTATTGGGGTTTAACGCCGTTTTCAACTACCAGGGTCATATCGCGGCGGCTGGAGCACCTACCCATGGATTCCTGTTGTTTCTCAAACCAGTACTACCACAACACCCTTACTGAGCCTCCAGCTGCTCGCCCACTTAGGTTAACGATTTCAAACCCATTGGTGGGTGACAATTTTGTCAGAAAGGGTATTAGCCGTGGCCGGGTATCGAACCCGAGACCTCTCGAATGAGGGTCAGATGCGCTACCAACTGCGCTAAGGCCGCGGCCCTCCCAACAAGAAATTGGCTAGGAAAACATTGTGGAAAATGAAGAAATTGCTTGTGACAAGCAATTTCGTCATTTTCCACAATGTTTTCTAACACAAAATGGAAATATTTTAAAAATTTCATCAAATTCAAATTGTCGTCTGCAATATCTTTCAAATTGGAACAGTCCAATATGTGTTGTTTGGTAATGGGTTAACAGATGGCAACATTTTGGACTGTTCCGATTTGAAAGATTTTGCAGACGACATTTTCAAGTTGAAGAAAATTTAAAAAAATTCCCATTTTGGGTTGGAAAGCATTGTGGAAAATAAAGAAATTGTTTGTAACAAATCCTTTGTCACATACTTTTCATTTTCTACAATGTTTCCCTAGCCTTTTCTTCTGAGAGAGTCAAAAGGCGTCACTGTGCAATAATGGGTTAAATGCAGTATTTCATTTATTGTTCCTCACATCCTATGTTGTGAGTGCTAATTGGAATCATCTTGATGCGACAATTCAAATGAGTACCAACCACATAGGGTTTTGATTTGAAATTAAAAATGGTTTCATCCCCACTTATTTGTGGCTGTGAATAAAAACTAAATACAAAAATTTGTGGCTGTGAATAAAAACTAAATACAAAAATTTGCAGCAAGATGCGATTTTTTTGCTCAAGCGACATGAATGGTCTTGTCACAAGGTATATATGAATTATGAACATAAGATCTGAATATAATGCACTTATTATGTATAAATGCAAATTGCTATCAGTTTGTACATCTATGGTTAAAATCTTTGCTAAATGCAATAGGGGTTGTGACTTTAAAAACTCCCCTATTCTATAACGAAGCTAAAAACCTACAAATGGTAACTTTACCCTTTCCCAAACAAGACTTGGTATTGATGTCTCTAACAGAAAATATTTGGGAAAACATCAGGCCCCAGTTTCTCGAAAAAACTTAAGTATATACTCATGAGTTCATGCTCAACTTCAATTGAATATCAATCAACATTAATTGGTATTCAAATGAAGTTCACATGGATTTCGTGTGATTTGAGCACGGTGCTCAGATTTGAGTCTAAGAACGGGCCAGGTCTTGTTTGGGAAAGGGTTAAAGTTCCTACCTGCTAGCCTGTTCATTTCCTCCTTTATATCATATGAAGCGGAACTCTCAGGTTCGGATTCGGGCTCATACACAGGTTGTGTTGGTTGTTGGACGGGCTGGGCAGGGGGTGGATACATCTCTGGCTGAACAGTCTCCTGAACCTCACGAGGGGCATCGTTGACGATGACGGGTCGTGGTGACGCAGGCGGTGTTAGAGGCATGGATGTCCGTCGTGGGGGTGGAGAGGAGGTCGGGCTTGTTTTTGGTGTCAGCTCTGGTGTTCTTACTGTCTGGGCTCTTGGTGTGGGCTGTAAAATGAAAAGGATGATATTTAATTTCTTCCCGCATAATAAAACCTTTTGATGCCCACCAATATGAAGGTTTCCAAAACATAGTTGAAAATGAAGAAATTGCTTGTCACAAGCAATTTCTTCATTTTCCACAATGTTTTATACCCTAAAGATCAGAAAATGTAACATTTGAATCACTGGAAATGGTTGTGTGCAGCATCTTTGAATTCTTTTTATATCAGTTGTGGATTTGGGAGATTCAAAGCCACATTCCAAGTTGGATTATTTCATTTTTATGCAGATATAGTCAAAATTGTGTAATTCTAGGAAAAGAACTCCCTTATATGTATATAATCGAACCCCCTTCATAGAAATCCTGGATCTGCTGCAGCATATGCAATGTAGTGATTGTTCTGGTTAATCAATGGGTGGCACAATCATGAAATTGAATTCCATTCATTGCATGTCTATTAAGGATAAGGTGTGCACTCACGAATATAATCATATTGGCCATTTTGGCCCATTGGTTGAAATTTAATGGGGCATATCTGAGAAAGCAAGAGATGTGTGTGTGTGAAACACAAATGCCCTTGAAATGGCCAATTTTCTAAAATGTTAAGTTTTCATGTAATGGGTAGATACTTGATAAGGGTTAACAGATGGCCTTGAGGAAGGTCATATTGCACGGAACAGATAGATGTAATTGAAAGGAAGTTACATATCAAATTTGAGCTTTGTATGGACAGACAGACAGACACAAGTAAAACAATATGCCCCCAATCTTTCGATACAGGGGGGGGGGCATAAAAATGGCCAATAGCCCAAATTTATCCTTGCACTATCCTACCTCCTCCAAGTCTTCTGAGACAGGTTCCTCCCAATCCTGTTCATACTGATCTTCAGCCACGTCCTGTCTTATCTCAGTCTCTCCCTGCTGATCTGGTCTCTGTCCCAACATTGTTCGTATCTTCTCCTGTAATACCTCCTTCACGAGATTGTTCACTAGACCGTTATCTACTGGGTAACCTGGAAAAAATAAAATTGGTTCTTGAAACAAAAAATTCACATAAACCTATTCCCAAACAGTGACACATTTTGACAACCCTAAAGACAGAGGCTTTGGAAAACATAGTGTAAAATGAAGAAATTCCTTGTGACAAGAAATATCTTCATTTTTCACAGTGTTTTCTAAACAAAACCTAAAATACAAAATTCTGCACTCTTGATATTGTTGTCTGCAACAGTTACACCATAGAATTTGGACAAGTCTAATATATTGCTGTCTGCTAATGGGTTAAAATCTTTTAATAAGAAGACATTGTACTTAGTGTGAGAAGATTAAGCATTTTTGTCTATCTAGTATGCGCCTTGTGACTAAACCTTTTTTCCAAACCACAAAACTTTGGACTCTTCAAATTTTGAAGCTGCTATAAATGATAAAATGAATGTTGATAAAGTAAGCATTTGTTTACAACATTGTACAACAAGAGCTTCGCAGAGAGGCGCATATACGCCCGAGAGGGTCTTGTCAGTAAAATGGGCATTTTTTTAATTCAAGGGCAGATAATTCAAGAATGAAAATTTATCTGAATTCCGTAAGCGGTGTGCACAACTAGACACCATGGAGATTCATTGTGGCCAGTTTGACCAAATTCCGATCAAAACTGTAGGCGGAGTTGTGCACACAAGAAATTGCTAACAGACGGACAGACAAACGGACGACTGGGGCCATAACATAATACGACCCTTTGGGCGCATAAAAACATCAAGGCAAAAGGAGTAAATGCTAATTTTAATCACCATTCAAAAAGTCAGTATTCTCTCCTTTTGCCTCAATATTTTCTATGCAAATCCGATCTTTTTAAACCTCAATTGGTTGTGTGAAGCAGCTTTCAAACTAGAATATTTTTAATTTTGCCATTTGGGAAAGAGTTAATCATTTAGAAAGTGTTGCTTTACCAGCGTCAATAAACAGCTGCATGCCACGATGTCCAATACTATCCACGATAAATGCGGACTGTTCTCGTTCCTCCGCCATGCTGTCCTCCGACATCTCCGAGACTACGTGACTTAACTCCGCTGGTTCTTCCTTGTCTTTGAGCGGGTAGATCTCTGTGATAATGCGGGCCATCAGTTCTTGTTCTAGCCTGGTCGTGAAATGTAAATGAATTTAATTTTCATTATCAATAAATAGAAATCCAAAAAGTGCATATAATACTGCGGAGCATCATGTGAGGCAAAATGCTAAATACCTGCATCACCTTTGAAGTTGGACAATTTCAAATTTTTGCTGTCTGGTAATAGGTTAACCCATTAACACACATTGACACATTTTGAAACAATAGAAGAAAAAGGCTTTGGAAAACATTGTGGGAAATGAAGAAATTGCTTGAGACAAGCAATTTCTCCATTTTCCACAATGTTTTCTACCCAGAAATACCAACAAATATAAATTCTCATCCACTTTAACCCTTTCCCAAACGACAAAATTTTAGGGTGATCCATTTCAAAAACTGCCACAAATGACAAAATGGAAGTTATTAAAGATAGGATTTGTGTAAAATATGGCACAGAAAATATTGAGACAAAAGGAGAAACTGCTGGTTATCAGCAGTTTCTTCTTTTGTTTCAATGTTTTCCCAAGCCTTTTCAACTAGGGACGTCAAAACCAGGTCTTGTTTGGGAAAGGGTTAAATTGTTGTATGCAGCATCTTTGAAATTGAAAAAGTCTCGAATTTTGTTGTCAGTAATGGGTTAATTATTACCAGTCATTAGCTTGATTCTGCAGCAGATCTCTCCTCCGGATATCCTGAGCTATAAGTTCCGAGGTCATCTGTCTATCAGTTGAGGGTTGTCTGGGTGGGAACGCGGGCCCGTTATATTGTAGATCCGGAATCTCTGTTGGCTGGTACCCTGGAAGTTCTACGCCGGGCGCCGTCTCAACGTCGTCATCCTCATCCACGATTGTGTCATCCTGGAATAAATCAGAACAATTTATGAAGTGACAAGATCTAATTTTGATGATCCTTATTTGAAAATTTTGGGAAAACATTGAGTTTCCAGCCTTTTCTCCTTTTGTCTAAATTTTTTCTAAACTATATTGTAAAAAAAAATGTTTTCATAAAAGTATGAGTTCTTTTTTTTCAGCATCTTTCAAATTGGTAAATTCTGTTTTTTGCAGTTTGCTAAAGTGTTTTAAAACAGTGCTTGTCGTCAAAATTGTGAAAAAGTTACAATGAAAAACATTGGAAGATACTTTGTGCAAATAGTATAATTAAAACTTGAAATTGATACATATCATATTAACTTTGTATATATTAGAATTTGACTAGATCTAGATGCTTAATCATTGTAACAATGGCAGTTTGTACTGCATTCCCATTTATGGGACTTTGTCAGTGAAAGGGCAATGAAAATTTACACTATGCCAGAATATAATTTGTGAACATCTGAAAATAAATTACATGTACTGAATATTGTCGCTTTTCTATGAAAACCTCGTATCTGCAGCTTAAAACAAGCTGCAGATACAAGGTTTTCACAGAAAAGCAACAATATGTTTATGTATATGTAACCCGGTCTGGTTTCACAAAACCCATTTTGTAATGCCGCGTCTTATTGGTCAGTTTTGAGGATTAGTTTTGGCGCACAATCATCACGTGTTTTCTTTGTCCGGGCATTCCGCTCTTTGATTTCATTCAGAAAGGTTGTACAATTTGATTGATCTTTGAATTTCACAATTCTTTGACTATCGGAGGTTTCGATCTAGTAAGGTTTGTATTTGCTTGTTGCATTTTGAAATCGTGTATGAGATGTTGCTTCGTGTTTCTGTAAAGATTCGGATTTGTATTGTTGAGTTTTAGTCGGTTCGCTGTGTTGTTTTCGGTATTCGCGCCCGCTGTCCATTTTACCCTTTCTCCAATGATAACTCTAATCCTAATACCTGTTGACACTAAATCACTTGTTTTGCAGATTTAACAGAATGAGAGATATAGGAGATAAGATGGTGAAGATGGTGTAGAGATGCTTTCAATTCCTAAAATTGGTAAGTTGTAAATATCGTCTGCTGTGATAAATTGTAAATACTCTTTTAGCCACGATTGTTTGTAAATTGTATCTTATGACTTTTACTTGTAATTACAGATTGCTGGAATGTTGTATAGTGTTGATCGGAGAGTAAAAGATTGGAAAACTGAGAAATGTATTAGCTTGATCCTACTCCGGACCAAATCGATACCCCCACCCTCAACCCTGTGGTCGTAAGGATAGTAGTACGACCATCTGGTTATATATATTTGAATGTATGATACTCCTGATATTCCAACTAAAAATCTTACATATGTTAAAATTACAAGATAGATCTATATCTTACAAAATATGTGATCGGTCATATTAGAGGGTACCATCTGAAAAGTCCATAAAACTAATATACAAGATCAGACGCTGCATACGGTACTTAACATTTTGAAAATGGATATATTGCAGAGTAGAAAAGGATACAAGAATCAGGAAATCATAGAAGAGTAAAACGTTTTGACCCTATTTTAGCATGAACTATCGGTGCAGACTGACTAGGTACTTTTCATATTTACAAGGTCCCTTTTTACAAGACAGGTCACATATAAAACACAAAATCACACAGCAAAGCAACACTCTAAAACTTTGTCCAGTGAAAATTTGTACATGTGCAGTAAAATTCAAATTTGAAATCTAATTAACCCTTTCCCAAACAAGACCTGGTTTTGACGCCCGTAATAGGAAAGGCTTGGGAAAACATTGAAACAAAAGAAGAAACTGCTGATAACCAGCAGTTTCTCCTTTTGTCTCAATATTTTCTATGCCATATTTTACACAAATCCTATTTTTAATAACATCCATTTTGTCATTTGTGGTAGTTTTTAAAGTGGATCACCCTAAAAATTTGCCGTTTGGGAAAGGGTTAAAGCAAATGGTAAGAAATCAAAATATATGTCATTAAGTTTCATTAAAAAAACATTCATTTCAAATAAAAATGCCTTTTTATTCTTTGACAAGCCATGTACAAATTTTACTGGAAATAGAAAAACAAACATGGGACATCTAGGTAGCTCAAAGGGTTCGTTTTAATTGAAAGATCTGTTAAAAACTTTTAGTGTTTTTATATAACAGGTATCAATCCTCAGCTATTGAATGTCCAAAAACAGTTCAGAATTTAGAATTAAACTGGATTTAAAAAACAACTTTGACTACAACATATGAAACCCAAAAATTGAGGAGGGTACCTCTCCTGAACTTCCATTGTCACAGATGACGCTCAAAGATATATGAAGTGTTTGGTATCTAATGACGGGGTTGTAATCCTTAATGACCCTTTTTCAAGTCAAAGGTGAAACATCAGTGAAACACAAAACATGAATAAGTGTAACAAACAGTGACGATCCAGATCAGACATGTTTCTTACACTGTGTTGGTCATGATCAGCATGATGGATAGACTGAGTGAATGAGTGATGAGAATTAGTGTTACTGTTGCTGCTCCCCTCCTCTCTATCTCCTTCTGTCTGCAAACTTGGTGCGGACTCCTGGCAGAAAGTCAAGGCTTGTATGAAAATGTGGTTTATGCCCCCTTAAACAATTTCTTCAAACATTGTCCTTTTCATCACTTTATAGGACATTTTCTAAGACAAAAATATATCTATAAATACAGTGCACTCCGTGTATAACGAGATCGCAGAGACACCGCCCGATGCCTCGTTATAGCCATGTCTTGCTAAAGCCGAATTGTAACAGAATGCTTGAAAAATATTCACTTGCCCATGTCTACTTTCGCTTTCAGCGGAAGTGAACTATGGCACATTTATAATCTCCTTTTTAGAGAGCATAAAGATAGATAACTCTTGATATTTTAAAACACACCACTAAGATTAACATACGAACATTACACTTAACAGTTCATAAGTGCGCTAAAAATACTAATGGTTGCTAATGGTGACTCTACCGGAATGAAAATAAATACAGACAAGTCGAAAATTATAGTATTTAGAAATGGTAGGATTTTACGTAAATACGAAAAGTGGTCATTCAAAGGAACTGAAATTGAAGTCGTCCCATATTACAAATACTTAGGAACATACTTTAGTTCAAGATTAAGATGGTCTAAAACACTTGAAAATCAGTCAGATCGAGCCAAAAAAGTGTGTTTTACAATATATAAATATCAAAAAAAGTTTGGCTACTTCAAACCCCAAGAAGCTTTCCAATTATTCGACGCAATGGTCAAACCTATTCTATGCTTTGGTGCACCTTTTTGGGGATATCAATATTATGACATTATCGAAAAAACACATTTACAATTTTGTAAACGAATTTGTAACTTGAGTAAAAATACAACTAATGATTTTGTTTTAGGTGAATGCGGACGTAACCCACTTGCCGTCCACTATATAACTGAATGTGTCAAATATTGGGTAAAACTAACTACTATGCCTGACAATAGATACCCAAAGCAATGCTACAAAATGCTGCGGAATCTTGATGAAGCTGGACGAAACACTTGGGCAACTAAAATTAAAACCCTGTTATTTGAGAACGGATTTGGATATGCATGGATTGCAGGCGAAATTGGTGATGAAATGTATTTCATCAAATCATTTAAACAAAGATTAATTGATATATACATTCAAAAATGGAGATCAAATTTACTCGAATGTCCAAAAGCAAATTACTATAAAGACTTTAAGACTATTTTAGAAGTAGAAACCTATCTTACTCTTGACATGCCATTTTTATATAAACGCAAATTAGCAAATTTTAGGTGCTCAAATCATAACCTCGCAATTGAGACTGGAAGGCATGAACAAATTGATAGACAATTTAGGTTTTGCAAATATTGCCTTAAAAATAACATTTATACTGTGGAAGATGAGCTCCATTTCCTTTTAATTTGTCCTTTATACAATAATATTAGAAAAATTAGCTTTCCTAACAGATGGAGCAAAGGATTACCAACAAACTTTTTATTTATTGAAATAATGCAATGTAAAAAACATGATTTGATTTATGCTTTAGCTAAATTTATATCTATTGCTTTTGCTGAACGACAACAATTTCTGGATACTACAGATGATTCTTGAATTTCCTATATAAAGCAGCCAACCAGTACCGTCAAAAATTAACTTAACAATTTGGACAGTGAAGGTATAGATAAGACTGCTCATGTTAGCAATCTGATCATATCTACACTCGGCCAAAATAAATAATTTCATAATTTCTCTATAGTACATGTTTGCAAAATTTACACATTTTCGGATGACGCAAGCGGAGATCAGCCGGTCAAACAGGGTGGCTGATCTCAGTCTGCACCAGCTGTATAATGTACTTCTATTTTGAAAAATATGGAGCTGTAAAAAAGCTGAAATTCATATTCAAAAATTTAATCTATTATCTACCATAGGGATTGTTACTTGTACATAATGTATTATATGAGGTTTTGTATTAGTATTATGGGCCGGTGGCCTTATATTACTGAATAAAGAAAAAGAAAAAAAAAAAAAAAAGGTTATGTAAATCATTAAATATTTATTTGAAAAACGTTGTGATTTTTCATTGTCCTTATGGAAAATCCCTTTTCTAATTTATTCATGATTTCAAATTTCAACTCCAAGGAAATAGCTTTCCGCTTTTTAGTAGTGTCTCCCATATTAATTTTCCAAATTCATCGCATATTGTCGATGTTGGAGCAAATGCTCATAACTCCAGATGGATTAAAGTTGGAGTTACAATGTTTTGCAATAACACTTTGTCGATATGACAATAGGTAGATCGGAACGTGTTAATCCCATAATTGATCGATAATTACCTTGAAATGTCAGATTGCCGGCGGCACGCTTTAGGACCTAGTAAATAGGTGTGAAAAATACAGCCAGGGCTAGGGCAATGATGTTTGCAGACGACATGCTTTGTGACCAGACCTCGTTAATGTGTGAAAAATAGAGTTGGGACCAAGGAAATATGTACGCTATAGCCGATTTTCCGCTCAAACCAATTTCGCGTTATCCGATATAAAACAAAGGGAAAATAGAAGGGAAATGACAGGGACTTTGTATTGTACTCATTATAGACGGTATCTCGTATTACCCGAACTCGTAATACGTGGAGTGCACTGTACTATGATGAAACTGCCCATTGATAATGAACAAAGCTGATAATAGCAGATGCTAAGAAAACAAGAAATGGTAGGGGAAAACTATGCTAAAGATCATGCCCTTTTAAAAATGACAAATTTCAAGACTAGTCTGAACTTTAAAGCCATACCGAGGGTGACAAAATGTATATAGAAACTTGCATATCCAAAGGTGTGTTATAATTTTAGATAAAAGAGAAAATGTTGCTTAAGCTAACAACATGTTTTTCTCTTCCCTTCAATGTTTTCTGTTTAAATTATCATGACCTGGGATTTTTGTACAAAGGATATGAATAAGAAGAAATTCTACCACCTAAAGGTTGAAAGGGAATAGAATTTAACCCTTTCCCAAACAAGAACTGGTTTTGACGTCCCTGATCAAAAAAGTTTGGGAAAACATTGAAACAAAAGAAGAAACTGCTGATATCCAGCAGTTTCTCCTTTTGTCTCAATATTTTCTATGCCATATTTTACACAAATGATATCTTTAAAAACTTCCATTTTGTCATTTGTAGCAGTTTTTGAAGAGGATCACCCTAAAATTGTGTCGTTCGGGAAAGGGTTAAAGCCCTCAAATCACCTGTAGGTCAAAAGTCAAGGATAAAAGCGAAAAGCAAATGTCAAAAGTCAAGAAAAGTTAAGTACTCTATCCCTTTCCCAAACAAGACCTGGTTTTGACGAGTCCGGTTTTGACACCCTTAATGGAAAAGGTTTGGGAAAATATTGAAACAAAAGAAGAAACTGCTGATAACCAGCAGTTTCTCCCTTTGTCTCAATATTTTCTGTGCCATTTTTACACAAATCCTATCTTCAATAACATCCATTTTGTCATTTGTGACAGTTTTTGAAGTGGATCACCCTAGAATTTTGCTGTTTGGGAAAGGGATATAGCATAGTGCAAACTATAGTAAGTACATATAGCATTCATATGCACTTACAATAAATTTGCTCTGAGCACTACAGATGCAAAATGACCAAAGTTCATGATAGAGGTCACCTTGAGGTCAAAGATCAAGGACAGATTCACCAAGCAAAGGTCAAGTTGAAGGTCACAATTACCTCCTGATACATCCCATCATATCCTCCACGACCTGGTGTCTTGTCCGGAGTTTGTTTCGGCGAGATTATTTGTACCGTCTTCTTGGGTCGCTCAGGTGTCATGTGACTGGTCATGTGACTGGAATGTGAAGGTCGTTCTTCCATGACATCAGAAGCTTCAGAAATATCCGAGTCTTCCTCAACTGCTGGCTGAACCTAGAGTGCAGAAGGGGTAAATAAGATCTGTCATTAGTAGCTTGTATAAACTTTTTGTTTTCTTTTCCAAAATTATTAACCACAATTTGAGCCAACACATACAAAATTGTATTGATAGTTCTATATCTTGTTTATATATACTGGCCAAAAGTCCTAACCGGCCACTTTAAAGATGACTATAACTTTTTTAATAGCGATTACATTTTAATGATATTTGATACGTAAATTCTTAAGCATAATGCCCGTGGATTTTCATGATAATTTACCAAACATTGTCATATTTTGATGCGTAATAAAGCAAAAGCTCAAAAAGCTCTAAATCTTTATAGAGCTCGAGATAACACACTTTCAACAATTCAAAGTACACAAATCGTTAGCTGCAACCCAGACCAAGAAGAAAATTGGAAAACATTGTCAATTTTGTGTGACGTTTGACTACAGAAGAAGCAGAAAGAATGGGAGGCATGGAAAAATGGTGTTTAAATTCAACTGGCAGAACATTTTATCAAGCGAATATGCTAAAATATGGTCTGGTTTGGAAAAATGATGCAACAAACGGATTTTTTACATATATTCGACATTTTGTAGCTCACCGTGAACCATCAGTCTATATTTACAGCATTTTCGAAGAAAAACGTGTTTTAGATGTTGTCTTTAAGAACCGTTTTTCTGTATACATGACCTCTTTCATTTTCTTTTACGGCCATATGCAGCGCACAATTGCCAAACATTTTCAATTTTTTTCTTAGTCTATGTTGTGGCTAACGATCCATGAGACCAAAAACACTACATTGACAATATTCTGAGCTCTGTGTGAATTTAGAGCTTTTTGAGCTTTTCTCACGGTGTGCTTTTATCTAAATAAGACAACAGTAAATTTTCGCCAAAATCATATGGAAAGTTGCTTAAAAATACACGTAGCAAATTTCATGAAAATCCAATCACTACAGAAAAAAATATCTTTGTTTTTTAAGTGGCCGGTTAGAAGTTTTGACTAGTATAGGTTATATTTTGTAAACATGTATGGACTATACTAGAAAGAAAATGTTTACTATCTAACCTGCTTCCCTCTTTTCGGTGATAAACTCCTTCTCTGTGAGTCCTCATCAACCTCTACTGATACCATGGCAACGTTCCCACTGGCCTGTATTTGACCTTGATTGAAGGTCAGGGGCCCAGATGGGGGCGATGTTTGTGTAGGTATAGAGACACCAGAGTCCATTCTGGGGCCACCGAGGGGGACTGCCATGGGGATCAATTGTCCTGGGATTGGGGCTGTAATGAAGTAAATATTACATAATTGCTGCTTGAAAACATATGCAAAGCCACTGAAACTTACCGAAAGACCTTTCAAAAGATTGATTTTTACAAAATAACAAATACTTTTAGAGTGTTTTGTTCTTCAATAATATTTGTCAATGAGAGAATTTACGTGACAAAGGTAACATCAAAAGATGGAGGTCTTTGTTTGTGTGGACGGTTTGAGCATATCTCAAGGGCGTAATGCCCATTACGCACACTACGCACGTGCGTAATGTAAAAAAAATCGTGAACAGCTTTTGCCGTTTTTGTGTGTGTGTGTGTGTGTGTGTTTTGGGTTTCAGGAGCCTGACATGTATCCGTCTTCAATAGTACAATTAACTATAATTCCTTAAAAAATGACTTCGAATGAAGCTCAAATTCTGTCTCAAAGAAGGCTCAGAATCGTTCTCCTGCCATCCTGAATATCAAAATTTTCTCAGGGGAGGCCCCCGAACACCCCTAAAGAGAGGGGGAGACCCCCTCTCGTGCTCTCCCCCCCCCCCACTCGCGCCTACGGCGCTAGAGAACGCCGTAGGCGTTCTTGCACGCCTTCGGCGTGCGTATAATTTAAAACTTCCTGGTTACGCCCCTGTATCTAACATAAGTAGTATAAGCATAAATGATGTATCTTTCTCAAATAGCAACATTTTACACTGTTAAAATTCATAAAAGTTTCAGATTGCAAATCAAACTAACAAAGAGTAAACAATTTGTATGATATGGCACAAAAAATATTGGGATGAAAGGAGAAAATGCTGATTATTAGCATATTCTTATTTTGTCTCATTGTTTTTCCAAGCTTTTTCTATTACGGGCACGAAAACAGGGCTTATTTGGCAAAGGGATAGAGCATTATCTATATTGCCCACTGAAGCTATAGATATAAAAGGTCCAATATTTTGGTCAGAACAACAAATTAGAGGTGTAAAACTATTCTTATTTTGTTATTTTATATGCATACCCTATGTTGTGAGTACCCTTTTGAATTGTCTTCTCCAGAAAAATCAAATGAGTATCCAATAAATAGGGTGTGTGCAGCAATAAACAATAATTTTCCAATTTTGAGAAACAATTGCACTCTCCTATATGGAGCACTGTATCAACCCTTTACCAAACGAGACCTGGTTTTGACGCCTCTAATAGAATAGGCTTGAGAAACCATTGTTAATCAGCATTTTCTAATTTTGTCTCAATATTTTCTGAGCTAAGTTGTACACAGATTCCATCTTCAGCATCCATTTGGACATCTGCAACAGCTCTCAAATTGGACAACCCTATAATTTAATCTTTTGGGAAAGGGTTAAACATTACCTATATTGTCCATGGAGGCTATAGGTATATAAGTGCCTGTGTTTGGATTGAAGTAGAACTGTCTGACTGCACCCTGTCCTGTCTGAGTCTTTGATGACATCACTTCTTTACCTACAACATAGGGGTGATAATTGAGATAATTCTTTCTGTAATTATCTAGAAAATATACAGTTAGCCTGGTAGAAAACTAAAACAAGCAGTAGATGCAGAATTTCACATTTGAACTATGAATTTTGTCACAAGCATTTTTTCCATTTTCCACAGTTTTTATCATGAGGACATCAAAAAGTGTCAATATGCAGGAATGGGTTAACAATCGTCAATGTAGAAGCGTAATAAATCAGCTCAAAAATATTTATGTGTAATAATCTGTAATACACTTATATTTATAAATTGAATCTGGCGAAAATGTTCAGTTTTCTAATAAGGGTAGCCAAAATGTCAAGTTTTCCAATAAGGGTGACCAAAGCATCCAGTTTTCCAATAAGACTAGCAAAAACATTTGTAGCCAAAATGTCCAGCTAAAACATAATGTGGCCAAAACATGAATCCTCAGATTTTCATACAAAAGAAGCCACATTTCAAACTCTCTATCTCTCACCTCTAACTTCCTTCACCGCTGCAGGTCGTGCAGGTTTTGGTTTAGCCGTGTTCTGGAAGTGTAAATATGGATCCTTGACCGTAGTTCTGCCTTTCTGATACGAGGCCTTGCCGTAGATCTGCGTCATGTAGTCTTCATTCTCAAACATGGACTTGGCTGCTTTCTGAAATATTTGAGATTAACCCTTTCACAAACGACAAATTTGAGGGTAGTCCTTAATGAAAGCAGATGCAGATGTTAAATTCTTGTTGATAAAGGTAGAATTTGTACACAATATAAGCACAGAAAATATTGAAGCAAAAGAAGAAAATGCTGATCATCAGCATTTTCTTCTTTTGCCTCAATGTTTTCCAAAGCCATTTCTATTTTGGGATGTCAAAACCAGGTCTTTTTTTGAAAAGGGTTAAACGGTGCATTCAACCCTTTCCCGAACAACAAAATAACGGATGCTAGTAATATGGATCCTTGACCGTAGTTCTGCCTTTCTGATACGAGGCCTTGCCGTATATCTGGGTCATGTAGTCTTCATTCTCAAACATGGACTTGGCTGCTTTCTGAAATATTTGAGATCAGAATAAGTAAGTGTTAAAATTATTATATCCCTTCCGAAATAACAAAATACAAACATTTTCTTAGTTATCACAAGGGCCGTCAGAGACGGACAATGCTCCCCGAATAAGGCATTGTTACAATAAATGTATGCCATTGAGAGCACTTTATTGTCAAATATGAAATTTCATCAAATTCTGAGAAATTAGAGAAATTAGAGAAAAACTGTGTTTTACCTTAAGTTCCCTTTTCCCATGACGAGGCCTCAAATCCAATAACAGGGAAAAATAAATCGGCATTATGTCATAGGGAGTTCACATGGTAAGTTTCATTTGATTTGGCCCAAAGGTTATGGAGAAATCACTTCGGACGGACGGACGGACGGACGGACGGACGGACGGACGGACGGATGGAATGACGGACGGACAGACAAGGCGGCGACTATATGCTCTCCCTTCGGGGAGCATAAAAATGAAATTTTACCCTTTCACATCAACAAAATTTTTTACTGGTCAAATTTGTAAGCTGACATAGATGGCAATATCAACAAGAGGCCCAGGAGGGCCTGAATCGCTCCACTGGTTAAAGTGGAAGAATTATCCCATGATTTCTTGTAAGCCTTACACAGCGGCAGCCAAATCTTGATATTTGTGAATAAATTTTGAAGAGAGACTCAAAGAACATTCTTGCAAAGTCTGGTTAAAATTGGCTCAATGGTTGATTTTTAAAGAATTTTCTTATGATTTCTCTAAGTCTGGTAACCCCCTTTCTCCCTGCCACGGCCACATTTTTTTGACAAATATAAACATTTGTGAACAAATTTTTAAACGAACGACTAAAGGCACATTCCTGCAAAGTTTGGTTCAATTGGGCACACTGGTTGATTGTTAAAGAATTTTCTTATGATTTCTGCAAGTCTGATAAGCCCCTTCCTCCCTGCAACGGCCACATTTTTTGACAAATGTAAAAAATTGTGAATAAATTTTGAAAAGAGAGACTCAAAGAACATTCCTGAAAAGTCTGGTTCAAATTGGCCCAATGGTTGATTTTTAAAGAATTTTCTTATGATTTCTGCAAGTCTGATAAGCCCCTTTCTCCCTGCCACGGCCACATTTTTTGACAAATATAAAAATTTGTGATTAAATTTTGAAAAAGAATGACTCAAGGCACATTCCTGCCAGGTTTGGCTGAAATTGGCCAAATGGTTAATTTTTAAAGATTTTTTTTATGATTTCTTTAAGTCTGATAAGCCCCTTTCTCCCTGCCACGGCCACATTTTTTGACAAATATAAAAATTTGTGAACAAATTTTGAAAAGAATGACTTAAGGCACATTCCTGCCAGGTTTGGTTCAAATTGGCCCAATGGTTGATTTTTAAAGAATTTTCTTATGATTTCTTTAAGTCTGATAAGCCCCTTTCTCCCTGCCACGGCCACATTTTTTGACAAATATAAAAATTTGTGATTAAATTTTGAAAAAGAATGACTCAAGGCACATTCCTGCCAGGTTTGGATGAAATTGGCCAAATGGTTAATTTTTAAAGATTTTTTTTTATGATTTCTTTAAGTCTGATAAGCCCCTTTCTCCCTGCCACGGCCACATTTTTTGACAAATATAAAAATTTGTGAACAAATTTTGAAAAGAATGACTTAAGGCACATTCCTGCCAGGTTTGGTTCAAATTGGCCCAATGGTTGATTTTTAAAGAATTTTCTTATGATTTCTTTAAGTCTGATAAGCCCCTTTCTCCCTGCCACGGCCACATTTTTTGACAAATATAAAAATTTGTGATTAAATTTTGAAAAAGAATGACTCAAGGCACATTCCTGCCAGGTTTGGATGAAATTGGCCAAATGGTTAATTTTTAAAGATTTTTTTTATGATTTCTTTAAGTCTGATAAGCCCCTTTCTCCCTGCCACGGCCACATTTTTTGACAAATATAAAAATTTGTGAACAAATTTTGAAAAGAATGACTTAAGGCACATTCCTGCCAGGTTTGGTTCAAATTGGCCCAATGGTTGATTTTTAAAGAATTTTCTTATGATTTCTTTAAGTCTGATAAGCCCCTTTCTCCCTGCCACGGCCACATTTTTTGACAAATGTAAAAATTTGTGAACAAATTTTGAAAAGAATGACTCAAGGCACATTCCTGCCAGGTTTGGTTCAAATTGGCCCAATGGTTGATTTTTAAAGAATTTTCTTATGATTTCTCTAAGTCTGATAAGCCCCGCCCTGCCACGCCCACATTTTTTGACGAATCAAAAATTTGTGAACAAGTTTTGAAAAGGGTCACCCAAGGAACATTCCTGCCAAGTTTGGTCAAAATTGGCCCACTGGTATAAGAGGAGAAGATGTTTAAAGAAAAAGTTAACGGACGGACGCACGGACAGACGGACGGACGGACGCACGACGGACACAACGCCATGACAATAGCCCGCTGGCCTTCGGCCAGTGGAGCTAATAAAAACTGAGTTCATGTACATTTTAGCACAGAAAACATTGATGCATTTAACAGGAGAAAATATTGGCATTCAGAATTTACGTGTTATGTCTCAATGTTTTCCAAACAAAAGACAAAGTCAAAACAAGGTTTTGTGTAGAAAACAGTTATGTTTTCAAAAGCATAATAAGGGAATTAACTATGAGGAGCATAAGTCACATAGAAATGAATGGATTGATGCAAATTACTTCCCTTTGATCACAATTAAAAATCTGTGATCTGGAAAAAAGGCCATCTTGGCATTTGAGAACGCCATGGATCCAGATCAGCCTGCACATATGAACAGTCTGATCAGGCCCCATGTTCTACCCATTACAACACATTAACTATTTTTGAATCCCCGAAAGGAAAAGGCTTTAGAAAACATTGTGGAAAATGAAGAAATTGCTTGTGACAAGCAATTTCTTCATTTCCCACAATGTTTTCTACCCAAAAAGTCCAAAAGATTTTAAGCTTTATTCACTTGAAATTGTCGTCTGCAACATCTTTGAATTTGGAACAACCCAAAATATTGTCGTTTGGTAACGGGTTAATAGCTTTTCATGATCAGTTGCAACTAGAGTTCTGATCAGCCTGCAATGGCAAAGTCTGATGTTGAAACATGAAAATCTCAAAATGCTGATAGGACCCTGTTTCCAAATCCCAGCTAGTTTCTTTCTTTTCCATCTTTCAATCTTTCAATCAAATTTTTTAAAGCTTAACCCATTACCAGACGGCAAAATTTTGGATTCTAATTTGAAAGCTGTTGCAGACGACAGTTTCAAGTTGATGAAATTTTGCGTTGGAAAACACTGTAGTAAATGAAGAAATTGCTTGTCACAAACAATTTTTTCATTTTTCACAATGTTTTCCCTAGCCTTTTCTTGTAAAGGAGTCAAAATGTGTCACTGCGCAGAAATGGGTTAACCTTTTTTCAATCTAGTTGAGAGATGGTTGGAACCAGACCAATTTGAAAGGAGATACTTTATTTTGTCATCAAAATGCATCATTGTGTGGTTATGGGTTAAATTCAAACTCACTTTATATTGAGGTCTGTTTGCTATGCTAGTAACCGGTCTCTTTACAGGCTGTTTCTTCGGCTCAACCTTTGGTTCCCGTTTCTGTTCCTGAAGTCGGTTCCGTATTCCATATCTCCCAGCAGGCTTTGCTGGGGCTGGGTCCGGCATCTTTGCAGCGCCGGGTACCGATGTTTGCTGTTTCTTCTTTAATGCAGCTATGACCATGTCATCAGTAACTTCTCGCTACAAAAAATATATGACCTGTGATGTTATAAGGGAGTTTGTGTAAAGAAACAAAAAAAAAAAAGGTGTGACAGACTGGAATGCTTACTTTCCTTTTCATCAACAGCAAAATTTCAGAAAGTTTCAATTTGAGAGCTGCAACTTTTGACAAAAAAGATGTTGATTAAGATAGGAAAGCTACCGAGACAAAATCACAAATGATGAAATGTTCTTCATTTTCATCAACATCTTAGCATCAAAATATTTTGTTGTTTAGAAAATGTTAACCCTATCCCAAATTCCAAAATTGTGGATGGTTAATAAAGGATGAATTTGCGTGCAATTTAGAATGGAAATATTGAGGCAAAAGGAAACAAAATGCATTTTCCAATAGCGACATCAAAACGAGTTCTTCTTTGGGAAAGGGTTAACCTTAAGCACTTATGCATTCAAACTGGTTCATTGTTTACAAAATGTTTTAACCAGGCAAAAAAGTATTTCAAACAACTACAAGAAATGACGCAATAAAGAAAGCTGTATTTTACAGCAGCGTTGACAGGGTTTAAATGTCAAACAATCACAATACCGCCTGCCTTTGTCAACAAAATTGTTACAATGTTTAACCCTTCCCCAAACACAAACTTTGGATTGAATTGGCATCTTTAAAAGACACAGCTCGGGAAAACATAGAGGAAAAAGGAGAAAATGCTGATGATCAGCATTTTCTCCTTTTGCCTCAATATTTTGCCTCATAAATTAAGCACAAGTCCTATTTCTATAATCATCATCCATCAATATTTGTTGTTTACAGCAACTTACATAAATTAATGAAATGAGTCTAGTTATATGAATGTTTGGGAAAGAGTAAACCCATTCCTAAACTGCAGAATTTTTGACTTTCAAATTCATTGCTTGATCAGACCACAAAATTTATGCATTTAGTGTGCGATATAGCATGGAAAATATTAAGGTTAAAGGAAAAGATGCTCCTTATCAACATTTACTTTTTTGCCTAGGTGTTTTTTCCAAGTGTATTCTGTAGATCTATTACGATTGTCAAAATTTGGTCTTGTTTGAGAAAGGGTTAAATGTGAAATGTCATAAATACACTTTCAGTCACTCAACCCTATGTAGTTAGTGCTACGAGGGCTGTCCTAAAAGTTTCGGGACAAGTGCCATAACTTTTTTATTTATTAATATTTCCCATTAATTTTCGCACCACTGATAGCTGCAATATTATTCTATTGAATGATAGTCTCATTTCAATAACGGTACATAGATGCACGAGAAATCGTCTCCATAGTAACGTCAGGTAGGCGTGAGCGGGGCACCTTGACGTCGCCGCGCAATAGGAATTATTACACACCAATTATGTATCGCAATTAACGCCTCTATACGTCTTTGATGTCGCAAAAAATTATGACGCGAACGTGTACGGCGTTAACGACGTCATTTCCTGTATTTACGGTGCAAACAAGTGACGTCTTTGAAAACACAGGCGTGAATTAAGTGCGAAATGAACCCGGAACAGCGATATTCAGTGAAATTTTGTGTTTTGATGGGGAAAAGTAGATCACAGACACTTTCGATGATACAATCTACCTATGAAGCGGCAGCAATGTCAAGAACACGCATTTACGAGTGGTATAACACCTTCAAACGCGATCCTACACGCCAACCTACCGATCTTCCTGGGACAGGGCGGCCCAGTGTACTGTTAGGTAACGCACTCGAATTTGAAGCATTATTGAGATCTGACAGGAGATTAACTGTACGTGACATTGCTTTGAAAACTGGACTTATATCCTCCTCCATTCATAGGATCATTAGACATGAGCTTGGTATGGTAAAAGTATGTGCCAGATGGGTCCCGCGTGTGTTGTCCAGCCAGAAAAAGCTGCAGCGAGTCGCTGACAGTACGGCTTTCCTTTGGCCAGGGCTGTACAGAAGAAGAGAACGGAGAAGGATGACAAATTTTACCTTCATCATGACAACGCCACTCCTCATACCTCATCCTTCACCAAGAGCGTACTTGCTGAGAAAACAAGAGGGCCATTTGCCCTGAAGCGCTCACCTGATATAATATAACTTTTTGTATACCAATTTTCAGGTTGATTGGACAAAAAATGTGACCTCTAGGGTGCACACAAGGTTAGCTAAGATTTGACCTTGTGACCTAGAATTGATCAAGACAATCATTCTGATCAATTTTCAGGTTGATTACCGAATGATTGGGCAAAAATGAGGCCTCTAGAGTGCACACAAGGTTTTCCAAAGATTTTACCTCATGACCTAGTTTATGACCCCAGATGACTCAATTTCGATCTTGTCAGAGAATTGATCAAGACAATCATTCTGATCAATTTTCAGGTTGATTGGGCAAAAAATGTGGCTTCTAGAGTGCACACAAGGTTTTTCTAAAATTTGACCATGTGACCTAGTTTTTGACCCCAGATGACCCAATTTCGAAGTTGTCCGAGATTTCAACAAAACAATCATTCTGAGCAAATTTCAGGTTGATTGGGCAAAAAATGTGGCCTCTAGAGTGCACACAAGGTTTTTCTAAGATTTGACCCCATGACCTAGTTTTTGACCCCAGATGACCCAATTTCGAACTTGTCCGAGATTTTATCAAGACCATTATTCTGATCAATTTTCAGGTTGATTGGGCAAAAAATGTGGCCTCTAGAGTGCACATAAGGTTTTTCTAAGATTTGACCCCATGACCTAGTTTTTGACCCCAGATGACCCAATTTCAAACTTGATCAAAATTTTATGCTAGGTTCCCACTGCCGATCAAATCAACTCGATCAAACCCGACCTAGCGATCGAGTACCGGTCGAGGTCGGTCGGCAAGGGTGATCGGGATAAGTCGAGATGGTCGAGTTTGGTCTGCATCGATCGGTAATCCTGCCAACTTGTTTTGACACGTCAAAAAAATCCGTGTAGCGGTCGAGTAGAAAACACATCGGGAAGATGCTCGAGTATCGATCGTATAGAAGATCGAGCTGATCGACAATCACTCTAGTAGAGATTGTGTGTGCTCGAGTCGATATCTTTTACCGGGATTTGATTGGATGAACAGTTGGAGCAGAAGTCGAGTTGATCGGGAATGCGTTCGGGAATAACTCGTACAAGTCGAGGTGGTCGAGTGCTTCCAACTGCTCTATGGCAGCGGATCAACTCGATCTACTCGATCGCTTAAGTGCACTCGATCAATCCCGACCATATGACTTCTTCTCGATCTCTAGTCGATCAAACCCGACCTCTTCATCCGATTTGATTGAGTGAACAGATGAATCAGAGGTCGAGTTGATCGGGTGTGGTCAGATATTACTCGAGTACAAGTCGAGGGAATCGAGTGCTCGCTCGGTGCAGGTCGGAATACAAATTATCTACCCGATCACACTCGATCTCCAGACCCGACTGATTCACGACCAGGTCGATCTTCTACCCGATCAATACACAATCGCTTCTCGATCATTTTTGTACTCGATCGCACTCGACTGTTTTTGCATGTCAAAAAAGCTCGAGTAGGAAACCCGAGCGATGCAGATCAAATTCGATCATCTCGACTGCTCCCGATCACTCTTGCAGACCTAACTCGACCTGTATTCGACCGCTTGATCGAGTTGATCTGGTCGGCAGTGGGAACACCAGGTCCTGTGGTAATAAATGTGTACAAACAGCACGAGATCCCGCGCAGAGTATATTAACAGAAATATTGAATATTATTGGAAATTGCGTTTCACGTGAGTCCCCGCTCTTAGACATAACACGCACGATTGATATAATGATATTAAACGCCTCAAAGAATGCATTAATCTTTATATTTAATGAGATTAAGAATGAGTCAATAGCTAAAAGTACATTTACGTCACATTTAAATTATGTACATATTCAAACTGACAATATTATGAAGTTTTTATGAATATGTGATAATCACAGACGCTGCAAAAAGATTCTCATTCAGAACACCTAGAATAGAATCAGCTCGATCTGGTCGTGTACAGATCGAGATGGTCGGGTATTGATCGTGTAGGACTCGAATTAAGGTCCGGGTGATCGGGTAGACATCGGAAAGATGGTCGGGCTACAGTCGGGAAATGATCGGGAGTGCTCGGGCAGGGGTCTAGTTTGATCGACTAGAGATCGAGAAGAAGTCGTGTACATACATTTGGTCGGGCTTGATCGGGTAAATTAGGTGGTCGAGTAGATCGAGTTGATCAGATCGGCAGTGGGAACCTAGCATTATCAAGACAATCATTCTGAGCAAATTTCAGGTGGATTGGGCAAAAAATGTGGCCTCTAGAGTGCACACAAGGTTTTTCTAAGATTTGACCCCGTGACCTAGTTTTTGACCCAAGATGACCCAATTTCGAACTTGTCCTAAATTTTATCAAGACAAAGCGAAAATTAATGGGAAATATTAATAAATAAAAAAGTTATGGCACTTGTCCCGAAACTTTTAGGACAACCCTCGTACTTTCAATAAAATACTTCACTTAACAAAAATTTTATTTCATCAATTTTTGTTATTTTCCGCAACAAATTTAAATTCAAACCAGAGTAATTTTTTTGCAAACAACAGAATTTCGGAAAAATCTATTTGAAAGATTCTTTACACAACATGCTAGATGTAAATTAGTATGCAATACATGTATTGGTACATCAAATAACAGGAAATATTGATCTAAAAGGGGTATTTTCTTCTTTTACCTTAAAATTTTCCCGAGCGTTTTTTTATATCAGATATCAAAACCAAAACTTGCGTCAGAACAAGTTTGACCCATTATCACATAGAGATTTTTTTTACTCCCTGTAAGATCATAACTTTGGAAAACACAATGGAAAATGAAGGAATTGCTTGTGACAAACAATATCTTCATTTCCCTCAATGTTTTCTTCCATTAAAGACCAAAATATGTAAAATTTCATTTACTTAAAATTGTCGTCTGCATCATTTTTGAATTCAAACAAGACTAAAATTTTGCCGCCTGGTAAAGGCTTAAGAAGGATAGAGTAAAAAATATGAGTGCAGTGCTTGTCAGGGTTGTGAATTATGAAACAATTGTTGCCTTTTTTGTTCGGCAGGAAATGAGAGCAGAACAAAGGCCAATAAAAATATTCAACTTTTTTAGTAACAAAAAAGTATTTAACCCTTTACCAGACGAGAAATTTTTGGACTGTTCCGATTTGAAAGGTGATGCAGATGACAATTTCGAGTTGGTGAAATTTTAAAAATCTGTTGTCAAACAGAAAATTGGTCACAAGCAATTTCTTCATTTTCCAAAATGTTTTCCCAAACATATTTTGAGGGGCATCAAAAAACAACACTGTGTGCGAATGACAATCTGTGACCCATTCCTACACACTGATGCTTTTTAACACCCTTCAAGAAAATGGTTGGAAAACATAGTGGAAAATGAAGAAATTGCTCAATTTCATACTTGCTTTGTCAACTGCAACATATATAAATTTGGATTTGGTCTTAAATGTTGGGGTCTGGTCTTGGGTTTATCGCTTTTCTAGGCTTTCTTTACAAGGTCTTTATATTTCTCTAAAATTGTCTCAATGTTTTCTATAGCTTCTTCCTTTCTATCAGGGACATTAAAACCAGGACTTGTTAGCGAAAGTATTAACCCATTACCAGATGGCAAACTGTCAGTCTGGTACATATTCAAAGATGTTGTAGACGACAATATCAAGTGAATGAAATATTACATTTTTGGTCTTTCTGGGTGGAATCTAGAACTGTCACAGAATGTGACTTGATATCCCTGCAAAAGCTTTCACTATGAAAAAGGGCAATAAGTGTACCAAGTTTGAAATTGCTAGCACTCATGGTTTAGCAGATATGATCTGGACAAAATGCAAGGATACAAACAACAAAGGGCAATAACTCAAAAATAGGGCATGGCAGAGTAGTGATTCTTGTACCTGACACTTCCCCACAATATGATCTATAAGTGTACCAAGTTTGAAGTTGCTAGCACTTATGGTTTAGAAGATATGTTCCGGACAAAAAGGCAACGGTACACACAACATAGGGCAATAACTCAAAATGTGGGTGTAGCAGAGTACCTATTTCTTTTACATGGCACTTTCCCACAATGAGATCTATATGTGTACCAAGTTTGAAGTTGCTAGCACTTATGGTTTACAAGATATGTCCCAGACAAAAATGCAAGGGTAAAAACAACAAAGGGCAATAACTCAAAAAGTGGGCGTGGCAGAGTAACGATTCTTTTACAATACAATTCTCCACAAGGAGATCTATAAGTATACTAACTTTGAAGTTGATTGCACTTACGCTTTAGAAGATATGTTCCCCACAAAAATGGAAGGTTACAAACAACAATGGGCAATAACTCAAAAAGTGGGCGTGGCAGAGTAATGGTTCTTGTACATGACACTTCCCCACAATGAGAGCTTACATTTATGGTTTAGAAGATATGCTCTGGAGGAGTATTTTGTACACAGACAAACAGACAGACATACAGGTTGATTCTAGTATACCCCATCAAACATCCGTTTTGCGTAGTATAAATATAGTGTTTTCCAAAGCCTTTATTTTGTGAGGAGTCCAAAAGCGCCAATGAGTGTTAACGGGTTAGTCTACATACCTCGACTTCTCTCCGCAGTTTAGATATAGCACCATCCACCATCTTCTGTATGTGTCCCAGGTCTTTGCTGGTGCTGAATTCATAAACAAAACATGATGGTCTTATTTCAATAACTAACTTACTAACTTATAATATTAACCCTTTCCCAAACAACACAATTTTAGGGTGATTCACTTCAAAAACTGCCACAAATGACAAAATATATGTTATTAAAGATAGAATTTGTGTAAAATATGGCACAGAAAATATTGAGACAAAAGGAGAAACTGCTGGTTATCAGCAGTTTCTTCTTTTGTCTCAATGTTTTCCCAAGCCTTTCCTATTACGGATGTCAAAACCAGGTCTTGTTTGGGAAAGGGTTAAGCCGAAGTGAGAAAATGCTTGGCATCAGTATTTTCTTCTTTTGCCTTAGTCTTTCCAAAGCCTTTTCTAGCAGGTATGGCAAAATTCATCATTGTTTGGGAAAGGGTAATTCCTTTCTCAAACTCAACAAGAGCTGTCCGAAGACAGCGTGCTCGACTTTCTAAGTTGCTTAGTATAAAGGGGGCATTACTCAAAATATAGTGGAGCCAGGGTCATGGGCCCTAAAAGTAAGGTAGAGGGTGTGATGGTGAATAAGTATTCCAAGTTTGGGTTGAATCCCTTTGATAGTATGGAAGTTATTGATGTTTGAAAAAACTTTAACCTTTGTTGCAACGCCAACGCCAACACCGACGCCCGGGTGACAGTATAAGCTCTCATTTTCTTCGAAAAGTCGTGCTAAAAATTATAGACTAGATCCAGGGTGTCTACAGTCAGGGAAAAAGTCAGGGAAAAAACTATTTTTTCAAGGTCAGGGAATTGTCAGGGAAATTTTGAATTGGTCAGGGAATTTTACAGTTTAAGCAAAAGTCAGGGAAAAGTCAGGGAATTTTGAAATAATTGGTGTATGAATGATAAAAAGATAAAAGAATAACATTAATAATAATGTACATGTAATAAGTAGTATTCAAATAGTAATACAGTTACAGTTAGTAAAGTTAGAGGTGGAAAGGGTTGGCGCCTTGGCGGTAGGGGTGGAGGAGGCCAACATTTTCATAAATTAATGTGCAAAATACGGTAAACATAAGTCAGGGAAATTTGATTTTAGTCAGGGAAAAGTCAGGGAAAAGTCAGGGAATTTTGCTTTGCTCAAACTGTGGACACCCTGAATTCTATTCCAATTTGACAGAAAGATTAGGAACAAATCAACAATCTCTGATGTTTGGTAAAGGATATAACGATAAAGATAAGAGTAATTCTGTCAAGACAAGATCCAATTTCTGCAGTATCATAAAATTTGATTTTCTAGTTCTATTTTAGAATTACCTGTGTGAAATAGAATCTGAAATTTCATTGTAAACTACTTTGGATGTCGTTCCAGCAAAAAAACAACAACATTGAAAACAGATCAAAAGCAAAAATGCATATCAGAATAGGGAATTTGTCTTACATTTTTTCCGCATTGGAGGCGTATCTTGCATCTATAGAAAGTTAGTTACCATTTATGGTCACACAACTGTTCCAGAACAAGACCTGGTTTTGACGCACATGAGTAAATTTTTGGCTAAAGAAAATATTGAAGAAAAGGAGGAAAATGCTTTTTATTTTCCACCTCTTTAAAGACAATTTACATTCTGACAGGTTGATTAATCAATTATCTTGTCGTATGTAACACCTCTGACTTTGGACAGGTCCACAATTCAAGGAAACACTTGGATCTTTCCCAAATGGCAAAAGCTTGGACTGTTCCAATTTGAAAGCTGCTGCAGATCACAATTTGTTGATATTTCTAAAGATAGGATTTGTGCACAAAAACAAACCAGAAAATATTGACACAAAAAATTAAACTGGTAATTAGTTTGATTGTTTTCTCAAGTTTTTTTTTAAAAGGACAAGTCAAGACCAGGCCTTATTTGGGAATGGTTAACCCTTTCCCAAACAAGACCTGGTTTTGAAGTCTTCATTTGAAAAGATTTTAAAAACATTGAGACAAAAGAAGAAAATGCTGAAAATCTGCATTTCTGCTTTTGCCTCAACATTTTCAATGTTATATTGCACACAACTCCAATCTTTATCAACATTTATTTTGCGGTCAGCTGCAGCCTTTGAATTAGGCTACTTTAAAATATTGCTGTAAAAGGACAAAATGCTCACCTATCATTATACAGGGTTTCCAGTACATTATAAACCTCCACCTCTTTTCTGCCCTTGAATACCGTCTCTAAATTTGCCTCCAATATTCCACGATTTTTCTGCACCTGCCGCAGAATGCTCTCGGCATCTTTAAATCCAGGCAGTAACGGAGCATTAAAGTGGCTAAATGAGAGGTCAGGCACTGTTTTGTAAGGGGAACATGGTTCTTTTTCTGGCATTTTCTGAAAAAAAAAAACAAGATAAGTTTGTGAAACACCAATGCCCCCGAAATATCCAGAGAATATTTTTTTAGAATAGTCAAAATCAAAATAGTTGTTGATAAAATAGTATTCATATAAATGTACAACATAACATGGAAAACATTAAGGCAAAAGGAGAAAATGCTGATTATCAGCATTTTTTCTTTTGTTACAATGTTTTTGTAAGCGATGACGTTGTCTACATTTTTGCATATAATGATTATCCTTCTGATGATTTTTGTACACCGCGAAATTCTAAAGATATGTTCTACAATAAGTTCGGTCTCTCACTAATTGATTTATGTTGTTCTCACAACATTCATATATTAAATGGTAGAGTATCTGGCGATATGGTCGGTAACTACACTTGTACTGCTAACCAAGGGGCAAGTGTAGTAGATTATATGATTTGTTCTACTGAATCAGGGTGCCCACCCTTCATCTGGAATAAAATTCCCTGACTTTTCACTGACTTTTCCCTGACCAAAATTCATTTTTCCCTGACCTTTTTTCGCGTGAAATGGCCTCATTTCCCCCTAAAGCTGTCTGATCAATCCCCTATTTATTACGATTTCTTACAATAACAATTCAAATGTGATGGTTGAACTTACATGCTTAAAATGCTAAAAATTTTAAACATGATGAAGAGAAAAAGTTCATTTTGTACTGCTTGAAATAGTTATATACACTTTCTTTGACAACAGTTGAAATGTTAGTGTCATTCTCATGAAAGGTGTTTATAGGACAGATTTGCTTCCACTCCAACCTTTTTCCATTTTAAATATTCACTGACCAATTAATAAGGTTCTTACTAATCTAGATACGTTCCAATCAAAATTTCCTGCCCTGATAGCCTTTCACAATCATTTTCACTAAGAATTAATTATGTTTAGTAGTTATTTTCATTCATTTTATGGACAAAAATGGGAAAAATAGAGCATTTCAAAACCAGTTTTGTGCTAAAATTGATTCTTTATCAACCAGGTACAAGTGCAACTAATGAATGTTTGTAGGAAACTTGTGATAATGGATATATTTGAGGGCTTTTATTCACTTGACATCAAAATGTCACTGAAAGAAGACAATGGTAATTATCTAAGTGATTTGGAAGGAGATGGCATTTTGACCTAAATCATGTTACACTCATTATCAAACTCAAAAGCAATTAAATCAAATGATGCACAGTCCTAGCAGCTGTACAAGTATTAATCCACATAATGTAACTACCCTCTTAGTATCAATATTTCTTCAACCTTCTCTGGAGATGTTCAATATTCTTCTCTTTACTGTCAGCATCTTTCCTCTTGCTTAAGATTTAGCCATTAGAGCATTAGATTTCAATAGAAGATCCATTTAAAATGTTAAGCCTTAATTTAAAATGATAAGTGCAGAGTCATGTATAAAAGAACAACTGGTTTGTTAATTAAAACCTGAAAAATGCCATAGATATGATTATCTGTTTTACTTTATTTCATTTTTTTCTATTTGTTTTGTTTGAACAAAAGAAAATTTCAAAATTCCCTGACTTTTCCCTGACTTTTTAAGCTTTTCAGATTTCCCTGACCATTTTTCAAAATTCCCTGACTTTTCCCTGACCTTGAAGAAAATACAAATTTCACTGACTTTTCCCTGACCAGTGGGCACCCTGCTGAATTGTTCAAATTTGTTACTAATTTTTCTATCCTCGAAAATGACGAGTCTGTGCATTTCCCATTACGTTGTACGTTAGAGTACTATAGAACTGAAACCGTAACTCCATTAGAATATGTTCATACTAATAATACACCATGGACCAAGTTCAAATGGAACAATTTTCACAAGGATGATTTTAATTCTAGGTTTTCCATGTTTTTCAGTGATTTCAAGAGGAAGATTAATAGTAATCCAGATCAAAATGCAGTGTTCTTCCTTAACGATTTTATACAGACTCTCAGTAATTCTGCAGATAAAATGGTTATTCGTAAAAAGTCAGTTGAAAATGATGTAAATGTACCCAAATGGTGGGATAGAGAATGCGATAGTGTCAAGCAAAGAAAATGCAAGTTTTTGCGGAGATTTAGAAACCTTAATCAAATCTCAGATTTAATTAATTATAAAACATGGAGGAACAAGCAAATTCATTGAATTGATATCCCCCGCCGAATATATTTTCATTGTCAATAAAGTAGCGCGGAAACGAATATAACTCTGTATGTATATGGCTTCAACAGAACGAATATCACTCTGTATGTATATGGCTTCAACAGAACGAATATCACTCTGTATGTATATGGCTAAAACAGTCAGGGGCAGTTACTCTAAATTCGACGGTCGAACCGGGTAACCCCGACGATATGCGCATGTCCTCATTGTAGTAAAGCTGTGTGCCAAGTTTCATTGAAATCCGGTGTATAATTTTCAAGAAATAGCGCGGAATCGAATATCACTGTATGTATATGGCTTAAACAGTCAGGGGCAGTAACTCTAAATTCGGCGGTCGAACCGGGTAACCCCGACGATATGCGTATCCCCTCATTGTAGTAAAGCTGTGTGCCAAGTTTCATTGAAATCCAGTCTATACTTTTCAAGAAATAGCGCGGAAACGAATATCACTCTGTATGTATATGGCTAAAACAGTCAGGGGCAGTAACTCTAAATTCGGCGGTCGAACCGGGTAATCCCGATGATATGCGCATGTCCACTTTGTAGTGAAGCTGTGAGCCAAGTTTCATTGAAATCCGATCTATAGTTTTCAAGAAATAGCGCGGAAACGAATATCACTCTGTATGTATATGGCTTAAACAGTCAGGGGCAGTAACTCTAAATTTGGCGGTCAAACCGGGTAACCCCGACGATATGCACATGTCCACTTTGTAGTGAAGCTGTGTGCCAAGTTTCATCGAAATCCGGACTACAGTTTTCAAGAAATAGCGCGGAAACGAATATCACTCTGTATGTATATGGCTTAAACAATCAGGGGCAGTAACTCTGAATTCGACGGTCGAATCCGGTAACCCCGACGATATGCGAATGTCCTCATTGTAGTGAAGCTGTGAGCCAAGTTTCATTGAAATCCAGTCTATAGTTTTCAAGAAATAGCGCGGAAACGAATATCACTCTTTATGTATATGGCTTAAACAGTCAGGGGCAGTAACTCTAAATTCGGCGGTTGAACCGGGTAACCCCGACGATATGCGCATGTCCACTTTGTAGTGAAGCTGTGTGCCAAGTTTCATCGAAATCCAGTCTACAGTTTTCAAGAAATAGCGCGGAAACGAATATCACTCTGTATGTATATGGCTTAAACAGTCAGGGGCAGTAACTCTAAATTCGACTGTCGAACCGGGTAACCCCGACGATATGCGCATGTCCGCATTGTAGTAAAGCTGTGTGCCAAGTTTCATTGAAATCCGGTTTATAGTTTTCAAGAAATAGCGCGGAAACGAATATCACTCTGTATGTATATGGCTAAAACAGTCAGGGGCAATAACTCTAAATTCGGCGGTTGAACAGAGTAACCCGGACAATATGCGCATGTCCACTTTGTAGTGAAGCTGTGTGCCAAGTTTCATCGAAATCCGGTCTATAGTTTCCAAGAAATAGCGCGGAAACGAATATCACTGTATGTATATGGCTAAAACAGTCAAGGGCAGTAACTCTAAATTCGGCGGTTGAACCGGGTAACCCAGACGATATGCTCATGTCCACTTTGTAGTGAAGCTGTGTGCCAAGTTTCATCGAAATCCAGTCTACAGTTTTCAAGAAATAGCGCGGAAACGAATATCACTCTGTATGTATATGGCTAAAACAGTCAGGGGCAGTAACTCTAAATTCGGCGGTCGAACCGAGTAACCCCGACGATATGCGCATGTCCACTTTGTAGTGAAGCTGTGTGCCAAGTTTCATCGAAATCCGGTCTATAGTTTCCAAGAAATAGCGCGGAAACGAATATCACTGTATGTATATGGCTAAAACACTCAAGGGCAGTAACTCTAAATTCGGCGGTCGAACCGGGTAACCCCGACGATATGCTTATGTCCACTTTGTAGTGAAGCTGTGTGCCAAGTTTCATCGAAATCCAGTCTACAGTTTTCAAGAAATAGCGCGGAAACGAATATCACTCTGTATGTATATGGCTTAAACAATCAGGGGCAGTAACTCTGAATTCAATGGTCGAACCAGGTAACCCCGACGATATGCGCATGTCCTCTTTGTAGTGAAGCTGTGTGCCAAGTTTCATCGAAATCCGGTCTATAGTTTCCAAGAAATAGCGCGGAAACGAATGTCGGACGGACGGACGGACGGACGGACGGACGGACGGACGGAAGGACGGACGGACATGGCAAAAACAATATCCCCCCCGAAAAATTTTTTCGGCGGGGGATAACAAATTTAAATCAGTATGTAGAAAGAAAAAGTTTAATTATATGAAAAACAGAAGGATAGATCTTGTTAGAAATAGAAATAACCCAAAAGTGTTTTGGGGTATGCTCAAATCCGAGAAAAAATCAAACAATACTACAGTCTCTATTTGTTCTGTTGATTTCTTAAATCATTTTAAATCTCTTTTATCGCACAATTCTGATGTTAATGTGGCAAATGCAAATGAGCATGATCACAATATACATAATGACATTTTACGTAATCTGAGCCATCCCCAGAATTGCGATGATCTTAATAATCCTATTACGGATGACGAAATTATCAAAAGTGTGCGATCACTGAAAAATTGCAAGTCTCCGGGTCCTGATGGTCTTTGCGCAGAAATTTACAAGTATACTCTTAATGATACACTGCCGTATTTGAATTTATTATTTAATGAAGTTTTTGAACAATCAAATGTTCCGCTCAACTGGTGTAGGAGTATTATTACGCCAGTTCATAAAAAAGGGAGTATAGCAGATCCCAACAATTATCGAGGCATTTCTCTCATAGATTGTATTTGTAAAATTTTTGTGAATATTCTTACATCAAGATTAACAGCATGGTGTGATAAGTTTAATATTATAGATGAATCACAAGCAGGATTTCGTGCAAATTATTCTACATTTGACAATATTTTCATACTTATGTCTGTTGCTCAAAAGTATTTATCCAAAAGGAAAGGTCGATTTTATTGTATTTTTATTGACTACGAAAAGGCTTTTGATAGTATTGACCATGAGAAGTTATGGGATGCTTTTAAACGCAAAGGCATTAACAACCAGTTTTTGTCAACACTTCAGTCTATGTACGGACAGTTGAAATCATGTGTTAAGGTTGGCGACTCTTTAACAGATTATTTCGACTGTAACGTCGGTACCCGTCAGGGATGTTGTGGAAGTCCGAAAATATTCTCCTTGTTCATCAATGATCTGGCATCATATGTTAACAGGACGAGCGATTCTGGCATTTTCATATCTGAAACTGTCCATAAATTGAATTTATCAATGTTTGCAGACGACGTATCAAGCTTTGCAGATACTGTTGCTCGACTACAACAGCAGATTAATAGTATATCTGATTTTTCAATATCTGTTGGTCTAAAAATTAATATTGACAAAACAAAGATTATAGTCTTCAGGAATGGAGGCATAGTAAAACAAACAGAAAAGTGGTATCTAAACAATAATGAAATTGAAATAGTCCCATTCTATAAATACCTAGGTATATATTTTTCATCTAAATTATCGTGGTCCAAAACTCACGAAATGTTGTCTCTTCAAGCTACAAAAGCAGTGAATTATATTTTTCGTCTACGTAGACATTTTTGTTTTTTAGAAATAACAGATATGTTCAAATTGTTTGATTCTTGTGTAAAACCCATACTCTGCTATGGTTCTCACATATGGGGCTACAGTGTAGTAGAAAAGGTCGAAAAAGTTCAAATCCGTTTTTGTAAGCGAGTGTGTGGTCTGTCAGACAACACCTGTGACGCTATGGCACTAGGTGAGTGTGGCAGACTACCACTTTGCACTTCATACATGGTTTATTGTATAAAATATTGGCTGAAAATTTTACACATGGACAATTCGAGATATCCCAAGCAGTGTTATTTAATGTTAAAACAGCTTGATGAAGCAGGAAGGTTTACTTGGGCAACTTGTATTAAAAATGTTTTATATCGTTATGGATTTGGGTATATCTGGATTGCACATGACATTGGAAATAGTGATGTGTTTTTGAAAGCTTTTTCTCAGAGACTGGTCGATTCCTTTACCCAAAAATGGTCATCAGATGTTGAAAGCAGTCCGAAGAGTCTTACCTACAAATTCTTTAAATCTGTTTTAGAACCTGAATTTTATTTATCAATTGATATATCGTATACATACAGAAAAGCTCTGTCTAACTTCAGATGCTCTAGTCACGATCTAATGATCGAACGGGGTAGACATCTGGGGATAGACCGAGAGAGAAGGTATTGTCCATTATGTCACAAACATAATATAATTGTTATAGAAAATGAATATCATATGTTTTATGAATGTAATAGTTATGAGGAAATTAGACAAAGACATTTCAAAGCTTATTGGTTGAATAATAGAACAGAAATGACATTCTATGATATTATGACACTAAAGGAACGAGATACTATTTTACGAGTTGCAAAATTTCTACTTCAAGCATTTGAAAAAAGAAAACTAATTCAACAAACTAATACTGTCTAAACAAAATAGTTCCGTATTAAGTAAGTTAGTAAGTACGCTGTATCGTTGTAACTTTCTTTAATATTTCATATCAACTTTAGATCCAACAACTAGCGAGTAATTAAGTGCAAATATTCTGTGAAACACAGTATAAATGCACTTCATTGCGACGCGCTCAGACTTTTATTAATTAGTAATTACCTATCGTTCATATATCATTCTAACATTTTTCTCAATAATGACGTCACTTCTACTATATATAATGTATTATCATGTAAATGTTTATGGGCCAGAGGCCTAAATACTTGAATAAAGTTATTTGTATTTATATTTGTATTTATTTGTAAGCCTTTTCTTTAAGATATTTCAAAAGCAGGTCTTGTTTGGGAAAGGGTTAACCATTCCCAAATAAGGCCTGGTCTTGACTTATTAAATATTGAGGAAAAAGGACAAAATGCTGACACTTATGACCAGCATTTTCTCCGTTCACCTCGACATTTCTGTAATACCCCAATAAAATAGAAAATTTAAAGGCCAAAAGAAAAATTAGCATTATCTGCAGTTGCCTTAAATGTTTTCCCCATTGCCTTTATGAATAAGGATATCTTAAAAATCAGGATTTATTTGAGAAAGGATTAATGAGATGTTAAATCACAGATTTGTAAATACTGCTTTCCGTTTTTCACTATTGTACAACAAATTCTCTTTCCATCTTCAAAGCGAGGACAGATTTTCGTAATCTGACGAACGCAAACAAAAGCATGCCTAAGAATACAAATCAGGCCCAAACTGCCATTAAAACTCAAATAAGTATGTCTCGCACGAGTGACAAGAATTTCAATGGGGTGCAATTAATCAAGAGATTGGTTCGGCTATTTGCATTGTAACGACAGACTGTCCTTCCCTGCTATTCCCAGACTGTGTCTTGAATAATAATCAGAAAATAACTAGAAAGGATAAAAAATAACAGCAATGAGAATTTGGAAATATGGATCAGCTTTAGGGGTGACATGGCTCCAGATTTGATCAGAAAATGAAAACTAAAATTGTTACTCATGATTGTTTCAAACGCAAATCCCTTAAAGTCATCTTCTAATCATTTACCAATTATTAATGAGCATGATATGAACTATAAATATCAAATGTTTTTTAAAAAGCTTTCATAGAAAGACCTAATATTGATGTTCCTTATTGAAAAGGTTTGTGAAATATTGAGGCAAAAGAAGAAAATGCTGATAATCAGCATTTTCTCCTTTTGTCTCAATGTTTTCTGTGCTATGAATCATACAAATTCCACATTGAATTTTGCATACATCAGTTTGTTTTTTCCTCTGCAACAGTTTCAAAATTCAAACAGCCCAATATCTTGTTTTTACATCGAACAACAAGATGTTTTGTGCAAAGTTTTTGGACGAACAGACAGACAGAGGATCTTTCAATACAGGGCATGAAAACAAAATAATATTATGTACAATTAATAGATATAATTACATTTTTGTTAGTATACATGTATACACAGTGGGGATTGTGCATGCTGGGATGGATAACAAATACGAACAAAAAATAATCTCGAATCTTGTCAAATATTTTGCAATAACTCCTTTATTTCTTTGTCGATTTTCAAAAGGTCTGTTGCATGTACCCCGCCTTGAAAATCTCTTTCCTTGGATACATGGATTATTTGTGGTATCCTTTTATTTTTTCCAAAAATTGATCCCAACTGACCAGAAAACGAAATGATAACGACTACGGCAAAATAAGCCACGCTTCAGGTAGGAAATTGTGCAATAATTTTCTTATTTCTGTGTCAATTTTCAAGCGGTTTGTTGCATGTACCCCGCCTTACTGAGCGCTTTCCTCAGGTGTATTAGCTCAGTAAGGCGGGGTATATGCAACAAACCGTTTTTGAATTGACGCAGAAATAATGAAGTTATTGCAAAATGTCTTACCTGAAGCGAGGCAAATTTGTCCATAGATTTACCCATCCCAGCATGCACAATCCCCACCGTGGTATATGAGCCTGGATCTGGAAAAACATCCCTTACAGCATTTGAGACATTCATGTTTCAAGATCAGCATGTGTCTGATGAGGATCCATGCTGCAATCTTAAAGTTTCTCCATGTCAGGAAGAAGCTTTTAGAGAACAACATGGGTCCTGATCAGACTGTGTGTATGCACAGGCTAATCTGGATCAATGTACGGCTCAAAAGCCTTAAGGAACCTTTTTCAAGATCCCGGCTCATATATAATATTATATTTTTAATATATCTTTTTAATCTGACACTAAGTCCATTGAATAACTCACCAAATAGCTGTCAAGCGGTGCTGGTCCTACATGACTCAGATCAGCATGGCTGTGTTGTGTGATGTCAACTGCTTTGTTGATCTTAGGCTGGAATATAAGAACTTTATATACAGGAACTTTTATGCCTTTCTAAAACAAGACCTTGTTTTGATGTCCATAAAAGAAAGGGCTTGGGAAAACAATAATGCAAAAGAACAAATGCTACAGATCTTTAACGTAAATAATTTCTGTGCCATTCAATAGAATTTTGTACAGGTACATAAACCCTTTCTTTATCTACATCCAGTTTTTTGTTTTTAACAGCTTTCAAAATTGGAACATTATAAATTTTGCAATTTGGGAAATGGTTTAATGCACCTGATTTTGATTAACACAATACTTTCATTTTGTTTTCGGCACTTATTTTAGTATGATCTAACCTACTGGTCCCTGAAAAAGTTTAAAGAGTCCACACAACAAGAGGCCAAAGAGGGCCTGAATCGCTCCACTGGCTAAAGTAAAAGAATTATCTCATGACTTCCTGTAAGCCTCGCACTGCCAAATCTTGAAAAGGGTCACCCAAGGAACATTTCTGCCAAGTTTGGTCTGAATTAGCCCATTGGTTTATTTTTGAAGAATTATTTCATGGTTTGTCTAATTCTTATAAGCCCCATCCTGCCACACCCACATTAATGGACTAATCAAAATTTAATAAACAAATTAAGTAAAGGGTTGCCCAATGAACATTACTGCCAGTATTGGTCTAGATTGGCTGATTAGTTAATTTATAGAGAATTATTTTGTGATTTCTCCAATTCTGATAAGCTCCACACTGCCATGCCAATATTTATGAACCAATCACAGACAGTTTAAGTAAAAAGTCACCCAAGGTACATTTCTGCCAAGTTTGGTCAAAATTGGCCTGATGGTTGATTTTTAAAGAATTATTTTGTGATTTCTCTAAGTCTGATAAGCTGAGAAATTAAACAAAACATACTTTGAAGCAGACGATTTTTCCGTGTGGACGCTTTCCAAAAGTCACGTGGGTTACCCACTGTGCTTTTGGGCATTTAAAAAGATACCCTGGTTAAAGACCTGATACAAAAGAAAGAATGTTTTCCTACCTTATCTTGTGGCTCTGTGAAGGATACTTGAGACCATTTTTCTTTGTCCTGTAATGAAGAAAATATCATACTTCATTCACCATGGCGGGGAATCATGTGACACAACATTTATCGGTAATTTGCTAGATGTTAAGGATCTATCAAAATTCATCTGATAATAAAGTTATTGATGACCAACCACAATTTTGGTTGGTCATCAATAACTGTTTAATCAGCTTTTTTTTCAAAAATATCTTTTGCATTCAGCACATCCCTAGCGTTTTCCCACCTATCCTGCTTCAATCCCTTTTCAAATCAAAACAGAGTTATTGATAAATATCAAAAATAGTGTGTCTGGTGATTACCCACTGTACCCACTCTACTAGCAAAATTGGCACGACCACTTACTGAACAAGGGCCGTCAGAGACGGACAATGCTCCCCGAATAAGGCATTGTCACAATAAATGTATGCCATGGAGAGCACTTTATTGTCAAGGGCATCTGATTTGCTACTCAAATATGAAATTTCATCAAATTCTGACCATTAGACTAGGAGAAATTAGAGAAAAACTGTATTTTACTATAAGTCCCCTTTTTCCATGACGAGGCCTCAAATCCATAAATCGGGAACAGTACATCGGCATTTTGTCATAGGGAGTTCACATGGTAAGTTTCATTTGATTTGGCCCAAGGGTTATGGAGAAATCGCTTCGGACGGACGGAATGACGGACAGACAGACAAAGTGGCGACTATAATTATTCTCTCCCTTCGGGAAGCATAAAAATCAGAAAAATTAATTTTAAAATCCATAATCCCTTTCCTGAGAAAAAAACAACAAGAGGGCCAAGATGGCCCTTTATCGCTCACCTTATAGATCATCAAGATGATAACTTTTGTCTCATCTCACATACACAACTTCTGGACAATGTTCATTAAAGAAAACAATTTCAACAATGCTGGCATTAGAGAGTTATACTACCATGGGCAGTGCAAAATTTACCTTAAGGATCTCTGATAAACAGAATTGGAGAAGATTGTATCATTATGAGACAGTTGTACATACAAAATTTCAAAAGCCTTACGCTAAACAGTTTAGGAGAAAAAGATTGTACAAGATTTCCTTCTTTGTATCAATATGTAATTCTATACCCACAACATAGGGTCAAGTTTTCTTGTATCACAATAATTTGAAGTATTTTTGGTAGAGGGCCTTGAGATGATTCTTCACACAAAATTTCAAAGCTCTAGGCCAAACAGTTAAGGAGAAGAAGATTGTACAAGATTTCCTTCTTTGCCACTATATGAAATTCGATACCCACAACATAGGGTAAATTTTTCTTGTATCACAATAATTTGAAGTATTTTGGTAGAGGGCTTTGAGATGATTCTATGCACAACATTTCAAAGCTCTAGGCCAAACGGTTCAGGAGAAGAAGATTGTACAAGATTTCCTTCTTTGTTTCTATATGAAATTTCATACCCACAACATATGGCCAATTTTCCTTGTATCACAATACTGTGTAATTTGAAGTATTTTTGGTAGAGGGCCTTGAGATGATTCTACACACAAAATTTCAAAGCTCTAGGCAAAACGGTTCAGGAAAAGAAGGTTGTACAAGATTTCCTTCTTTGTTTCTTTATGAAATTCGATACCAACAACATAGGGCCAATTTTTCTTGTATCTCAATAATTTGAAGTATTTTGGTAGAGGGCCTTGAGATGATTCTACACACAAAATTTTAAAGCTCTAGGCAAAACGGTTCAGGAGAAAAAGATTGTACAAGATTTCCTTTTTTATTTCTATATGAAATTCGATACCCCCAACACAGGGCCAATTTTCCTTGTATCACAATAATTTGAAGTATTTTGGTAGAGGGCCTTGAAGTGATTCTACACATAAAATTTCAAAGCTCTAGGTCAAACGGTTCAGGAGGAGAAGGTTGTACAAGATTTCCTTCTTTGTCAATATATGAAATTCGATACCCACAACATAGGGTCAATTTTCCTTGTATCTCAATAATTTGAAGTATTTTGGTAGAGGGCCTTGAGATGATTCTACACACAAAATTTTAAAGCTCTAGGCCAAACGGTTCAGGAGAAAAAGATTGTACAAGATTTCCTTTTTTATTTCTATATGAAATTCGATACCCCCAACACAGGGCCAATTTTCCTTGTATCACAATAATTTGAAGTATTTTGGTAAAGGGCCTTGAAGTGATTCTACACATAAAATTTCAAAGCTCTAGGTCAAACGGTTCAGGAGGAGAAGGTTGTACAAGATTTCCTTCTTTGTCACTACAATTATGTATATGAAATTCGATACCCACAACATAGGGTCAATTTTCCTTGTATCACAATAATTTGAACTATTTTGGTAAAGGGTGTTGATATGATGCTACATACAAAATTTCAAGACTCTAGGCCTTATAGTTTGGGAGGAGAAGATTTTTTAGTAATTGTGGACAGACAGATGGACGGACACACCAACATTTCAGGATTAAGTGGTTTTTTCTTTGATCTTTATGAAGAAAAGTGCCACATAAAATGGCATGGTTTATGTGGAATTGTTCTTATTGCATATAAATTATGGACAGATTGAACCACATAAACCCCCAGACGTCGGTCCGGACGGACGGACGACGGACGGTGAGCGATCACAATAGCTCACCCTCAGCACTTTGTGCTAAGGTGAGCTAAAAAAAAAACAAGAGTGCCTGAAAGGCACTGATATCGCTCACCTGAGTTCTCCGTGTATTTGATTGTGTACAATATAAATTTTGTTGTAAACAAATATATATTATAATGTCACATTAAATTATTGTAAACTAGAATATCACTAAAAGTGATCATACCCCCCAACAAACTGTTTTTGTGCATTTTCAGAAGTACATTTTATTTGAACCGGGAGCTTATCAATTGGAAAAAGAGCAAACAAAAAAAATCAACAGACCAAACAACACATGTAAATGTTGCAAAAAATGCCAATTCAACAAAAGGACATAGCTCATTTAAAAGTCAACAAGACCAACCCTGCCATGCCAACATTTTTTCAATAAACCAAAACTTCACATAAATGTATTACAGACAGTCACTCAAGGTACATTCCTGTAAGGTTTGGTTCAACTTTGCCCTATAGTTGCTTTTTTAAAGAAATTTCTCATGATTTCATTAAGTCCGATAAGCCCTGCCACAACCACATTTTTGACGAATAAAAAATTCTCAAACAAATGTTGTAAAGTGTCACCCAATCATCATTCCTGCCAAGTTTGGTAACAAATCGCCTGATAGTTAAGGAGAAGAAGATTTTTGATGAATTATCTAACGATTTCTTGAAGTCTGATAAGCCCTGCCCTGCCAAGCCCATGTTTTTCACCAAATTCATGATTTTGTGTTGAATACAGTCTCTCAAGGGAAATTCCTGCTAGGTTTGGTTCAAATTGACCTGATAATTCATCTTTAAAGATTTTTCACATCATTTCTCCTAGTCCAATAAGCCCCGCCCTGCCACGCCCACAATTTTTGACCAATCAAAAATTCACGTTTTGAAAAGGGTCACCAAAGGATCATTCCTGTCATATTTGGTAAGAATTAGCACAGTGGTTAAGAAGAAGAAGATTTTTTAATAATTATCTAACAATTTCTTGAAGTCTGATAAGCCCCGCCCTGCCACGCCCATAATTTTCACCCATTGAAAATTCATCAGCATGTGTTGAAAATAGTCACTCAAGGGAGATTTCTGCTAAGCTTGCTTCAAATTGGCCTGATAATTGATTTTTAAAGATTTTTCACATGATTTCTCTAAGTCTGATAAGCCCCGCCCACAATTTTTGACGAATCAAAAATTCACAAACAAGTTTTGAAAAGGGTCACCCAAGGAATATTTCTGCCAATTTTGGAAAGAATTGGCCCAGTTGTTGCGGAGGAGAAGATTTTTGAAGAATTACCCAATGCTTTCTTTAAGTCTGATAAGCCCCGCCCTGCCCCGCCCACAATTTTTGACAAATCAAAAATTCACCACCAACATTTGAAAAGGGTCACCTAAGGAACATTTCTGCCAGGTTTGGAATGAATTGGCCTAATGGTTGCAGAGAAGAAGATTTTTGAAGAATTACCTAATGATTTCTTTAAAAGTCTGATAAGCCCTGTCCTGCCACGTCCACAATTTTTAACGAATCAAAAATTCACGAACAAGTTTTGAAAAAGGTCACCTAAGGAACATTTCTGCCAAGTTTGGAAAGAATTGGCCCAATGGTTGAGGAGGAGAAGATTTTTGGAGAAATTCTTTAAGTCTGATAAGCCCCGCCCTGCCACGCCCACAATTTTTGAGGAATCAAAAATTCACAAACAAATTTTGAAAAGGGTCACCCAAGGAACATTCTTGCCAAGTTTGGTCTGGATTAGCCCAGTGGTTAAGGAGGAGAAGATGTTTAAAGAAATTGTTGACGACGCACAACGGACGATGGACGCTAGACGCCGGATAGTGACTGACCCTAAGAGCTCCCCTTGAGCTTGTTGAGCTCAGGTGAGCTAAAAATAAATAAATAAATAAAATAGAATAGAATAGATTTGTAAACAAGAGGCCCAGGAGGGCCTGAATCACTCCACTGGCTAAAGTAAAAGAATTATCTCATGATTTCTTGTAAGCCTCACACTGCCAAATCTTGAAAAGGGTCAGCCAAGGAACACTTCTGCCAAGTTTGGTCTGAATTGGCCCATTGATTTATTTCTAAAGAATTATTTCAGGCTTGGTCCAATTCTGATAAGCCCTGCCCTGCCTCACCCACATTTATAAACCAATCAAAATTTCACTTAGTAATGTACGTAAAGGACCACACAAGGGCCATTTCTGCAAAGTTTGTACTTAATTGACCCCAGTGGCGGATCCAGAGGGGGTTCGGGGGGTTCAAACGAACCCCCCTCTGTAGCCCGATTATTTCATTTTCATGCAGAAATTCAGTCAAAATTGTGTAATACTTAAAAAACGAACCCCCCTTTTTGTAAAAACGAACCCCCCTCACAAAAATCCTGGATCCGCCACTGGACCCAATGGTTGTTTTTAAAGAATTATTTCTTGATTTATCCTGTTCTGAAAAGCTTCGCAATGCCACGCCCATATTAATGGACCAATCAAAATTTCATGGACAATATAAGTAAAGAGTCACCAAAGGTACATTTCTGCCAAGTTTGGTTGACATTGGCCAAATGGTTGATTTTTAAAGTATTATTTTAAGATTTCTCTTAGTCTGATAAGCCCCGCCCTGCCACGCCCACATTTAAGGACCAATCAAAATTCTTTGAACAATTTAAGGAAAGGGTCACCTGACGAACATTTCCGCAAAGTTTGGTCAAAATTGGCCCTCTGGTTTGAGAGAAGAAGATTTTTAAAGAATTATTTTGTGATTTTTCTAAGTATGATAAGCCCCGCCGTGCCCCGCCCACATTTATGGACCAATTAAAATTATGCAGACAATTTGAGTAGAGAGTCATCCCAGGTACAATTTACCAAGTTTGGTCAAAATTGGCTGTATGGTTGATTTTTAAATAATCATTTTGTGATTTCTCTAAGTCTGAAAAGCTCCGCCCTACCACGCCCACTTTTATGGACCAAAATTCAAATTTCTTTGAACAATTTAAGTAAAGGGTAACCTAAGGAACATTTCTGCCAAGTTTGGTCAAAATTGGCAAACTGGTTTGAGAGGATAGGATTTTTAAAGAAAAATTTTACGGACGTATGCACGATGGACACAACACCATGACAATAGTTCTCTGGCCTTCAGACAGTGGGGCTTTAAAAAAAAAAAAAAAAAAAAAAAAAAAAAAAAAAAAAAAACAATGGTACAGGCAAAAAATTGTTGCAAAATTGTTGAAAATATTGTTGGAAAATGAGAAATTGCAGGTTACCACTTACCAGAATTATTTTCTCTTTTTGTCTCAATGTTTTCCGAAGCATTTCTTTAAGCTAGAGACAGCAAATCAGGCCTTGTTTAGGCAAGGGTTAAAAAGACCAGATAGTTTGATCTATCGAATCAAATCTCTGTGCAAGAATGTGACCTCTGACCATGACTTCAATGCACTTCTAGTCATCAAGGAAAAAGTGTGCCAAATCATTTTGAATTCCATTCATGAATTGATAATTGATAAGATCTTAATGAATCCGGACGGACATAGGCCTATATAATAATGTCGTTGTGATAATTGTGTTTCAGTTTACTTACTCAAGTTGGCAAACATTTCAATTTGTAGATTAAGATGAAATATCTTCATTGTATTAAATGATTGACATAAATTTGCGGCTGTTAGAGTAAAACATGAAGTAAATCAAAGTACTGCAAGCACTGTAAAACTGCCTGCTTTGAATACTAGTGTAGATTGAAATTTCAACACTCTTGCAACTATAGACCCAATCCCAGTTAAAGTGGACAATTGGCTATTTTTTCGAAATTTTTCATTATACCATACACTCACTCTGGACAAATTTTCTTCATGGATCACATCTTCTGCGCAAATTTCTCTAGGTTTGTCAACTGGGCTTGCTTAGTTTTGGATTTATAGAATTTTAAATGATCAAACGTGTGCATCAAAAACTACGTGTTTTAAATAGACCCCTTTGTGAAATGTGTGTCTAATTTCACATTAAGCAATGCCTAAAGAATAACAAAACCGATACATTTTGATGAGTATTTGTGTGTAAAATGTAAATCAATTGACAATACGGGTGAAAATGGCGAATTGTACCGATGAGAATGAAAATACAAAATGGCCATCCTTGTACGATTCCTTTATTTTAGAACGTTGACTACTTCCAACTCTTCTAAAATGCACCAAGCAACCTTTAATTTTCTCTCGAATTGTTAAACAAAAGCAATGAGTTATTCCCTTAATCGATATACGGAAATGGAAAGTCAATGACTTATTACAAATCAACAATAGTTAAAAACTGGTCTGTCCCGAACGTAACTACAGCTTGTCCCGTACGTAATATGCTTTTTTTCTTTAACATCACAGCCGCTGTATAATAACATTTTCAATGAAATAACAATATTATAAGGCAATATTCATTTGCCAGACACTTTGTCAAAAAAAATATTATGAAATGAATAAATGAAAATAAATACAAGCCTATAAGCCATCTTGGTGTGTTGTTTTACCAATTAAACTTCCTAGCCAAATTAATTTCAATTTATAAAAGTTAAGATGTTATTATTGTTGTGACAAATGAGTTATGTGTAATAACTTCTTAATTAAATTGAAATGTTATCCAAAATTTGCTGGACATACGTAACTCTGATGGATCCAAAGTACGAAAACGTACGGGACAATTTTTATGAAGGTAAGAAACGCTGAAATATACTATCTTAATGCATCAATCTAGTGTAATGTATATGGGTATGAATATACTCCCATATATCAACAAAACACCGGCATATTTTGTGGAACTTTCCTCAATATTGTAAAAATAGTATCAATTAAGCCTAATTATAATACCATAACGCACGAGACTAGTACGAGTACGTGTACAGTCTATTATGTGCATTAAAAGTCTATTTCGCTTAAACTGAAGTCCTTAACCCATTACCAAACGACAAAATTTTAGGGTGGTTCAAATTGAAAAATGTTGCAGACGACAATTTCAAGTGAATGGAATTTTTAATTTTTAGGTCTTTTTGGATGAAAAACATTGTGGGAAATTAAGAAATTGCTTTTCACAAGCAATTTCTTCATTTTCCACAATGTTTTCCGAAGCCTTTATCACTTAGGGAGTCAAAAAGAGTCACTGTGTGGTAATGGGTTAAGGAACCCAAAACACATAAATAAAGCAAAGAAAACGTTCCATTTCAGCAATTTAAAAACTGAAAACTAAAATTTGTCTCGAACGTTATGGACTTGTACGTCACTTTTTAAAGTGTACTCAACTTTATTTGGCCTGCTGTATCAATGCTATTATAGTAATCGGCATAATACTTTTTATCATATTTAAAGACACTTCGAATAGTGATGTTACTTGAAAAATTAAACTATTTATAGTTACCAAATTTTTACTACAGCTACTTTAGTTCATGCCTCGTACGTTACGGGGTTAAAATTACGGTAATTTTTTAAAAATATTGACAAAGGTATATCAAAATACGACTTTATTTTGATAATATATATTTATACTAATGTACATTACGCTAGATAAATGCATTAAATGTAGTTCTATGTCAGTGTTTCTTACCTTTAAAGAAAGTGTCCCGTACGTTTTTTAATCTTGGAGACAACCACTCGAGGCTGTTCTAAAAATTTTGGGTTACATTGTTTATATAAATCTTTGTATCGTGTTGGAGCTCTATGTTTTCTGTACAAGATTTGGGCAGTTCTGTTAGGATAATTTATTTTTGAAATTGACATATTTGGTTTGAAAGTTAGAATTTATACACGGAGACATCAGCTTTTCTTACCCCCTAGTTTGGTTGGCACATGATGTTCATAAGAAATGGAGTTCTTACGAACGTAAGTTATAGATAAATATTGTAGTTATAGGTGTTGAATGAAAATAAATGTGGTGGGCATTTATATAATGTTGACTATTCGCAGCTAGTACATGTTAAAGGCCGGAGACATCAATTGTCCCATTTAACTGGGATTGCGTCTATAGCAACCAGCCATGTGTGTTGTAAACTAAAAGCCACTGTTGTATGAAATATGAGAAATGCAGTTTTAGCTAAAATTACCTACACCCTTTAATACATAAATTTAATCAGTTTGCAAATTTTTGTTGAAATACATCTATTAGTTTCTGGAAAGAAGATTTTTAAAGAAAAAATACAGAAATAGACATGTAAAATGGGCACACAACCATGATAATAGCCGGCCTGACAGCCAGTGGAGCTATAAACAGAAGCCTATCATATGATTAAGCTAAAATTGGAGGGTTTCAGACTTACCTCAGCCAAATTCTTGACCTGGTCTTTGATAGCAGACAAATCTTCAACCAAACCTTTAGCTTTCTTCACATTGGGAGAGTCCACTTTTCTGTAGTTCCTGAAGGCAGAAAATGTATCAGATAATTATAGTAAAACAGGCAGAAATAATCTGAAATGGCAAAATTTTAGGGTGGTCCAAAGGGAAAGCTACTTTAAAAGACAACACAATTGGTGTAAATTACTATGGAATTGCTGTTCATTATACTTAACAGTCAAGAAAATATTGATACAAAAGGAGGAAATGCTGTGTATCAGCATTTTCTTCTTTTGCCTAAATGTTTTCCCAAGCTTTTTCTTTTAGGGGCGTCAAACCAAGATCTTGTCTAGGTAGGAAAGGGCTTAACATGTCAGAGTAGTAACACATGCAGAAAACGACTTGGTACTTTTTAAGTCAATATATTTCATGGAAAGGGTGAAATATCTTTAATGTAAATGATATTGTTTAAATCAGCAAAGTTTCTTTCCTATTTAAAAATATATAAAGTACAGAAATAAATCAATGGAAACTTTATAAAAGATAATAAAATCTTTGTACATGTATTTCTTTTTAGAAAATGTATGTATTTTATTATTATTGAACCTTAGAAATTATCAGGATTGGTAAAAGAAACAAGATACATATCCATATCCTTGTTGCTTTATCCAAATATAGACAGGTGTCAGGCAAGGAGTAAATTTTAGTTTCTAGACATTATCTTTTTCCTAAAGATCTTTTTGTTTTGATGGAAATGTGCTTTTTATAAAGACTTTTATAATTAGCACTCTCTTTATAACCCTCCACAATACATCCCAAGAAAACATTGATATAATCATACTATCGGGATGAATAGTTCAATATAATAACCAGACCGTTTTTGTAATTTAACATACACTTTATCAGCTAAAACAACTTCTAACAAAAATAACAGAAAAGTGCATTGGCCATTAAATGAAATGTATTGTTTCCATTGACCTTGTCACAAGCTTATCTATTGAGCTATGTTGTAATTACGATATTGTAAATTGCTTCTTTCAAAGCATTTCCACATTGTGTATTTAAAATGGGTCCCAGCATGCAATACTGTCATGCTGTATGGGCTATAACATGCAAAGCAAACATTAGATATCAAGAAAACTATATAATTACAATGGATTGAGGGGAAAAACTCTTTGTCACTGAATTCAAACAAATGTGTGATTTCTGTGCACTCGTAAATCCTTTGAAATAAAACCCATTTAAACTTTTGATTAATTTCTCTATATTTAAGGGTTTTTTTTACAGAAAAGTTATGTAAATCAGTCTAACAGATTTTTAGCAATAACATGGAGCAATCGCTAATATGAGACAAACAATATTAAGGTACACCAAGATGTATTGACTTAATGGTTTGTCAGAAGTATTAAAGAATACGCCTTTCATAGGTAATGCCATCCACATACTGGTAATCAGTCAAGGGTAAACAAATATACAACAATTAAATAGTTCCAACAAATCATAATAATGGAATATTCTTAACAAAATGAAAGACATTTCTTTTCAAATTTGAGATATGGAGTAACAAGTATCATTTTTTTTTTTTTTATAAAACATTCATTAAATAAAAATGGCCGGTTTGTGATTTCTCCTGGTTAGTTTCTTTATTTTCATGTAGAGATCTAGTTGGTATTGTCCAGCAAGATTAACCCGGGACATCTGCATATGTAATGACCCCACTTCGGTAATGTTTTGTTAAGACGCTCAGCTAACGGACCTAGCGCACGAAAATTAAGTTGTCTCGGGTTAATTTGGGTGGACAATAAAAATATTTTATCGGTAGACACAACTATGGTGCGTTTGAAATAAAATGCACTAAAATCGAAGCATTGTAATTCTAAATAACAAAGCATGAGTATTAAAACACGCCGCTTTCAAAATATAAGAAATCATGGTGAATCAGGATTATTCAAAGCAGTCAGCAGGATTTAATCTTAAAACAAAAGGAGAAGTAACTTATGAATGTTAGAATATCAATAATGTTCTAGACATGGATACACACACAGTCAAGAGATAAAGTTTATATTTGCAGAAATTTAGGTTACTTTACAGAAAACTTTAATATAGCACAGCTTCAAAATACTCTAAAATGCACGCCAGTAAACTAGTAATTAGTCTTCATTCAGATTTTCATGAAATATATAAATCTAAAAGATGTTTTTAAAAACTTGAGTCTACAATTGATTTGGAATTTCATAATCAGGCTACTCACTAACACATTCGCCTGTATAATTCAGATTAAAATGCCACAAAGTAAATGGTTTCCCGATGCAATTTTCTTTGAAACCTTTCTTTGTGCATTTTAACAAAAAAGCTATTATTACGTATACAGCATGTTTCCCAAAGGGACACTAAGTTTTTTTGTCTTTGAAAACACGATATCTCTACAACTAAACACCCACGTAATTATTATAAGAGCAGAAAATGTATCATGTCTCAGTACAATAAGTATAACGTATACATATATTCATCTTCGTGTCTTAGAGACATGTAATCACTAGATTTGCTTAAAATTTCGTGTCTGTCTGTCTCTTTGATATAATGTCACTAATGTTTCAAAGAAAGAATGTACTCTCTGTTGAGTTTATAATGAAACACCTCTAAGTTTCAGTTTTGTAGAAGCCATTTTAAATTTATTTGTAAAGGAATTAAATCATTTAGCTTTGTTATATATGTAACTAAAATCGTCGCTTGTAGGGCCCAATATACATGTATTATAAACAGATAGTAAATCTACTGCGCAAATACCACTATGTGTACAGGGGCCTGTTTCATCAAAACATTTAAGACGTATTTTTGACTTACCGATGTCTTAAATATCGGTTAAAACAACAACCGCATAATGCATGTCTTGATAGATTGGTGATATGCGTTTCTTACCCTAAACTTGTCGTAAGTCATCGGTAAGACAAAAATACGTCTAAAATGTTGTGATGAAACGGACCCCAGATGTTTGTGGTTAAAGTAACATTTTTTGAGTAGTTTTGCTAGAAAGTGAATGCAAATCATAGTTACAGTATATTTATTGTCACACTGGATTGTACTGTTTCTCTTGTTCCAACAGTAGAATTACACATATACTACATTCTTTTTAACTAAATTACGCAATGTACAGGAATTTAACATCTTGATTTTGTTAATTGCTAGTAGGCCTACTGCAAGATCTAGTTTTACTAGATTATCTTTTAAGTATTTTAGACTTGTTTACAGACACGCACTGAAATCCATAACTATTATTTTCCAAAATATTTCATTGGTTTACAATTCTATAATTTATTCTGCTTGAGCTATGTAGAACTACCTTGCAACGGATACATAAACTAGAACTGAAAGTGATCATACCCCCCCCCCCAGAAGCGCAGTTTTTGTGCATTTTGAGAAGTTGATTTCATTTGAACTGAGAGCTGTTCAATTGGGAAATAGAGCTAACAAAAAATCAACAGACCAAACAACACATGTAAATGTTGCAAAAAATACCAATTTTCAACAAAAGGATAGCTCATTTAACAATCCCCAAACCCTGCCCTGCCATGCTGATATTTTTCAATAAACCAAAAATTCACAACCATGTATTGAAGACAGTCAATCAAGGTACATTCCTGTAAGATTTGGTTCAAATTCACCGTATAATTGCTTTTTTAAAGAATTTTGCCATGATTTCTTCACGAAGTCTGTTAAGCCCTGCCCTGCCATTACCACATTTTTTGCAAATCAAAAATTCATGAACAAATTTTTAAATAAGTCACAAAATGAACATTCCTGCCAATTTTGGTAACAAAACACTGAATAAAAAAATCATGATCAAGTTTTGAAAAGAGTCACCCAAGGAACATTCCTGCCAAGTTTGGTAAGAATTGGCTTAGTGGTTAAGGAGAAGATTTTTGAAGAAATATCTGACAATTTCTCGAAGTCGGATTAGCCCCGCCCTGTCACACCCACATTTTTTGACGAATCAAAAATTCATGAATATACATTTAATACAATCACTCAAGGGACATTAGTGCCAACTTAAGTTCAAAATGGTCCAATAATTGATTTTTAAAGAATTTTCACATGATTTCTCTAAGTCCAATAAGCCCCGCCCAGCCACGCCCACAATTTTTGACGAATCAAAAATTCACGAACAAGTTTTGAAAAGAGTCACCCTAGGAACATTCCTGCCAAGTTTAGTAAGAATTGGCCCAGTGGTTAAGGGGGAGAAAATTTTTGAAGAATTATCTAACGATTTCTCGAAGTCGGATAAGCCCCGCCCTGCCACGCCCACATTTTTTGGCGAATGAAAAAGTCATGAATTATACATTGAATGATTGATTTTTAAAGATTTTTCACATGATTTCTCTCAGTCCGATAAGCCCCCGCCCTGCCATGCCAACACTTTTTGACAAAAATTCACGAACAAATTTTGAAAAGAGTCACCCAAGGAACATTCCTGCCAAGTTTAGTAAAAAATGGCCCAGCGGTTAAGGAGGAGAATATTTTTCAAGAATTATCTAACGATTTCTCGAAGTCGGATAAGCCCCGCCCTGCCAAGCCCACAATTTTTGACAAATCAAAAAATCACGAACAAGTTTTGAAAAGGGTCACCCAAGGAACATTCCTGCCAAGTTTAGTAAGAATTGGCCCAGTAGTTAAGGAGAAGAAGATTTTTGAAGAATCATCGAACGATTTCTTGAATTCGGATAAGCCCCGCCCTGCCACGCCCACATTTTTTGGCGAATGAAAAAATCATGAGCATACATTTAAAACAATCACTCAAGGGTCATTCCTGTCAAGTTTGGTTCAAGTTTGAGTTTGAGTTTATTGGGGTTTTACGCCGTTTTCAACTACCAGGGTCATATCGCGGCGGCTGGAGCACCTACCCATGGATTCCTGTTATTTCTCAAACCAGTTCTACCACAACACCCTTACCGAGCCTCCAGCTGCTCGCCCACTTAGGTTAACGATTTCCAACCCATTGGTGGGTGACAATTTTGTCAGAAAGGGTATTGGCCGCGGCCGGGTATCGAACCCGGGACCTCTCGAATGAGGGTCAGATGCGCTACCAACTGCGCTAAGGCCGCGGCTCAAATTGAGCCTAATAATTGATTTTTAAAGATTTTTCACATGATTTCTCTAAGTCCGATAAGCCCCGCCCTGCCACGCCCACAATTTTTGACAAATCAAAAATTCACGAACAAGTTTTGAAAAGGGTCACCCAAGGAATATTCCTGCCAAGTTTAGTAAGAATTGGCCCAATAGTTAAGGAGGAGAAGATTTTTGAAGAATCATCAAACGATTTCTCGAAGTCGGATAAGCCCCGCCCTGCCACGCCCACATTTTTTGGCGAATGAAAAAAATCATGAGCATACATTGAAAACAATCACTCAAGGGTCACTAGTGCCAACTTTAGTTCAAAATGGTCCAATAATTGATTTTTAAAGAATTTTCACATGATTTCTCCAAGTCTGATAAGCCCCGCCCTGCCACGCCCACAATTTTTGACGAATCAAAATTTCACGAACAAGTTTTGAAAAGGGTTACCCAAGGAGTATTCCTGCTAAGTTTGGTAAGAATTGGCCCAGTGGTTGAGGAGGAGAAGATTTTTAAAGAAAAAACCAACAGACGGACCAACAGACAGACCGACAAGCTGACTCCTATATCCACTAAATTGAATTTGGGGGGTATATGATAAAACGTATATTGGCAATTCCATGAACCCGGTGACTTTAGAGGGTTGGTCTTTATAAAAAAAACACTGAATGGTCTAGCTAATTATTATTTTGTGTTATATCTTCTAAATAAATCGAAGAGATAGTGATATCTACGTGTCTGAATGTAGGTATTTTAAAAGTACTTGTAAGTTGTGTGCGATTTATACATTAACGGATTGCTAGATAGTGCTTTAGAACTGTCAGATGCAAACATTGTTTGTGTAGAAATACAACTTCCGGGAACCGTTAAGACATCGTAAAATCACCATGGAGATGGAAAAATATTCGTTTCAGAAAACTTTACTGTGACCAAACACCATCAATTAATCAGTAGAGAGCGAGCCGACTTCAGTATGAAGTCACCGATGGACATTAACAAACTTTGTAAGTACAGCTTGAATAAGCTGCAGTTACAAAGTTGTGGGTGCCCATCGAGGTTATGTACGTGCTTCCCTAGACTATATCACTCCACATAACAGTTTAATGTGGCATTCCCTCTCAAATCAACACGGAACGAATTCCGACCACGTGGCGCCCTGGCTTCGCCATTCCATCACAACCACGCGATAAATGGCGGTAAGCACGCGAGTTTTCCCCAACTTTCTGAAGGAAGAAATGCTTTACCAATTTTGGCAATCTGCCCGCACGCCAAATTTGGACAATTTAATCTTCTTCGTCACGAAAAACAGCGATGTTGTAATTGTTACTTACTTTATCTTTTATTGAACAGGCTGATGGAAAGCTTGTAAGTTCGCTAAACACACGATTGCTAGACATGCGATATTTCGACGAGCGTTACTGGAGTTTATAGCAGAGTAACACTTGGTATTTAAGAGGAAAGTTTTGCTATTTTACAGACAGAAGAAATTGACGGTATGTATTTAGTTGTATACCTTTACATAGTTTCACTTGGAATTTAAGAGAAGACAGAAGACGAGGGGAACTAAACTTTGTATTTAGTTTTGCATGTATTAAGTAGGCCTACATAATTATCATGGACACTTTTAAAATACCAAGTATATTCGACCAGTTAAAAGATGTTTTCATTGCATTAATCTATGTAATAGAATATTTAAACAACAGATCTAGATCTGCACTCCTTTGGAGCATAAACAAAATATGGTTGATAGTTCTTCTGTTGAAATTGGTCTGGTTAAGGTAGGTCTTGAAAATAGCGCATGGACCAAGTGTTTCTTTTTCTTTCTATCAAGAACCAGATTCCCGTTAACGTTAAGTACTGTAACGGATGTACCATGTCAAGGGATGGGTTTGTTTGTATGTTCGACGAACTAGCATGGGCCTTAATATTGGCACCGGCCTCATTGGTGTATTTGGAATATTTGGCGTATGGGTCAAAGACGCACCAGTTGAAAAACCATGGGCCATGATACATCGGGTATCCTGGTAATCCGAGTCTTCTCTGATGTAAATACGCTCTTTGATATTTTGATTTTTCGCTATTTAATAGCGAAAAATCAAAATATCAAAGAGCGTATTTACATCAGAGAAGACTCGGATTAGTATCCTGGTTGACCCATGTTTTATAAATAGGCCACCAAGAGAAAGATTTGGCGAGTCAGTTTGGATGCGAATAATGATAGATCTACTGAACTTAAGAGTGCATGAAATTTATTGTATAATCATTTGGTTTAGGCAAGACATAATGTAAATTTCTGCACTCAAGTTATCTTATATGTGGGACCTTTTGGCATATATAGATTTAAATTTAATGGGCCGTCTCCGAGGAAAAGGGACAATGACTCAATGGCCTGGCCAAAAATTACCCCTGCTGTATATTTCTTTCTTTGGTTAAGCATTGTTTTGTATGATTTATGTAGAGAACACGCGATTCACACGTGCAAGGAAGTAGAGAAATGTAAGAAACATTTATTATGTGCTATATAGGTGTTATGACACTCTGGTCTACACGTAGTAAACGCTTTCCCAAATAAAATCTGGGTTTGGCGTCTTAACAACCTGACCTGGGAAAGCAATGGAGCGACAACAGAAAAAGCTTATAATTATCCAGTATTTTCTTCTTTTTCTCAATAGGCATAGATCTACTTTTTACATGCCAATATGTACTCCCTTTTCATTTACACATTTTCTTGTCTGCAACATTTTGGACACATTGGAATATATTGGGTCTATTGACTATTTAACAAATGTTCGGTTTGGGAAAATGTTAACCCTTTCCAAAACAAGACCTGGTTTTGACGTCCCTAATAGAAAAGGCTTGGGAAAACATTGAGACAAAAGTAGAAACTGCTGATGACCAGCAGTTTCTCCTTTTGTCTCAATATTTTCTGTGCTATATTGTACACGATTCCCTTCCTTTTTAACATCAATCTTGTTGTCTAGAGCAGCTTTCAAAAAGTACCACCCAAAGTTTTTGTCGTTTGGGAAAATGTTAATGAGTGTGTTGTATAGGTGTGATGCCAGGACCGTCTTCAGCAGGTGTGCTATGATATGAGGATGTCTGCCAAGTTGCTGACAAGATATGTGTGACGTCACATGACAGCCGACAAAGATGACTTTCTCAGTTCGACTTTTCTCTAAGTTTCTTACAACAGAAGATAAATGCTTGTCGAAAGGAAAAAAGACCTTTACACCGGTGAAGAGCGAAGGATTTAAATGTCGCAATTGTACCATCGTTTTACAAGTCTTTAGGAGTGATCCCAGTAAAAAGTAGTTCCTAGAAATTCTGATCCCTGAAAGCAGAGCCGTTGGAAGTTTAAACAGTATCATAGTGACAGCTTTTTTCTTTAATATTCTGGGTACTCCTGCATCTGCTCTTTGGTTATATAGTATTCTTTTTGCTTCATTTGCAGGACTACTTTGTGCAGATTACTTCAAAAACTCTGGGATGGTCTGGCGGAAGAGGTTTTCTAAAGTGAAAATAGACGGTTGACGTATTCCGTGATAGGCATAGCAGAGCTTTTAAACACTAGATGCCGAAGGGCAACATGTCGAGCCCGCTCATTTTGAAGAAAGAAGACCATACCTATGTCTACAGCTGTCATTACAATGGCGTTGTAAAAGTGGGGACAAAATAAGTTGGAATGATGGGGATCATGGTGAGACAGTTTATTGTTCACAAAATATTACATGTCTATGTATTTATAACGAGATACCAGAATGGATTAATTTGAGTATACATATGTGACCCGTCACGCTAAAAGGGACCTTATGCTAAGTCCATAAAACCAAATTCCGAGAAATATACCAGACCAAGCAGAAGTCCATCCGATGTCGTATTTGGAAAACGAAAATATTGTAAGGTAGAGAAAACATTCTAGATTCAGAAAATACTTAAACGTGAAAAGTTTCGACCCTAGTCAGGCTGCGCGGACTGCGCAGACGGACTAGGGTCGATACTTTTCACAAATCCGATAAGGTCCCTTTTAGCGCGACGGGTCACATATAAGGAAAATAAGCCATGCCCCCTGGCACCCATTTTTTGTACGGATCGGAATAATTTGAACATTCTGAGAAGTACGAAAATTAGCTGCACGTAGCTGTACGTGGCCATGTTTTTTACGGATTGAGATAATTTGAACAATCTTGGTAGAGGGCCATCCAAAGAATATTTGTGCCAAATTAAGGAATGGCCCGGACAAGCAAAAATCAACTCATTTTTTACATTTGACCTCAAAGTTTGACCTTGACCTTTCATCTTGGAATCTGGTTCTTGCACGCGACACTCCATCTTACTGAGCTTGACATTTGTGCCAAGTTATTTCTGAATCCCTCCATCCATGGTGAAGTTATGGCCCGGACAAGCAAAAATCATCTCATTTTTGACATTTGACCTCCAAGTTTGACCTTGACCTTTGAGCTTGGAATCTGGTTTTTGCACGCGACACTCCGCCTTACTGAGCTTGACATTTGTGCCAAGTTATTTCTGAATCCCTCCATCCATGGTGAAGTTATGGCCCGGACAAGCAAAAATCATCTCATTTTTGACATTTGACCTCCAAGTTTGACCTTGACCTTTGAGCTTGGAATCTGGTTCTTGCACGCGACACTCTGCCTTACTGAGCTTGACATTTGTGCCAAGTTATTTCTGAATCCCTCCATCCATGGTGAAGTTATGGCCCGGACAAGCAAAAATCATCTCATTTTTGACATTTGACCTCCAAGTTTGACCTTGACCTTTGAGCTTGGAATCTGGTTCTTGCACGCGACACTCTGCCTTACTGAGCTTGACATTTGTGCCAAGTTATTTCTGAATCCCTCCATCCATGGTGAAGTTATGGCCCGGACAAGCAAAAATCTTCTCATTTTTGACATTTGACCTCCAAGTTTGACCTTGACCTTTGAGCTTGGAATCTGGTTCTTGCACGCGACACTCCGTCTTACTGAGCTTGACATTTGTGCCAAGTTATTTCTGAATCCCTCCATCCATGGTGAAGTTATGGCCCGGACAAGCAAAAATCTTCTCATTTTTGACATTTGACCTCCAAGTTTGACCTTGACCTTTGAGCTTGGAATCTGGTTCTTGCACGCGACACTCCGCCTTACTGAGCTTGACATTTGTGCCAAGTTATTTCTGAATCGCTCCATCCATGGTGAAGTTATGGCCCGGACAAGCAAAAATCATCTCATTTTTGACATTTGACCTCCAAGTTTGACCTTGACCTTTGAGCTTGGAATCTGGTTCTTGCACGCGACACTCTGCCTTACTGAGCTTGACATTTGTGCCAAGTTATTTCTGAATCCCTCCATCCATGGTGAAGTTATGGCCCGGACAAGCAAAAATCTTCTCATTTTTGACATTTGACCTCCAAGTTTGACCTTGACCTTTGAGCTTGGAATCTGGTTCTTGCACGCGACACTCCGCCTTACTGAGCTTGACATTTGTGCCAAGTTATTTCTGAATCCCTCCATCCATGGTGAAGTTATGGCCCGGACAAGCAAAAATCTTCTCATTTTTGACATTTGACCTCCAAGTTTGACCTTGACCTTTGAGCTTGGAATCTGGTTCTTGCACGCGACACTCCGCCTTACTGAGCTTGACATTTGTGCCAAGTTATTTCTGAATCCCTCCATCCATGGTGAAGTTATGGCCCGGACAAGCAAAAATCATCTCATTTTTGACATTTGACCTCCAAGTTTGACCTTGACCTTTGAGCTTGGAATTTGGTTCTTGCACGCGACACTCCGCCTTACTGAGCTTGACATTTGTGCCAAGTTATTTCTGAATCCCTCCATCCATGGTGAAGTTATGGCCCGGACAAGCTCCATCCGGACGGACGCACGCACGCACTAACGCACGCACGCACTAACGCACTAACGCACATACACCGAACCGCCATTGTGACAACTATGTCGAGCTCACCGCAAGCGGGCTCGACAAAAAGCAAGCATTGAATGCCTGCGAGTATTATGAAAGGTGCTGTGACTTTGTGAATGTGACATTGGAATCCTCTGGACAAGAAGAGAGCAATGAGTAAGTAGCCTACTCACAACACATGGTGAACAAAAGATGAAATATTGCATTTAGAAAAGTCATCAACAACACCGCGTAAGGCCTGTCTCCACTAGGATGCCTATCACTTGCCGAAGGGTTGCAGATGAAACAAGAGCCGTCACAGACGGATTATGCTCCCCGAATAAGTGTTTGTCACAAAATAAAAACTATCATACATTAAGCCCCCTTTTCCCACGACAGCCTTTTTGTACACACATTATTTATAAAATATGGTCTAGAACATCCTATTTATTACATAAGTACAAAATTTCATTAAATTCTTCCCATTAGATGAAGAGAAATTAGAGAAAAACTAATTTTTACACTAAGGCCCCCTTTTCCATGACGCAGCCTAAAATTAACAAACGGAGAAAAAGGTCCCTAGGTATTATCCAAGGAAATTCACGTGTGAAGTTTCATTGAATTTGGTCCAAGGGTTGCTGAGATCTGGCTGTGGACGGACGGACGGACGGACACACGGACGGACGGACAGCCGGACAGCATGGCGACTATATGCTCCCCCGAAATTTTTTCGGGGAGCATAAAAATAGCTAACTTCGGGAAGCCTTCGGGATGAAAATGGGCATAGCTTGACCTTCGGGAACCTTTCGGCATTGATACGCGGAACTGTATGCGAATGGTTGCCGAAGACATGCCGAAACCTTACCGAAGTATGCACATCCAATGCGAAAGTTTACCGATCAGTTCAGGATTATTAGCCGAATGTTTCCCGATCACGCAGAATGGCTGTCGATCACATGCAGAACATGCGGAAGAGTCTAAGAATCAATGCCGATATGTTGCCGATGTTAATTCCTAGCTACATACACTTACCACATAAAGTAACGCAACATTTTCAAATTTCAATATTTCTATTTTAAACAAACCAGGATCTACAATGATACTTTCTATAGTTCGCAAGGAAGGTTTTTGATAGTTATTTTCAATAAAATATTTAAATTTCTAACGAACATGTCAGAATTACACCCCTTTATTATTTTACGTTAAACACATCCCAAGGTCTTGCAAATTAAAAAACAACCCTAAAATAGTTTTATTGATAGTGTGTAGTCAGTTACACAGTAAAAACACAAAAAATTGTCACTATGCGCACTAAGCGTCATGTCATAACTTCCGGAAAACAGCCGTCAACATACCACTTGAACTTGAGTTCTGGAAAATTCGATTTGCACGGATCAAAAAGCTTGGCGCCCAAAATTTCTTAAATTTCAAGGTTGCAGTACCATTTTACAGCAAACGCCAGTGTGCATGATCGATCCAGATCATCGACTGGACCAGTTACTTTCAGTCGGTAGGGTATTAGTCAAAGAGTCCTGAACATTGGAAAAGATTCCAAATAGCAGCAGATTCCACATAAATGAACATTGGCAGACATGGATAAGCCATCACAAATGAACGATTCAACCAGAAGCTAACCGTTTTATATCCGTTATTGACTAAATTTTGGGATAAATTTCGCTATTTAAGACAACTTATCCATCCAAATACGGTCTGATCCAGTTAAAGAGCTGCAGTTCTGTGCTTCGGATGTTCGCATAAAGTCATGAAAATCACCTTTATGCCCAGGCAGGTCGGCTCTGACAAACAAACTTATCCCAGGACACGTCTGCTATCGAACACTTTTGGTATTGTCTGAAAAGGCGCGTTTGTATTAGTGGTCTTAATCCTCCAACAAACCTGTTTTTGCGAACGAACAACCCGTCATGATGAGTGAACGAAGTTTCTTTAACAACACATCGGTTCAAAAAGGTGTCAATGTGACGAAGATGTCAGTTGTTTATGAATACAGAGGATGATTATAACCATCAATTCGTTTGTGACTTTTGAATTTACACCATGTGTCTTTGGGTAGAATTTTTTGTCTGTAAATGTCTTAGCATCTTTATGATCTTTCGTTTACTGTTTGATGAAATATTACATTTGATGTCAAAAAAAAAATATCCTTGAATCTATTTACAAGTTTTAAGATATTCGATATTGAATGAGTGTTGCGTTACTTTATGTGGTCAGTATATAGGACAGTCGAGTGATACATTTTCAGTTCACGCAAATTATGGCTGTGAGAGACATAGAAATTGCTTTGGCTCTACAGGCTGCAAGGATTGGTTTGGCCTTACATTTACGTAGGCGGCGAAGACGACTATGTCGGTGGTGGGTTCGACGAAAGAAGGTTACAAATTTACAATATGGCCAATATGATACATAAATGCAAGAATTGCGGGACGAAGATGTGTCATCATTAAAGGGGTACATATGTATTTAAGAATCAGTCCTAGAATGTTTGACGACATACTTCGGCGTCTTGCGCCTCACGTTCAGAACAGGAACACGAGTTTCCGCAACATCATTCCAGCTGGCCTTGATCTCGCTGTGACATTGAGATACATGGCAACCGCAGACTGTTTTGCTTCGTTAGCCTATGACTTCCGTATAGGCAAGCAAAGTGTATGTAGAATTGTACCAGAAGTGTGTACTGCACCCCTTGATCAGTATAAAGACGAGCACATGGCTATTCCAAGTACTCCTGACGAATGGCGACAAGTGGCCACTCAGTTCGAAAGTGGAATATGCCCCATACGCTCGGTGCCCTCGATGGTAAACATGTGGCAATTAAGAAGCCTTTTTTGTTCGGGTAGGTTGTACCATAATTACAAGGGCTTCTTCAGTATACACTCATTCTATAAAAAAGTCCACAATTACTGAAATTCTATGTCCCCCACTAGTAATAAATTCATCGGAAGGTTTTTGTTTTCGTTTCTTTGCTTAAGATTATACAAAAGGCACATTGTACGTATTTCAAGCATGATATAAGACCAGGAACTATTTTTTCTCCTTAAATTTTACATTTCTTTAGCTTATTTTCCACGAATTTTGGTTGTCCCTGCACTGGTGCAATTCATAATCAGCTTAATTTTAACACAGTTTAATCTATATTTGCCTCGATTATCTTTCTATTCTTTCCCAAATATATTTTCCTGTAGTCTGATTAGTGTTTCGTGGGAATACATGATTAAACTTTTTTGAGATAAAGGTTTGCTGATGTCCCGATTTCCAGCGTAAGATACATAACGCTACTTTAACTGATAGTAAAACACAACATGATGTGTTCCTAAGGTCAAAACGGTTTTTAGTGGTAGGTTAGATATCAACGTAAACAGAAACACACACAAAAAGATCAAGCTTATTAACATTTTCGAATAAAACAACATCAAAGTTCAAAAACAAGAATCCCCCCATTTTTTTCATAAGATACGTTACGGCTTAAACCTACTTTTATTTCGAATATTTCACCATTTTTCATACACGTGATATACTAAATGATTCCAAACCTTGTTTAGAAAAAAAATGCAGCGTAATTAACCAGGGAGCTTTATTCCTGGTGAATTTCTTTAAAATTTAATTTATGAATAAGATACGTTACGATAAGATACGTGACGCTCGACTAAGTCAGGGCAACAAAAAACTAATGTGATCAAATTAGACTATCCACTTGGACTTCTTTTCGAACATAGTACACTTTGGACAAAGAATAGACATCCATCTTAATGAAATCACCATTTTTATACAATAAATGAAAGAAACCAATACAAAACAACCATATGTATTCCAACGCCCTCCAAAGGAAGACAGGCTATGGAAAACTTCTGATAACATTCTTTGTAGAATCGTTGATCCAGTTGGCACACAAAAACGCATGTGTCATTTAGTAATAATTCACGAAGTCCTTGAATTATTTGAAACAATAAAACAAATGAAATCATAAGATACGTTACGAACCATTTTGATTGCACTGTTTTCAAAATAAGTGCTGCATTGGCTATTTTTACTATAGTATTTTATCATGTTATGTATATGTTTAAATGGCAATTGTTGCAAAGAGATTAGAAAGGGTATTTGGTGCAATTATCCTTTACCATTGACATAATTAAGCATTTCGAATATATTGGTATCTTGTTTAATCCTTATTTCTCGTACTGTCTTCTATAATTCAAGCTTGAAACCAGTGCATTTCTAACCAACGCCTAAGCCTACAGATATTCCTTTCACTTTTCACCAAAAATATACGAAATGTGATAATGTATGCATGTTCAAAAGATAGATATTTTGTGTTGAAATAAGATACGTTATGGCATGGTTCCTTACCTTGTGACAATCACTAAGGCTAAATAAATTAGAATAAGATAATTTTTGTGTTATAATTCAATTGAGTGGTATCTTATCTTTATATTTTCAGCAGAAGTTCATTATATTTCATACAAGGTCTATTCAATTCATTCAAAACAAACAAAAAATAATGAGAGAAACGGTATATCCTTTAAATACGAATTTTAAGGCCTTAATATTTTTATAACAAGTCAATAAATCACCATTTTCTCGCAATACAATAAATTCTTGATCTGACGGAAACCTAATATGAATCGTCATCCAACACCAATAGACAAAACTAATGTGTAAACAGGAAAACCAAACACCATAACGTATCTTATTATGCATAGACGTCACTGTGTTTGGATCCAAAAATTGAAAAAAATCCGGCTTTGTTTGGGTACGCTAAAATTGAATTCTATAATTTCAACAAATATTTTGCAAGAATAAGTCAAAAACTAAGTCTTTCTGAATGGTCGGTTTTTCAGATTTTTATATTTCTAATTGTGGACTTTTTTGTAGAATGAGTGATAGCCCTTTTAGCGTTGATTGATGCCAATTATAAATTCATCTGGTGTGATCTATGTGGTTTGGAATACATGTCGGATTGCCAAATATTCAATGACTCCGAATTGAAAGAGTGCATGAAAGATAATTCGATCGGTTTCCAACCACCTTCGCCAATCACCAATGGCGACAGGGACATACCTTACTACCTAGTTGCAGATGATGCATTTCCTATGAGGACCAACCTGATGAAGCCATATATATATGCGACACAACCTCAGCCATAGTCAAAAGGTTCTCAACTATCGGCTCTCTAGATCTAGTAGAATAGTTGAAAAGTGCTTTTTGCATTTTGTCACCTAGATTGCAGTGCTTGTATTGTTCCCGAGCCTCCAACTGCTCGCTGACATATGTTTACGATTATCCACCCATTTGGTGAGAAACAAATGTCTGAAAGGATATTAGCCACAGTCAGGGATCGAGCTTGGGAGTCCATGATTGAAGTCTGACGCGCTACCAACTGCGCTATGGCCGCGGTATGCATCACACAGAACGGTTCAGATAAATCATGTCTGTAGCAATATTGAGGTCCAAGATCACAATATACGTAGATAATTTGAATAAAGCCTCCTTTTGTGAAATTGTCAGATTTCAAAACCTCTGAAAATAATCACAAGATAAGACTAGATACTTCTTGTGAAAATCCAAATTTATCCATAGGCCTACATGCGGTGGAAGTTGTGTTTTTATGATGTGGACACACGTACGTAGAGACGGACAGACAGACGGACAGAGAGCGTAAATACCAATATGTAATACGTCGACCTTCGGCAACCTTTCCTGGACCGTTCGGGATAATCCAATGAATTTAATGCAGTTAGATAGGGCCCGATGAGTTGCAGATGGTCCCAAAATGTTTCAGGAAGGGATGCCGACGATCCCGAAGCTTTCCCGAACTAAAAGATCGGCGTCCAAATTTTAAAACTTTTAAAATTTCCAAGGATGCCGAACCTATTTTGATCCCGAAGGGTTCCCGAAGCATTCCCGAAGCATTAAGATGGCTTCCAGAAGGGTTGAAGAAGGGTTCCCGATCATCCCGAAGGTGTGCCGAAGCATCCCGATTCTGACATTTTTGCGATCGGGAACCCTTCGGCAACCCTTCCGCGTCCTAGTGGAGACGGGGTCGTATTGCAAATTCGTCCTATAAATAATATACATTATTTTCATTACAATGAGAACTTTCTGCAATTATATGAAATTGGCGATCATACCATCTGTGTCTGACTTGTTGAATAATTCTGCATAGATCATTCTAGTTTGTATTGGGTCAATAAAGTCTTTGCCTTATTTGCACTATTGTAAATACGTCTACAAGTGTAATGTCATTATAATCCCCACCAGAACTCTCTGTAAACCACATTCCACCACATCAAAACGCATTTTGAACTACATTCAATTCATTTTACCCCAACAAAGATCCATTTTAGTATAGTGCTCCGGGAGGACCCGATTAACCTGGGATATCTGTACATGTAAATTAAAGATCCCTGTTCAGAAATATTTTCTTAATGCACCCAACTAACGGCTATAAGCGACGAAAATAAAGTTGTCCCGAGTTAGTATTAATGCACTATACTTCTGTTTATTTTGTGTACATTCTGTGTGAACTACTGTCTTTCATAACCCATTTTATGTAGGCAAAAATCTCTGTTTAAGCTGGGACGAGATGCAGATGAAGTAATCGATACAGAAAAGTCGGTGCAAAGTAATTTTTCTATGTGTCCTTTGTGTCAATTTACGTAAATTACGTGGGTATATGTATAGTCTAGGACGATAAATGCAATCGATTCTGTGTCTTTTATAATTTTATTGACAAACAACAAGCAAAAGATGCTGAGTTGTCCTTCCACTAGGTACAGAATTTCCATGTATTTATTTCGCCACAATAGTATGAAGTCGTGAGATCTACAGCGTTCACGCAATATCTTACCTTGATCAAGGACGGAAGGGTACATTGTCACTTAATTTGGCAATTTATCTAAATGTTTGCAGGTCTGAAATACCAATGGCTCTAGGCAATATCACTTTCTATTACACGTAGACAGGAATTCAAGCCGTACTTTGGCCTCGACAACGAAATTCTCATTTCAACAGACGTAGCTTAGTAAGGCAACCAGCCGGTGACTGCATTTTGATTAATTGGTATGTTTTTCGCATTTTTCAACAAAGAATAGAAGAACTAGTCGCTTATATATGGCGACTAGATGTAAAGAAAAATCTACATCTAAATCTATATGAATGAAATCGATCACTAAAACTTTCGTTAGTTTAAGTAATTTTGAATGAATTATTTTAAAATCGAACGAAACAGCTTACAAATTTTAGAGTTCCCCAAAAACGGATGAAGCGAATTTGAAACACTTTAACTAGCAGCATAACTCGGTATCCTGGAAGTTTCAGACAGAAGTAAATATGATTGGCCGTTCATGGCATACCTTGGCTTACAAATCACCACATCTCTCAGGCTACGCGTCCTGAACGTGGAATTATTGAAGGTTGAAGCAGATTTCTTAGTTCAGAGCTTTCTATGAAATAGATGTAGTCTAAATAATGTAAAATATAGGATTTTGAACAGAAAAAAATTCAGGTACCCATGGTAGGTTATCTATGTATCAGAACAATGTGACTGCTGTCTCTGCATACGCAGAACTCTTGTGCAGTACACTACATCATCTCACAAAAAAGATACCATAGCGCAGGTACCAATATTCTTTTTAATTTCTGGCGAGTACCAGATTTTAGAAATGTCAATTTAAAGGCAGGCAAATGAAACACAAACTTATTTGAATAAGAAGGCATAATTTTATTTGATACCAATTTCCTTGTGAAGAAACGACCTACCCTTACACATTGGCCTATTGCTGGCTCATAGTGATCTATTCAATGATTTTTCGTAGTTAAACAAAGTAAACAATGAGCGATGGAACTAGAATAGGGTATAACATTTAGTTGCTTGCGTTTCGGAAAACTAGCTTACGTGCCTTTTAGAGACAAGCGACCTTGAACATACGGGCTAAGGATGATAATTACATTGTCATAGGCTTAATATCATGACATACTTTGCCTAGATTAATTATATACGTGAAACGAATGGTTCATATGTGCACCTGTGTTCATTTATCACCAATTATTATTACGTTTTTCATAAGTAGGTTACAGAAGTTATGAATGAAAAATGTTAATTAGTATGGCAGATGTACTATGTTTACTTACCATTTCACAATTTAGACTTGTTTATGACGCTTCTAGTGACAAAGACTTGAGAACACAAACAGACAAAATAGCAAAACACGGATGACCATTTTGTTCTGCTATATATTGCAGATATTCATTTCCAGTTAAATTATATAAACTAAGTTCAAGAATATGATATAGGTCTACATAATCAAGAAGTTTTTGTCAAGAACAAAACCATGAAGTTGTTCAGAAAAAACCTTTGACAATAAGTCACATTGTAGAAAGCGTACAGATTGTGGTATTAACGAAAAAAAAAAAAAAAAAACAAACAAACAAAAAAAAAAAAAAAAAAAAAAAAAAAAACCAAAACCATGTTTGGTGCAGAAGAAGCGTTTGCGGCGTAGATCGACCATATACAATTAAATTATATTAGATTACAAAGATTGGCTGACATGAAACTAGTCATTCTGTGAAATCAATTAATGTTCAAATAGAAACTGTCCGTCGAACAAAAACAAGTATAATAGTAAAAAGAAGTAAATATGAAACATAATTATCATTACACAGATTGGCTTAAATTGTATCAGCCAATCTGTGTAATATAAACATGAAAATTTCAGCCATTTCGTGAAATGGCTGAAAATTTTAGCCATTTCATGAAATGGCTGAGTGAATCAGTCATTTCATGAAATGGCTGAAAATTTCAGCCATTTCATGAAATGGCTGATTTCACAGATTGGCTGTAACATATATATTTCTTTCGGCGTTTTAAGGGTAGAATAATAGTTCTTGAAATATTCACAGCATGTTAGGAGCATAAACGTGTATATATCCACCGCATATATGTTGCCGTTGATGCCATCTTGAATAATGTCACCTACAAGTAGGGAGACGCTGGTTCCATGATGTCTGTTCATTCGTCCATTGGTACTGGTCTTCCTTCCGTTACACAAACTTGAGACCAGTTTGATACCGAGATAATATATTTTCCGAGAACTTACCATAAAAATATATATAACTTTTTACATAAATCTTGAAGTTAACGAAGTTAAATCAGTCCACAACTCATTGGGGAAATTGTTATTAGATCGACCGAATTACACCATTGAATATGTTAGCTGCACGGTAACGGATCATTTTTTTGGAGTACCAAAATCCCGTCTTCGTTACAAGGATTTGAAGAATCCCCAACTTCCATGAAGTACGATAATTCGTTGACTTTCTGCAAAACTGTTTTAAGTGATAACAATGTTATGAGCACTTAAATCATTTTTGCTATAAACGCCGAGATTATCGACCCCGTAATATGGTTACCGGGAAACCAAGAGCTGTGGACAGATAACTCAAACTCCCTCCAAAACCACACGCTGCAGACGACATTTAAATGTTGCCAGGCGACATTGAAATTTCAACCCTTTCCAAAAACGGCAACGTTTGTAGCGGACACAAAATTTCAAAAGCTGCAGCAGAGGACAAAACGGATGTTGATAAAGATAGTATTTTTATGTACAAAATAGCCGAGAAAATATTGAGACAAAAGGAGAAAATGCTGGTTACCAGCATTTTCTTCTTTTGCCTCAATGTTTCCAAAACAGGGACTTCAAAACTATGTCTCGTTTGGGAAAGGGTCAAACTGCAAAAACATAACAATCTGACATTTCATTTGCTGCATTTTTCCCATCAGCAAAACGTCTTCATTCAAAAATGGGTAAATTGGTTTTCAACATGGTTGATTCCGATATTCATATTATAAGACCTAATTGTTGCCAAGACGTGATGTGAATGTAGGTCTCTGTCAGGCCCTACATCAGTCAAAGTTAGCGGGTTAATAATGCATGCATATTTGCTTTTCATTATGCATTTTTTTTTAATTTCACTACTTGTTCATCAACTCCTACGTTGGTACTCGTGGACATTTCAAGTGATTATCAACAACAAAGAGGTTTGATTTCGAGCGACAAATTCAGAATGTCTTTACTAATAAGTGTCTCTACTTTCTGTCTGTATGGATTCCAGTTGTGTTTTAATCATAATTGTATGTCATCACATTGTATCACATCCTTCGTTGATTTGTTAGAAGATTTTCTGTTGGTTGTGACGTGTTCGTGTTATTACTCGGAGATATCGCAGGTATACATACGTTTAGATAGATCTACTCTCTTAAAACAGAGCACAATGTCATTATCTCTTCATTCCATTTCGATAGAATGATACTCTTTTCTCATGGGGCCATTTCACGTCTAGTCTCGGGGCCTTTGCGGGATTTTGGTATCCAATCGTTGTCTGTAAACAACAAAACATTTGAATAAACTGATACAAATTTTCATTGGCTGACGCTTCAAATTACCGGCTTCAGCCAAAAAAAGAAGCGACGTAATGTATACGTAACCATACAAGATAAAACTGAATGGTTTTGATTCGATAATTCAAATGATGTGCTATAATTGGATTATGACGACCAAGTAGGCTGTTGGTGTATCAAAAACGACAGAGGTCATATTTGATCGATGGTTTAATCAATAGACCTCGGCTTTGGAGAGTAACGTTTAGACTGATAAGTCTGTTAAAAATAACATCATTTGTTTTAAGCAATATGAAAATGAGGTACATAGAAAATTGTTGCTCTGTGTTGTATAGTTTAGATCAAGGGAACTTAATATGTGTATTCTATTACTGACTGTTAGTCTCCCTTGATTTTTCAAGAGACATAAACACATATACAGGGCCTGACACAAGGCTAGTATACGTTTAATAAAATCATCTAACAAAAGCCAACTGTATCCGTACTGAAAGCAAATGTTTCGATCATCAGACTCCGCATTTAGTTCCAGAAGGATCAATGAAATGAGCCGTCGATGTTGTTATAAAATCTCGTAACTGCGGTTGGACTTTTAAAGTCGTAGCTACGAGATTTTACAACACCTACGAAATACTATTGTTTGTCTGGAATTACGTCACAATTCACTGAATAAAATCGTTCCCTGTTATAGAAGTTCTGAGTTGTCGGATTACAAAATACGATAACAAAGTACAAAATAACGAACCATGCATTGCAGATTATTACTATTAACGTAATATAGGCTATATTGTTTGTTCACACTTGTTGTTCAATAATGACGTATTTATATGGTTTACGTTTTCTATTTGTGGTGGATACGATATCCAGAATAGGTTGAAAGTCTGAATTACTGAATCACGATTTGAAGTTCGTCAGTACTTTAGACATATCTTGTTTTACAGTTACGTCAATATTCGCTAGACTAGTATGCTACATTCACAGTTATGGTGCTATTTGAACGTAGGCCTACATTACCACAGTGGAATCTTGTGACACAAAACCAACAATTGCAGCAAAAATGCCATACGGAAATATGCCGTACAACAGGGCTGTGCTGGATGTCGTAAGTCTTTTAACCCTTTCCCAAATGACAAAAATTTAGGGTGATCCACTTCAAAAACTGCTACAAATGACAAAATGGTTGTTATTAAAGATTGAATTTGTGTAAAATATGGCATAGAAAATATTGAGACAAAAGGAGAAACTGCTGGTTATCAGCAGTTTCTTCTTTTGTTTAAGTGTTTTCCCAAGCCAATTCGATTAGGGACGTCAAAACCAGGTCTTGTTTGGGAAAGGGTTAAACAGTGCCTGATCAAAAGTGTTGCCTAATAACCTTTTTTAAAATCTTGACTAGTGTTGTTTAAAAAGAATTTCCAACTAACAAATGCTGATGTTATTGCAAGACCGCGATTTGCAATAACACCGACGGTATATTAGAGTAGAAAGCATCCCGTCCACGTAAGCCTAAGAATCAGACCTAAACCTGACGTGAATACATAAAGATAAATCGTTAATTTCCGTCTCCGTGCTTCACATACTAATTGTGTTGACTGATGGATCATAAGACGTTGATTGCATGCTGATGACTAGTTCTCACATTTAGACATACAGCCTTGTTGTGTTAACCCTTTCCAAAACAAAACATTGGTTTTGACGTTCTTAGTAGAACTAGTTCTTCGAAAATATTTGGACAAAGAAGCAAATGCTGATAATATATGTATTATAGCTTTGCCATATTTAAAATAGGCATAGGGTATTATGACTTCGCCATTTTGGGATGATACTTTTAAAACATGGTGTTATGACTTCGCCATATTTGAATGATGCTTTTAAAATATATGGTGTTATGAATTCGCCTTATTTAAATGATGCTTTTAAAACTAAAGAAGTGGATTTGGGAATACGTGTATTCACTAAAGTCGTAAAGGGGCAAAACCGAATTTAGATCAATTTGCTGCAAACGAAAAAATGCAGAACTTCCTAAATCTGTAGTGACGAATGAGGTTTTGATAAGGACGTGGAATAACCCGGCATTCAAAACCGTTTAATCATTATGTCGTAAGCAAATACTTGAACGTCTCATACTCGAGATTTTGTCCCTTAAACCTTCCCTATATGAGATTGACGCCGTTTTTGACACCCCATTTGATAAAGGTCCTTATTAAGACTTACTCACTAGTTCTTGTTCTTGAGACGTAAGCTCAAATGGTTTGGCCACGTAACGAGAGGTGAGAGACTCGCCAAGACAGTGTTACAAGGAACGGTTAGAGGCGGAAGGAAAAGAGGAAGACAGAAGAAGAGGTAGGAGGACAATGTCACTGAATGGACGGGATTGAAGATGAACGAGGCGGTCACACTCGCAAAGGACAGAAACGGATGGAGAGAGCTGGTTGGCAGGTCATCTGGAGTGCCCCAACGGCAACCGCCACGGGATAGGTGAAGGTGGTGAAGATAAAGGCTGTGTAAAAGAATGTGGAAAATAAAGCCATTGTTTGTGACAGTCATTTAAGCCATTGTTTGTGACAATCATTTTCTTTATTTCCCACAATATGTTCCACCCAGGAAATCCAAAATATGTTAAATTTCATTCGCTGATAATAGTCTGCACAGTCTTTATAGCTGGACAAGTCTAAACTTTTGATTTGGTAAATGGGTTAAACATTTCCCTAATGACTAAAATTTGGATTTCCAAGGTAATATTGACTGAAATTAATGTCGATTCATGCATACCGATACCTAGCATGGCAAAATGTGAACTGTCTGATTTGGGCCACAGGGAATCGAATAATACCTTTCTGTGCCTATTTTGACTGATTTCCGACCAAAATCAGTCTATATTCAGTCACAGGATCTGATTTTGGTCGGAAATCAGTCAAAATAGGCCTAGAAAGGTATGATTCGATTCCCTGTGATTTGGGCATTATTATTGGTAGTACTACTTGTACATGTATGCGTGGTAATTTAACTAAATATGGACAAGGTGATGCAACGATGTTCAGACAGTATATGATGCTCTCCATAACATTAAGGTAGAATGCCCTTAATGAGATTCGCGCGACGTCGAAATTATTCGGGCGCGATCGAAAACATTCGGCGGTGGAATTCTCCACCGCCGATTGTTTACAACCGCGTCCGAATAGGTTCGGATACTTAACGACGCCGCTCGAAAAAAAGCCGATGATTCATAAATCTCATAATGGCGGCACTACGGGTATTCTACCTTAATCGTGTCATCTGTATCATTTCGAATTTCTACCGGTCGTTTGATAAAGGGTTAAAAGGAAACAGCATCTTTGAGGAGGTCTTCACATATCCTACGCAGAAATGGTGATAAGTAGGCCTACCCTTCTTGTTCATCGTAAACATGCTTTGATTTAAAATCTCATCCCTTCCAAAACCATCCCCGGTTTTGACGTCCAGATGCCGGTAGGATCAGGGGCCTAGGGATGGGGTGTGGTGGAAGGAGACCAAGCCTCACCAAAGTTGGCCAAAATGTTCAACTTTCCCTATTTTATACGTAAAAGTTAGGGAGAATCCAATTCAGCCCCTCCGATATTCGGACAGGGACTTGAGCCTCCCTTATCAAATTGCTTCCTACGGGCCTGGTCCGTATTAGTCAGATCACTAAAATTATGTCGCATGTTTACAAAAACTACCTACCTAAATTACAAAATAACGAACTCTAAACTATTGTAGGCCTATGCTTGCATGGAAAAAAGTTCCACGCGATTCCCCGCCTTGAATGAAATAAGGGTGTGATACCGTCCTTACATGTTAATGAGTATTTGTCGAGCCTGACTAGCATACATTAGCCCTTTGACAGCTTATTAACTCTTTATCAAACAAGCCATAGTTATGACGTCCTTAATAGATTTATGGATTCGGAAAATATTGAGACAAAAGAAGCAAATGCTGGTAAACAGCATTTTCTTCTTTTGTCTCAATATTTTCTGCGTTATATTACATAAAAACTTCTATATTAACCTATATGAATCTAGTCTTCTGTGGCCCCATTAAAATTGGATTGACCAACAATGTCTCCTTTTAGGGAAAGAGTTAACGGTGTTGAATAACCGCCTCGCAGCACGATCAAGGGTCCTGCCTCACGCCATGGCTAGTCAACGTGAACTAATTCACATAAATGTTGAAATTGTAAATTGATTTTATGAGAGTTTAAAGTCGCTTTCAACAATTTTCAGTTAGACCAGTATTACGTGTCCTTAACAGGTTTCTTTAACGTAGGCTACAATTCATACCAAAATGCCGTATCTGCAACTGTTAAAATGTAGGTCCTATTGGGGTTTTCCAAACCTCGCGGATGGCTCATATCAGACTAAGCTCATTCTCTCAAGTTTGACAAAATTTCTAAGTTTGGCATGAAAAGGCTTCAAATGAGTAAGGATCTGGAAAAGCCTATTACTGTATTGTGGCATTTGAGGCCCTAAATTTCCAGATCACTAGGTTCCTAAATGCAGTCTGATCAGCATCCATGGTGATCATTTACGGTTGCTCGAGATAATGACGAAACTATTAGAGAACATCATGGATCTTTAATCAGACTGAGCACATCTAGATCCAAGTTCGTCTCAAATGGCATATAATTTAGCCCTTATCCAGATTTCATCTCACATTTTTTTCATTTAGAATCAACATATCTGTGAAAGTGTCAATGCCTCGATGATATTTATAGGATCGACAAATAACACCCCAAATAACAGGTGCGGCACGAAAATGTAAATTTAAACGATGAAAAGTGACGACACAACCCCAAAAACATCTTAAGTAATCAAAAAATTATCCAAATAGCCCTTTCCCAAACAACGGAATTTTATATAATACCAATTCAAAAGCTGCTGATGACGAAATCGATGTCAATAATGATATAATTTGTGAACAAAAAAGCAAAGAAAATATTGAGGCAAAAGAAGAAAATGCTGATTATCAGCATTTTCTTCTTTTGCTTCAATGTTCTCATATTTTTGTTTTAGGCGTCAAAACTATGCCTTGTTTGGGAAAGGGATAGCGTGAAGTGGGTGCGTGCCGTTACCCAGCGAACGGGATACCTTCCACAACTTGATTTAAGTTTATACAAAATTTCTGCGGATTTAAATTGAAAAGATTTCAATAACATTACGTGCTTTAAGCAATGTTTTCAAGATTTTATCACCCTTTCAAAACTCCCCTTTCCCCGAGGTAAAGTAGGCCCTAAGCCTAAACAATGTTAGGCTATCCAAAAAAAAAAAAAATCTTTGTATTAGTTTTCATTCTAGATTGAGTGGAAGCTAATTGGCAAAGCAATGTAAAAAATTGCAAAAAGAAGAAAACATAACTTTGCTTTCTTTAGCCTATGACACAATTTCAGCCATATCATAAAAGTAGATAATTTGGTACCCACTTTATGATTCATTGCTGAGCCAGAAAAAGTGTTACGGGTACCATTTTCTACTTTTACTTAAATTTTTCTGTACTGTATTGTACACAATTTGTGCCCTTCTCCATGCCCAATTTGTCGTCTGCGACAGCTTCAAATTTGGAGCAGTCATAGCCTATGTGTCAGTATTATCGTTTGGGTAGGAACAATGGTCAATCCATTCCCCTTTATCATCTTTTGTTTTCTATGCTATTTTAGAATAATGATAATATTATAAATAAATCGGAAAAAAATTGTCGCTTTTCAACAAAAGCTTTGAAGTTACAGCTTGAAATTAGCTGCAGTTACGAGATTTTTGTTGAAAAGCGACGTCCGCATTTCAATTGAGTTTAGAACATTCTATAATTCAACTTCACGTGTAAGAAGTTTAATTTGACAACGAATTGTGCAACGCAAAGCCTGTAACAAAACTTGCAGAGTCAACAAAATGTTTGAGCCGGAATATGCAAACAAGAGGGCCATTGGCCCTGAAGCGCTCACCTGATATAATAATAACTTTTTGTTTTCAGGTTGATTGGGCAAAAAATGTGACCTCTAGGGTGCACACAAGGTTTAGCTAAGATTTGACCTCTTGACCTAGAATTGATCAAGACAATCATTCAGATCAATTTTCAGGTTGATTGGGCAAAATGTGGCCTCTAGAGCGCACACAAGGTTTTACAAAGATTTGACCTCATGACCTAGTTTATGACCCCAGATGACCCAATTTCAATCTTGTCCGAGAATTGATCGAGACAATCATTCTGATCAATTTTCAGGTTAATTGGGCAAAAAGTGTGGCCTCTAGAGTGCACACAAGGTTTTTCTAAAATTTGACCCTGTGACCTAGTTTTTGACCCCAGGTGACCCAATTATTAACTTGTCCAAGATTTCATCAATACAATCATTCTGATCAATTTTCAGGTTGATTGGGCAAAAAATGTGGCCTCTAGAGTGCACAAAAGGTTTTTCTAAGATTTGACCCCGTGACCTAGTTTTTGACCCCAGATGATCCAATTTCAAACTTGTCCGAGATTTGATCAAGACAATCATTCTGATAAATTTTCAGGTTGATCGGGCAAAAAATGTGGCCTCTAGAGTGTACACAAGGTTTTTCTAAGATTTGACCCCGTGACCTAGTTTTTGACCCCAGATGATCCAATTTCAAACTTGTCCAAGATTTGATCAAGACAATCATTCTGATCAAATTTCAGGTTGATTGGGCAAAAAATGTGACCTCTAGAGTGCACACAAGGTTTTTCTAAGATTTGACCCCGTGACCTAGTTTTTGACCCCAGCTGACCCAATTTCAAACTTGTCCGAGATTTTATCAAGACAATCATTCTGAGCAATTTTCAGGTTGATTGGGCAAAAAATGTGGCCTCTAGAGTGCACACAAGGTTTTACTAAGATTTGACCTTGTGACCTAGTTTTTGACCCCAGATGACCCAATTTCGAACTTGTCCGAGATTTTATCAAGACAATCATTCTGAGCAAATTCCAGGTTGATTGGGCAAAAAATGTGGCCTCTAGAGTGCACACAAGGTTTTTCTAAGATTTGACCCCGTGACCTAGTTTTTGACCCCAGATGACCCAATTTCGAACTTGTCCGAGATTTCATCAAGACAATCATTCTGAGCAAATTTCAGGTTGATTGGGCAAAAAATGTGGCCTCTAGAGTGCACACAAGGCAAAGTTTGACGGACGACGGATGACACACGACACACGACACACGACACACGACGGACGCCGGACACAGCGGTATCACAATAGCTCACCATGAGCACATTCGTGCTCAGGTGAGCTAAAAAAGGCCCTTGTGGCATTTGAGAACAGCCCTGATCTAGAACTTGCGTATGTAGGCCAACACACAGTGCGATAGAGATCTATGTTGCTCTCAAATAGCTTTTTCGTCAACTGTAGCAACCATGAGAAATCAGTATAGGTCCTGACCAGACACCATTTAGGCACATGCTGATCTGGAAACATGGTTGGTCTCAAAATATGATAAGAGGGACGTTTTTCAAGATCCAGTCTCATTTAATTCTCCAGAGCCGAACCAAAATAGAACGTGTAGGCATAGTGGAGAAAATCGACTCTGTTAAATAGCTTAACACTTTTTCAAACGGCAACGTTTATGTGTGGTCTGATTCAAAAGCGGTCACAAACCACAACATGGATTGAATTTGCGTGCAATTTAGCAAGGAAATTATTGAGGCTAAAGGAGAAACTGCCGAATATCTTATAATATTTTCTTATTTAGCCCCAATGTTTTCCCAAGCCATATCTAAGTAGGACATACACAGAAACCACAACGTTGTGCACCGTATTGTAAAATTCAAGACGTTTGCTATTTCGACAAATACATTTTTAAAAGTGACGCAATATCGCACGTATCTTCACCAGCAACGTCGTATCTGTATTCACAGACGTGAATTCATACAAACGTAGGTGGGTTCAACCTTGGCTAGCGAGGATGTACTCGTACCGTGCGCGACGTCAAAACGGAGGACATATTTGTGAAAAGGTTAACGCTTTCCCAAGGGACGCCATTGTAGATAACTCTAGTTAGGAGTGGCAGGAGAGAAAATAAGTCTTATTTTAAGTATACATGTCATCTGCATTCGACAACATTGAAAACATTGGGAGGGGGGGGGGGGGAAGAGAGAGAGAATGAAATGTCATATTGCAGCATTTTATTACATTCCCTCAATGCGTTTCAAATCTTTCCAGTAAGCGCATCAAAACCATGCCTCTAAAATCATGTTATTTTGTTCTCTTCAATCTAACATGGGTCCCTTAAGACGATAAAATATAGCTCACGATAAATGACATGGCAAACAAAGCATCTCTACAGGGCTCCAGATAAGAGGGGTTGGTGACTTTTCAAACTGCCATAATGCTGTCAGTGATCATCAAACCCTATGTTGTAGGTACTCATTTGTATCGTCTCGTCGAGACGATTCAAATGAGTACCCACAACATAGGATTTGAATTCGAGAAAACAATGTTAGTATGTCTTCACCTCCATTTATCTGTAGCCCTGATCTCTAGCTTCTAGCTAGAGATGGTCTGCCAGGACATTTAACTGTTTGGAAATATAACTAAGCATTTAGAAACATTTGCAATTTGGAAAAAAAGTACACCACAGTATAAACAAGTAAAAAATTGCTGTAATGTACAGCAAAATGAATTGTATCGCGCTTGAAAAATTATACCAAAGTACTGAATGGTACAAGTGTCTGGTTAAGTCAACATGCAGTGAAAACCGAAACATGATTGCATGTCTGCATATGCTGGTGCTAGATCTAGTCTATTTTTGTGTGTTCAGCCAGATTATACATTAATCAAACAACATAGGAGGGGAAGTAAGCAAATACAAAAGTCTTAAATGTTGCAGTTGAATAAATGGGGATTACAATTAACTTAAACAAGAAAAGAAACCGAATATTTCAGCAAGGAATTAGGACCAAGATGGTCCTGAATCGTTTCTCCGTGAAATTATTCTTTGGAAAAAAAAGAAGGAAAAAAAGACACACACAAATAAATTGAAAGTGCACCATAGTAACCACAGTTCACTATGAAAATATTTTTCGAAAAAAAAAAGAAAAGAAAACAAAAACAATTCGAAAGGCTCCATGCAAGGAAGATTCCTGTTAGATTCCTATGTTAGAAGATTCCTGTTTGAATCTTGATTGAAACTGGCCTAGTAATTTTGGAGAAGTTTTCACATGAACGCACGCCGGAAACAGGACCGTGGCATAAGCCCCGCTAGCCTTTGGTCAGAATATGTAAAATACTTTAATTAAATAGAAAAAAAGTACTTGTTTATCCATTAGCCTTCTGAATATAAAAATCGTATCAAGTAAATTTTCCAAACCGTAATCGGAATTAATAAAACAAACAGACACTTTTTTCTAAAGAATACATAATTATTATTGAATAGCTATGGTCTAATAATACATAAATATTACAATCAATTGTGACGAAAATCTATGATTAAAAAGTTTATACAGATACAAATCTCCTTTGCGCCACCCAGCTCCTTCTCGCCTGTGATTAGCATATGAAAATCGGAATTTATACAGAAAACAGACACCTTTTGTCAAAAAAATAAACATTATGGATTAGATATGATCTTAAAATACGTGAAAATTACAATTTAAATGCGATAAAAAATAATGATAAAGGAGTTTGGGCTTATATGAATCTCCTTTGCGCCGCAGCCAGCTCCTTTTCGTCCGTGAGTAGCCTATTAAATCGGATTCAACACAAAAATCAGACACTTTATGTCCCAAAACAAAGATTACTGACTAGATTTAATCGTAAAATACACGAATATAACAATCTAATGCGATAAAAAAAATCATGATTAAGGAGTTTGGACTGATATAAATCTCATTTGCGTCACCTTCATGTCCTTTGCGTCCTTTGCGCCAAAAACAGGTCCATTGCGTGTTTTAGTCCAACCCGAAATGGTATGCATAAATGCGTTGCATTTAAACGGATAGGAAAAATACATGTCCACCATGGGCAAACCGGAAGTAGGGACTTTCCATTGCTATGCAAAGTATAAAACTATACTATAATTTCGTTTACACGAATTTTCAGCGTGGTCTGAGATTAAACGAACTTCAATGTATACTTATAGTACTGCTTGAAAAATTATACCGTGTAAACAGTTTATGTGTAGGTTATATATACGACTTTCAAGTACAAATAATTATCCCTCATGACGTAATTTCTAAAATTAGAATATGTATACCACAATATGTATCGCGCCATAGGCGCGATACAATAAGCTTTTCTGATTGCGGTAGTAAAATACATTACAATTACCACCATCATTATCAATCGTCAACACTACCTACGAGTTTTAGCATCTATTTTCCACCCATTTAACAAACTATATTTTCACCACTACTACTAGGTCAACAGTGCAGTATGATAAAATCAGTAATTTCTCAGTAATTTCAGAAAATGTCGCAAGTAAAGATTAATTAAGCAGTTTAGTTACGGCATTGTTTAACGTAATAAACGAGCTTCTCATTTTCTCTGTTACACCTTATTTCTTTTTTATCGTTACTAGACTCCCGTAATCTGCAACGGCTTTCAGAAATAATGAGAAGTTACTTTAGTTTAGCTTAGTAAAGTGATGTAGGCCTTAAATTCGCACAGGAAGAGAACGCGTTTGATAGATAACCATATAACCGCATGGTAATTCTCGCCTAGTTATTGCTCAATCTGCTAATAGTGATTAACTGATGATCCATTATTATCATTATAAAACGATATTGAAAATGCGTGGGTACGCAAAATAAAGGACACTGTTAGGTTACGTTACATCGTAGGAAAATACGGACAAAATGACCATGAATCTCCTCATTTTTTTAGAAATGTATAGAGATTTAGGCGAGATTATAGATCTATGTGATACTCTTTGGTGCATCCCAGTTTCCATATCTTCCGGCCAATTTCTATTTCAGGGAGACAATAGAACGAAATTTGAAGGAGAGCATGGATGCATAGAAATTTTGAACCAACTTTGTGGGCCTACGACATTTCTTTCCTAGTTTCTGATACTATATTAAATCTACTTAGAGTTCGACCTTCTTTTGGACCAATGAAATTGCTGTTTTTTTTTAATTTTGCCGCTCTATTTTGCATAAACGAGATTGCAAGCTAGTTAATGTGACGTCTATACATAGCCACGCCCACGTCTCCAATGAACCGCTAGTGAACAATAAGTCAGATAGCAGCTGTATAGAAGATTCCACGCGAAATAAACATTCAACTCTCTGCCCGTAGAATCTACTATACAGCCTCTGTCTAATACAACATGTGGCAAATATTTTCAGGGAAACAGTAATTTGAAGTATTTTTGAAGAAGGTCAGGATGAGACAATTCTATACACAAAAATTAAAAAGTACTTTGGCCAAAACTTTCGGGAGAAGATCGAACATTACTTCGTCCTTTGCTGCTACATGCAATCCAATACCACACTTTTCATTGTACCACATACAGTTGAAGTATTTTGTAGAGGGTAATGTAGACATTCAAAATGCGATATGCTACGTTTTTGTGAGAAAAGAACGGACAGATTGAAGATCAGCAACCACAATACCCCACCCCCAATCACTTCGTGCAAAGGTAAGCTAAAATGTAGGAATTAATCGTCGCTTTTCAACAATACCCTCGTAACTATAGCTTGTTTTAAATTGCAGATACGAGGTTTTTGTTGAAAAGCGAGGTCTTGTAGGAATGACAGTATCCATCGTCAAATGCGTTAGTAGTAGACTCTATGACATTTCATACGGCATGCAGTGCGTCGAAATTCCCATTTTGAAATGGAAATTCCGGCATATTAACTCGTTCAATCGCTTGGAAACGAACTCATTTGAGACTATACAGTCTCGATTTTGTGTCGCTAGGTGATCTTTATTGACTGTAAGCATGTAATTCCCATTTGTCTTAACCCTTTCAAAAACAGTAAAAGTTAAGACAGGTTTACTTTGAAATGAGATCACTGTGTTGTAAGCTGTCCGTTAGATTTGTGTAGTTTGTACGGAAGTTTTGAGTGGTCAATCAAAGATGGCGTCCGTGGAAAATCGTGAGAGGTGGGTGTCTTAGTTTTTCGTCGATAATTTACTTAAATGGCCGTTTCTTGTCTTGATACAAATATCATCGTATAGGAGAAATGTATACCTATTCACGATGATATATAGCCAAGTACCAGTGTTGTCCTATCGCCTATGCACATAGTGCAAAGACAGCCCAACACGGAAAACTTTTTTCGAAGCGAGAAAGTTGCCCTTTTGAGGATGATTACATAGTAAACAGCGAACTAAGGAACAAACTATTGCTCTAACTTGGATGTTTTTAACATGCTCTTTTCTATGGTTACCATTATTGTACACAAAAATGTCCAGAATGACCACAAACGCTGTTTACTAAATGGCCAAACAACGGTGCAGTCACAGTTAAAATATGCAGACACAACGGTGCAGTTTCTGTGTTTTATGTACGGTGTAGTTATTATTTTCATAACAAATTATGAACGGTGTAGACTTGGTATGTTGTATAGGGCTAACTAGCTCTAACAGCTAATAGGTCATATGCAGCTCTGATTTATCTCCCTCGAATACTTTGGTCTTAGAAAACCCAGTTCTCTCCCTTGATGAAAACGCTGCCATCCTCAAAGTAAACGAAAACAAAAGTTAAGGAAATATGCCATTTTATCTTTTCTTTATTCACCTGAGCCTATACAGTTCAATTTAATTTTCGGAAGACATTATTTGTTATTGAATTAACATTTGACGGACATGATAATCACATGGAATACAATCACAAAATATTAAACAAGACATGCAGTAAACGTCTTTTTAGAGCAATGTTTACTGACTTACCCTAAGATGTGGGTGCAATGGTCAGTTTCTTGTTCATCCGTTCATTTGATTTGTAGATTCAAATTTTCGGCTCTGGCTTTGAATTTATCTATGTAACTATTTCAATTGGTTATTACAATCAATTCTTGTAATTAATGAAATGATTTCAACTCTTGGAGTATGATAATTATTGATCGACATGTATCTTGTTTTCAAATTGACCCCTCATTGAAAAGTCCGATTTTACCCAAAATAAAGGATTCCATCAACAAAACTAAATTATAGATAACAAGACATAAATCATAAATTTGTTTCATAAACATTTGGGCATTTTTTTGTCTTTTTTGACTTTAAGTAATCAAGTCTTGAAAATAGAAATACGGAACTGCAAAATTTATTTTGGCATTTTCAGACGTAATTAACCTCTTCTTCAGGACTTACAATTTT